>CM019178.2:13835594-14165617 GCA_009739505.2 Apolygus lucorum | reverse complement strand
TGGTCATCCATAGAGCGTTTCTCCATCTCGAGCTTAACAATCTGGATGATAGAATCAACGGAAAAAAAATTAAAAATGAAACTCAGGACTAAGATTAGAAAAATTTGCACGTGGAGTGTGGTAGTTGATTGTACATAAACTACTATATAAACACGGTTTTATAAAAACACAACTTCCATCATAAAGTAGGTTCATTCAGAGAAGAGGAGTTGGAAGGTCTCATTCGAACTGACGCCATCTAGTTACTGTTACGAATAGGAGATGGTTGATTATAAATCACCAACAATGATTCCTTAAACTGAACAATTGACTGATTGTCAATGATTGATGAAAATAATTTCAATCATTATTCATCAATCAAAGAGGGTGCCTCAGAGGGGAGACGGGCACAGGGCACCTAAAGAAGAATAATAATAATTTCTTTGCAGGGCATCCATGTTGGTAACTACCGAAACGCTCGAATAAGACCTTCCGAACTCCGAATTCTCAAAGACCACTTTGATCATAACTACTGAATATTTTCCATTCAAATGCACAAACCTTCTTATTGAGGGATTCCAAGGATTCATTCAGCTCTTCGATATTCGACTGATTCAGTAACGTGTTCTCTTGATAAGTGAAGACCTGGCGTTCGAGCGCCCTACATTTGCCACAATCTCGCTTACCGCCCGGAGGAGATATACAGTTGGGGGACTCCCTGCCTTTGATTTCTTCACGATCTTTGAGGAGACGCTGGCATCGCTCTTTCAGTTGAGAAATATCCTGATTCTTCACGTGCAATACTGATTCTGTCGGCAAATGATACAACTAAGTTTAATGATTGACCATTTCTGACGAGCAAGGGATGGGATATTGATAATATTGAAACATCGATGTTATTGATTATCGATGATTTGGTTCGATGTAATCGATATGTCGATGAGTTGGTTCGACAACATTAATGATAAATTTGAACTACTAGGTACCTATCACAAGGAAACCAGAAAAATCCAAACAACAGACCAGAAAACTTCATTGAATTTACTTGGAATTAGAAGAACACCTCTCACCTATTTATCATAATCACTTTTTATATTGCTAACAATGTAAAACAAGATAATTACTAGAGAACAATAATAAAAACTCTTTATGCTCGAAAGAATGCGTGAAAAGGATAAAAAGGAAAGATATATGATATCCAAATGAAAAAAAAAAGTGCATGGAAAAGAGGAAAAATGTATCACGAATGGAAAAATATCTATGTAATATAGACAAATATTATATATCTATAAAATATATAGATAATATTATTGTGATGTTCGGGGATCACAATGGTCACAGCCAATCAGCTGATATCGTCCCGGGTAGGGAGGATGCCCCCACTCACGAGTTCTTCAGGCACCAGGCAGTCTGCATTGGGGAGCCATCGACTGAGCGACTACCTACCCTTGCAAGTGGATGATTATTCACCCTTTAATTTGTTATTAGCGATTTGTTTGCTCCTCGTTGAACCATTGGACCTTTACAGAGGCTGCAGGTACGAGAGGATCAGGAAACCTACTACCTAACTACTTAAAAAGCTTCAATTGACTCTTTGATGCCTTTTACCAATCTGGTGGGCATCCTTGGTGAGTGGCACTCCCTCTTCTCTCTCTTTTGCAACGAACATTAATTTAGTGTAATTACACTTTCACAGTTTGAGGCCCGTAGGAAAATCGGTATTGTTAAACGTAAATTTAATAATTATATTTAAGATAATTATTATCTTGTTCGTGCAATCTTATTGTTGTCATTCAGAACCCTAGAGCTCCTAAAGGCAAGTATGCCCCCATTTCTTCAAGAATTTAGTTCAATAGGTACTTAACCCTTTCCTGCCCGCCAACGGCATATATCGGGCGGCTGTACTTTCTGTAGCTGCCCGCCAACGTCATATATCGGGCGGCTCGGCCTTTCCGTAGCTGCCGGCTGCCGATAATAGCCGTTCTGGCACTTGAGCTCTTTCGCCGTGTAACTACGATCTTCCAGGGTGTAATGTCCATTACAAACCTCATGACATTGCATTCACAGAACAGTGTATATGAACCTTGAACAGTTTAAGTGTTTATTGCTTCCGAGTCTACCAAGGTAGCGGAAGCTTTGTTTTCACTTTTCAAGGACGAAAAAAAAAGTTCTCCAAAATCAAAATTTCCACTCGCTTTTTGCGTTTTAGACCTTTCTGAACAATTTTGGTTCCGTGTCTGTCTGTCTGTGTGTCTGTTGTCTGTGTGTCTGTCTGTTGTCTGTCTGTCTGTCATGAATTCCTTGTAACGCGCATAACTATACGAAGTTATTGTCCGATTTCTATGAAATTTTCAGGGATTGTGCGGGTTGGTGTGTAGACGGTCCCCTATGAAAATCATCATCCCCGGACTGATAGAAGCGACTGCGCATGCGCAAACGTGAATTCCTTGTAACAGCCATAACTACTACATTTTCCGTCTGATTTCAATGAAATTTTCAGTGATGTCACAGATTAGTATTTAGATGGTCCCCTATGAAAATCATCACCTTCCGACTGATAGTAGCCACTGCGCATGCGCAAACGTGAATTTCCTTGTAACGGCCATAACTTTCCACATTTCCTACCTGATTTCGATGAAATTTTCAGGGATTATGCAGATTGGGTTGTAGATGGTCCCCTATGAAAATCATCACCCCCGGACTGATAGTAGCCGCTTGCGCATGGCGCCAAACGTGATATTCCTTGTAACAGCCATAACTTCCCACATTTTCCGTTCGATTTCGATGAAATTTCAGGGGATGTTACGATTATTATTTAGATGGTTCTCTATGAAATCACCACCTTCGGATTGACGTAGCCACTTGCGCATGCGCAAACGTGATTCCTCGTAGCAGTCATAACTTTCCACATTTTCTACCCGATTTCGTTGACATTTTTAGGGGATTACGCGGCGGATTAGGTTGTAGATGTTCCCCATGAAAATCAAGGCCTTAAAATTTACAGAAGCCGCTGCGCATGCGCAAACGTAAAAATCCTTGTAACAGTCATAACATTCACATTTTTCATCCGCATTTGATGAAATTTTCTAGGATTGACCAATTAGCGTGTAGATGGTCCCCTATGAGGGTAGTGAAAGGTACTTTAAGATTGGTGTCTTGAGATTAACAACTGTGCATTCGGATCATCTATATAATCGGGTTATGGATACGAGGGAAGCATGTCCACACCCACTTGGCAGACTTTTTTTCTCTAATACCTATTATTGTTTGTCGGGCGTTTTTTGGTCGGTAGTTTATCCTTGATCCAGTAAGTAGGTAAGTTCTGATGCAGCGGCACCTCAAACAGTTGGTTCTCGTTGATCTTCGCCGATTTGGTCACTGTCTTCCGTCGTTTTTTTTCACCCTTCTAATTCTAATTTTGGCATTTTTGGCGGTAGGCCTGTCAAAGATATTGCCGCTTTTCAGATATTTCACCGCCTATTTGAAACTCTGCTCGGGAACATTCGCAAAAATGTTTTGTCCCTCTTCAAACCTTTGGTTTTCCCCATTATGAAAAGTTATCAAATCATAGGAATTTTCCTAAACAGAATGAAAGTGGAAAACCATAAATAATATTGAAATTATAATAAATCATTGAATGAACTTAATAGAAATTGGAGCAAGTCATGAGGTATCATAATTATTCTACATTGATTTCATTATTTTCATTATGTTAACTGGCTAGTAAATTAATAAATAATGCACATAATCGCAATATTCTCATGAACTCATAACAGAAAGTATCACGCAAAAATAAAAACAATAAAATAATGCAAGAAAAAAAGTTCGGAACGAACCACCGAGTCGCCAAAATAATGCGGTACTGAGGGGACAGAAGAGGCTGCCGGCGGGCGGGCTGTGAGGGACAGTAGGCTCTCGAGAATCCGGGCGCGAAAAAGGTTAATACCACAATATAATGAAGTTTTCAGGTTGAAAGAAAACATCCGCTTCTAAGAATGGAGAAAGAGCAGCTTCTTCAGTTTTTCTTCCTCGATGCTACTTCGTTTACAAATGAGAATATTTTTCCCGCTTGCGAAAAATATCTACGTTTACGATACGATGTTCCTATGAAATACATCGACATTTTCAGTCGATTTCCAATCCCTAAATTACCAACAATCAGTACCAAACTAAAGGAATTGCTACATACACCAACCAACTTCTCAGTTCGTTGTCCTTTTTCTCCGAGGCAGGATGTCTTGCTATATCTCTTAATGTTTGGGAAATACATACACTTTGTAGGATACATCTGGAATCTAATTTATAATAAAAAAGTTAAAATAAGTATAATCCCACCTAGATTGGAGATGGTCTCTCGAGCAGAATCCAGTTCTTCTTGCAGTGAGTTTTTCAGCGTTAAAGTCATGTTAACTGATGCTTGACTCTCTTGAAGCGGGAGGATCGCGGCTAGTTTGGACTGGAGTGCCGCTCTCCTTTGCAGGGGTGGCGCTGCCAGAGCTGGTAAGATAAGGCGAGTTGCCACAAGACTCAGGTCCATCCGCTGAAAAAAAATCCACGCAAATCAGGGTCAAATCGAAACGGAAATAAATTAAAAAATTGGTTCTTACAAGTGTGGCAATGTGTCACGAGTCCGATTTTGTTTTTAACAATCCTGATAGGTAAATAGACCGGATTACCAATCAGGGATGAGAGTCCTAGTGGAGTAGCTCGGGGATGTCGAAGTTGGTCTCACAGAGGTCAGTTTCTTGTTTATATGCCGAATGAACCAACCTCTGTGAGATTCGCGATCTAACCTTAACCGACTACCTCCAAAAAGGAAATACTAATGGAGAACAACCGGAGTGTCCAGCGACTCCGCGAAAAAAAATTCCCTGAGGTTCAATATTTTCCAGGGTCAATATTCGTCTTTTCAGGGTCATGAATGAACTAAAATAAACGATCATAACTTCTCAAAATCCAAGTTTTCAAGGAAATTTGAAATGATAAAGCATTGGACACCTTCTGCCAAGTGAGTGAGGTACATAGCAGCGTCCTCTATCAACAAACCGATTGTGAAGAAAGTTGATAGCGATGCAGAGTAGTTAACCGCATTTCATGCCAAGGGTAGAAATAACAGAGTAGTGAGAGGAGGAAGATGAACTCTTTTACAGGATGGCAAGCCGAAATAAGGCATATTTGCCCACCAATTGAGAGCAAAAATACTCGAAATTAATGAATTTTAAATTTATTGAGATTTAAGAATTCTCAGTCTACCAAACCGATGTGATTTATCCAATTTATTGTTTTTAGTGAAATGCAAAAATCTATTTTATGGACCGGAATCCGTTTCGACTCGTGGCCCAGAACGCTCATCGCCCAGGATCGAATTTGTGCACCATAATCATGCTTTCGGCCAAGAGGTCTCCTTTTCAACAAAAAATTTCCAAAATCGCATCGAGCTCCCGAACGTCGAGAATTTTTTTGACGATTTTAGGAACAGCATGAACGAGGAAAAGTTCTTCTACGAAGATTTTCTATACTATTTTCAATACACAGTCGCGTGTGAACCGTCGGCAAGTCAACACCTATCAGTGTTTACATTCGACAATCTTCCATTGACACCTCGAACTCAGTGCTTCAACCAACTACTTCAGATAAGCAAACTGATTTGTACTTATCTAGATATAATCGATTGAAATAATTAGTAAGAAAATCTACTAACTCTAAAAACCATGGGAGACCATGACCCGGGGGATCCCCCTGACAAACCATCAGATACCAACAAATCTCTACCACATCCAAATATAGTTCTAAATTCAAACTCATCCTCCAACAAGGAAAGAAATCAATCGGAATTTTTCAACAGGGTTCTGTCCAACAGGTTTAAACAACATGATAAAGGACCTTACTTCATTTTCGTCGAAGGGAGTGAAGGAAATGTAGGGCGTTTACATCCAATGAGTTTTGGAAAAATGTTGTTCAATGAAACCAACACTGTTCGAGAACTAATATCGTCAATACGCATAATAGGACTCAACAGAATAAAATAGAAACTGTCCATGGCAAAGCAGCTAACACTCTTCTAGACTCAAATATCTTCAGTACCCGAAAATTAAGAGCTTATATTCCGGACTTTCTAACTCACAAAACTGGAGTGATTCGACATGTCGATACAAGTCTGACAGATAGCGAAATTTTGAAGGAGATGAGATCACCTGTTTCTCCGATAAGTATTAAACGATTAAGCAAAAATCCTGCTCCAGGTTCAGGAGGAAACGCGGTAGTTCTACAAACATGTTTTGTAACCTTCGATTCGCAATCACTACCAGAATTCGTAACAATTTATGGGACAAGGTGCAAAGTCGAACCGTATATCCCAAGTGTCAAACAATGTGATCAATGTTATAGATTAGGACACACCAAAGATCAATGTAGAGGCTCTCCTCGTTGTCTGAAATGCGGATTATCCCATTCAACAACTGAATGTAACGAAATAGTAAACAATAAAGTGTGCGTTAATTGTAAAGAAACTACCCATCTGGCAACTGATAAAAAACTGCCCTCTATTTCAGGAACGAACAAAACGTAAAAAAGATTTAGTTATGGCAGAATCATATTCAACTGTAACTAAAAATAGATTTTCAGCCTTGAATGACTATATCGAAGAAGCCCTTGAGAAGGATACATTTCCCCCTATCTCGATTGACAACACTTACCAACGAAAAAATCGATATAAACCATATAACTTTCGACGTAAAAGTGCAACGGTGGTACGATCTAATGAAATAACAGAAACGGATGAGAAAAACATTGATAATGATACCAATTCAGATGTCCAAGTAACACCTATACCAAAGTTACTGAATCTATTAGAAGGGTAGGAAATAAGGATAATGTCACACAGATCAACCGATCGAGCATTAATGAAGGAATGGAGACAGAAGAACTGAGTGCTGAAGATCTAAGCCAAAAAGTTATGAACCTCATACAATATACAAAGGGAAATCGGGAGGTTTCTGATTACGAAATTAAAACATCACTGGATATTATTTTATCAGGTTTCTTTCAACATAGTACAAACTCAGGACAATTACCAGACAAACAAAGCTTTTAACAATGAATGAACAATTTATTAATAATATCACAAGTATTGAAGAAATAACAGCAAAATCGGCCATATTCGCAAAACATATTATGTAAAAATATTATGGAGATTAGCGACAGTTGCCTTAATAGACTATCAATAAATTTTATTGATTTCTATAGTTGATCTATGGTAACTATCATACAGTGGAACTCCAGATCGATTTGCTCAAATCGAGCCTCATTTGAGCAACTATTGACAAGTGAAAATGCTGATTTCGGAATAATTTCAGAAACTTGTCTTTCTCCAGGAAGACATTTCAAGTTATCGGGTTACGAATTAGTTAGATGTGACAGAAATCAGTCGACGGGAGGATCAGCAATCGCAATCAGACGATCAATCCCATATGCAACCATTGATGTCCACATTCCAGAACGCTGGAAACAATACATTCAAATCGCAGCTGTTAAAATCCATGTAAAGAACGAATTCTTTGCATGGCTTCCGTGTATTTGTCTCCGAATACTCCGAATACAATGACGGATTGGGATCATATCTTAGCCAACCTCCCACAGCCTATACTACTTGGAGGAGATTTCAATGCTCATAATCAAGCGTTTGGAGGAAATTATACGAATAACCGCGGTCGAAAAGTGGTTGATATGGCTGATTTAATGGGATTGTGCTCATTAAATAATGGTACTCATACTTACATTCCAAGACCAACTCAGCGTTCATCGGCGTTGGACCTCACATTTGTGACAGCCTCATGGGCTCAAGAAAGTACATGGGAGGTTTTGGACAATCCCTGCGGTTCTGATCACTTTCCAATCAAAGTAAACATTAAAAAATCAGAGACTACTTCATCCCCTATACAAGATAAAGGTTGGAATATAAAAAAAGCCGATTGGGAAAAAATATAAGAGGTCATTGACCTATCATATGGAAGAAACTCAAAGGAGTAATGGTTCCTCTAGATATCAAAATCTCGTTGAAATTATAAATAGAGCCGCAGAAGAGTCTATACCCCGTATATCTACCAACTTAAATGCTCACAGGAACAAAAAACAACGACCGTGGTGGGATTTGGAGTGTAACGAGGCCAATTCTGAAAACGTGGGTAATGCAAGAGATTATAGACATAGGGGAAACTTAGCAACCTTTCTGATGCTTAGTAGATCGCAAACAGTGTGTAGAAGATTGTTTAATAGAAAGAAGAAGGAAAAATGGAAAACATATTGTGAAAACATTAACAGAACAACTCCCATGACGGTAGTATGGAATCAAATGCAATCGATTAAAAGAGGTATGGTCACAAAGAAGATACCATCATCGGATGAATGGATAGACGAATTCACAGACAACTTATGCCCCTATAGAGTTGAAGATGAAATAGAATTTCATACGAATACGCAGCATGAATCAACAGTTCCATTTTCCATGAATGAACTCGAAACAGCTATCAAATCTTCAAAAAATACTTCCCCAGGATTCGATAGGATACGATATCCATTAATACAAAATTTGCCAACAGAAGGGAAAAATGAATTGTTACAAATATATAATGAAGTTTGGACAACTGGAATTATCCCTCCAGAATGGAAAGTGCACATAATTAAGCCTATTCCAAAGCCTGGTAAGGACCCCAACACCAGCAAAGGTAATAGACCAGTAGCGTTGTCATCTAGCATGCTCAAGACATATGAACGTATGGTTAAACGAAGACTTATTTGGTGGATAGAGACAAAAAGCAATAATACCTGAGTGTCAACATGGCTTTCGAAATGGACACAGCACTATGGATGTGCTGACCACGTTAGTGTCAGACATTCAACAAGCCTTCTCAAATAAGCAATACCTTAGAGCAGTATGTCTCGACTTGGAAGATGCTTACTCGTGCGTCGAACCTGCAGTACTGTACCAACAGATGACCCAGTTAGGAATACCAGACCGTTTTGTTACAGCATGTATTTCACCACTTATTAACCGTAAAATAAAGGTAGAATTTCAGGGCCATATAATCAGAGAAAGAACAACTAGCAGAGGGTTAGCTCAAGGGGCTGTTCTGTCGCCAATCAGCTTCTCCATTTATACATCTTCAATAAAAACGGTGTTTGGACCACGAATTCGAACGCTGCAATATGCAGATGACATCACTATTTATACTACTGCAGATACAGACATTGAGACAGTCAACTATCTCGGAGAGGCTATCAATCAACTGAATCAGTGGATATCGAAACTGAGCCTCACATTATCTCCAAATAAGAGTAATACTATAGTGTTCACTCGGAAACGAAAAGCAATAAGGACTCCGACAATCGAATGGGACAGACTCACCGTACCTAACATCAGAGTATGTAGAATATTGGGAGTAAATCTCGATTCCTATCTAACTTGGAAAGCCCAAATATCGCACCTAGAGGGATCTTGTGAGATGGGGATCAACTTATTGAGAGCAGTAGCACACACCACTTTCGGAGCGGATCCACAAATAGCTATCATATTGTACAAGCAATTAATAAGATCAAAAATGGATTATGGTAGTTTTTTGTTTGCCGATGCAGCAGCATCCCACTTGAAGAGGTTGGATATAATTCAAAATAAAGCTCTACGATTATGTATAACTGCAATGAATTCAACCCAATAAATGCGTTGGAAGCAGAGACAAGGATACCTCCTCTACAGTTCCGTCGGAGACTTCTAGCCGATACTTTTCTGATACCAAGAATTCAGGTGGAGTCATCAACCGTCATAAAATCCATAACATCTTTTAGTACTTCGGTTCTAACAGAGCCATATTGGGAGGTGAAACCAACACCCGTAATAGTTGATGCCTTTTGCGAAATCACGGATTATACAGCACTACTGCACAAAATTCCGCACGAGCCGTTATACTCATTTCCTATGAACTTCCAAATGAAAAAGCAATTTCGAGTAGACATTTCAGAACCAAAAAACATCAATCCAAGGCAGTTTTTCTTAGATAGAATCAACACTAAATACGGAAGAACATATAATTTATTTACAGATGGTTCAAAGCAGTATACAGGCACCGGAGCGGCAATTTACGATCCCCAAACACAAGAAAAATTCATGTACCAGCTGCCCAAATCAACCTCAGTTTTTACAGCCGAATTAGTAGCCATAAAATTATCTCTGGAATATTCAAATCTCTTACCAATTACATCCTTGGCTATATTTTCTGATAGTCAATCAGCCATCAAACACCTGCAGACTTTAAGAAAGCACAAAGATAGACTTACTTTGGAGACGGTGAATTGTATAAAAGGACTGAAAGAGAGGGGAGTCGAGGTAAACCTAGTCTGGGTGAAAAGCCACGTAAATATAGAACCGAATGAAAAGGCTGACCGAGCTGCAGCATTGGCTCCGACACAAGGCATCCCGCATAATTTCCATTCTACAGAAGATTTGAAGAGTAGAGCCAAACGCAACATGTTCAAACGATGGAATGAATCATACCAACAAAATACAAAGAATAAAGGAACATTTTATTTATCAATCCAACCGTATGTACCTAGAACTCCTTGGTTCTGTGACGAGCAAACGGATAGGAATTTTATTAAAATTATCTCTAGGCTTCGATTCAACCACCACAGGCTCCCCTCCCATCTCTACAAAGTAAGAATTTTGGACAACCCTAACTGCTTAAGCTGCGACGAACCAGAGGGAGACTCAAATCACATTCTCTTCAAATGCCCCAGTTTCCAGCACCCAAGAATACAATTAATGGAGGAGCTCATCCAAAAAAGCATTGAATTTCCTACGAGAGTGCAGTGCTTACTGAACAATAAAAATACGTTTAAAGCTATAGTTAAATTCATTAAAATCTCGAACATTGAACTCTAGAAAATAATTATATATTATGATGGCTAAATACAGTATACATGTGAGGCCAATAAAGGAAAAAAAAAAAAAACTATTTTCAATATTGAAAAAAGGCGATGCGAAAACGCATCAGTGGCCGAAAATGGGTTAAATGTAAGATTCATAAAATTTGGAGTATTTTCGCTCTCAATTGATGAGCAAATTATGCCTTATTTTGGCCGCCATCTTGTAAAAGAGTTCATCCTCCTCCTGTCACTTCTGTGTTATTTCCACCCTTGGCTTGAAATGGGTCTTCTGAAGAAAAATGAAGAAGTTATGGATGTTACAAGGAATTTACGTTTGCGTAAGCGCAATGTCTACTATCAGTCCGGGGATGTTGGTTTTCATAGGAGACGATCTACACGCCAACACGCACAATCCCTGAAAATTTCATCGAAATCGAACAATAACTTCGTATAGTTTAGTCTATTACAAAGATTTCATGACAGACAGACCGGAACCAAAATTGTTCAGGAAGGCCTTAAACCTAAATCGCGACTGGAAATCTTGATTTTGGAGAACATTTTTTTTCCAACCTTGGAATGTGAAAATAATTTGTTAACAACTCGGAGTTCCCCATTATCACGGCTTTACTCTTACTGGCAGAGTCAGATTGAAATGACTAGCATAACAGACTACAAATACTTACGCAACTGCGCGAGGGTCATAAAAATCAGGTCCTTGGTGAGTTTGGGAGGTTGGATATCGATGAAAGCTTCCAACGCGCTCTTGATGGCCGCCTGCTCATAGTTGGATACGCTGCTCAACCTTTTGCATAGTTCATCGTTGGTTTTATGAACGGACGTGAAGAGGAGATAAACGGTGGCCAGGAGGGCCACATAATTCTCATCATCTTCATACCCCAAGATTAGGGATTGATAGTAGCCTGGAACACAGATATCACATTTGAGCATACAAAATCCTTATAAATGAGATTCAGCGTTAGAGATAAGACCTATCAGATGAAGAGGTTTTTCAGAGCAGTCTAACAACATATACTGTTTGATAAATAACTGTCGTGAACTCCTCCAAGAGTCTACAGATTAGACAAATAAAAAAAATCCATTCATCCAGCACGAATTAATGAGTGAATTTTCAAACAAATCTTTTTTTACACTCTTTGGAAATTGTTTCAGAATGAGGAATTTCACCATGTCGGAATTTCCTACTTTTCACCCCAAAATCGGATTCAGCACCTCGAAAAACCCCTTTCGGTGTGCTTTCAGCCCGTACTTCCTAATTTACTAATAAATAAAACAGTGTAGAAAATGTGAACGTTTAAAAAAACCGGAAGGATGACGTCATCCTGGAATAGTTCATTTACGGCCGCTTGAAGCACTGAGACCGTCAGATCTATAGTCCTCAGAAGCAACATTTCACAAAACCAGTAAAGATCAAAATCGATAAACTGAAGAAAAAAAATAGAAAAAGCAAGATGGGAAAAATTAGGTTTCCCATGTTTTTGTTTGATAACTTTCCTCTTAAATAACACGATTTTGTCGTACCATCGGGCAACACTGGGAGGAGACGGCGATCCAAACAGCCAATCAGCGAGCGTTCCCGCTTCACGTCGATAAGGTCCGTTTTCCCGGTTATTTTTTGAAATCGTAAATTTTGATTGTCTTCCAAAAATAACAGGAGACTTATTTTCCGAAATCAACCCGATTTTCATCTACCCCACACCATTAACTATTCAGGAAAAATGCAAATATAATTCGGTGAAATTACTCATTGGTCTCTGTTTGGAGAGGCAGTCCCGAACCAGTTCAGAACCAAACCAGAACTGAAAAGGGGAGGGGATAGAGGCGCCTCGACTCCTTTGAACTCCTCCTGGCTCCTCCAAACCGTCCAGGACTGCCTCTCCAAACGAACCTACTGTTCCAAAACAGATTTCAGTGAAGAAAATTTTCAAAAACGTCCAATCTAAAAATTTTGAGGTTATTTTTTTTTTTTGGAAAATTCACTAATAAGCCTGTATGCTAACATTGCACGGGCTACGTTCTGAATGAGTAAGGCAAGGAGTCCACATTCATGTTCTACTCGTCTCCAAGAGCTCATAGAGTACCCACACGGCTGTTGTTGTTTTTTTGATTTTCAGCATATCATACCAACATCCTGTATTATTAAGGTTCCCGACCGAGTTTTTACTCCCAATAAGAAATGAGATCACATTAGGTTGACTGGAAAACTAGAACTCAACTTTTTTTATAAGGAATCTATAAACTCTTTCATAATCATGTGGCTAAATCAATATAACTCCTATTGTTTAGCATTGTGGGGGAATTCTTGTCACTCAGTGGAGGTTTTCAAATTACAGAAGCGTGTCATTCGCATCCTCGCTGGCCTTCGATGGGGTGTTAGCTGCAGAGGGTCGTTCGTTCGACTAAATGTGCTCACTCTACCAAGTGATTATGTCCTTGCTGTTTTGACTAATACCAAGTCAAATCTGCCTCACCTCAAGATGGTGTCAAGCTCTCATCGGTATCCTACAAGAGCTGGCAAAGATATTGTTATACCATTTACCCGCCTCAGCGTGGTCCAGCGATGTGATCCCCACCAGATTGGATCAAGATTATTTAATGCTTTACCCACCGATATCCGCAACCTCTCGGAGAAACCATTTACACGGATGCTGAAAATGAAACTTTTACACGCTGAACTGTATTCAGTTAGTGACTTTTTAAATATTCAATGGTCTATTCAACTTTTTGTAATGTGTATATTGACGACTCAAAAAAATTGAATGAATAATAATAATAGGGTTTATTTAGATTTAGTTGACTTTAATTGTCTATCAGAGGAATTTTTTTGTAAGTACTCTGTCTAGTGTAGTGGTAAGTGCCTGATCTGTGATATTTTTTGTCTTCGTGTTTTTTTTTTTTTTTTTTGTATTTAAAAATTAATTATTAGTGGTGTGAATGTATTTATTGAATGAATGAGTGTATGGGTGGGTTCTCCTCTCCTGTTGGTCGGTGGTCGCCCTATCGGTCCTGGGGGCGGCTCTATTGTTCTCTTTTCCCTGTTGGGAACGGGATCCATGGAGATATCCTGTGTTGGGAGCGGCTGGTCACTGGCGTGGCAGCTGTTTCCCTCATGGGTGTCCTTATGCGGGGAGCCGTCATGGTGGGTGGGGCCTGGGGCCAGTCGGGTGGCGCCGGCCAGTGGGTGGGGGGGGGCTCTTGCCTGCGCTCCCTTCACCCACTTATGATCGGAAACTATTGTAACTTCCTAACACCACCCCCTCTTCATCAAAAGAATTGTGGAAGGGTACTTAAAGCTCAGCATGCACGATTTTCTTGTTTCTGTTGTGGTTAGGAAATTCGGTACACCACATCGGAGAGCCTCTTAATAGAGAGTTTTTGGTACCAGAATCTGACAGGCCTTGTTAGGAGGAGACTAGTGCGAGCAACAAAGGATGCTACCCAGTTGAAGGAGGAAACCCGTTAACTATGGACAGGGGGGAAGGGAGGGGCTCGTGACGGTGGGCCTCCAGGAACGGGTGACTGTTTGGGCGCACCCTTTCATCGGCGCCCGCTGTTGTTGGGAGGCAAATTCATCGTCACCCGCAAACTCCGAGCTTTGTGAAGAGGTTCCACGGGCCCGTTAGTGGTTGCCAAAAACTCCCTAATCACTTTGCAGGGGCCCATCAAGAGCGACTGTATCTTTAGAAAGGATCCAACACGGCGTTTTGGCGTATCTCTGGACTCAACTTAATGGTCAATTAAAACCCCACTCAGCTATCTCTTAAGGTGTGTTTAGACGAGCAACTTTTTACGGCAATTATTGCTCAAACGAGGATTGCGGCTTCAAGAAAAAATTGCCCAGTAATTTTAGTAGAGCATTGGTGGATAGGTGATTACCACTTACATAAAGTTATCTAAAAGTAAATATTCCCAAGTTGGCACGGTTATAGTATCTATGGGGGCAACCCTACAGCACCTCAGGCTTGCTGAAACTCTGAACCTCCGTACACGTTCCATCCTCAGTCCACTATTGTCACCTACGTCACATAGATAACTTACAAACTAACTTTGTACAATACGAATTATCATCACCTCAGCTTAAATAAAGTAGGTCCGCGATTCAGTAGTATTTTATAACATTTACCTGAGATGTACTCAACAGCTTCCTGTAACGTCGAAACATCAGTCCGTTTCCTGCAACATGATAATTTCATCATGTAAAAATAATTTTGTTCTTCCCAAGATGAACTTACTAATTGAGTAAGGGATGGTGGGGTAGGAAATAGAGAGTTTTTGGAAACCACTAACGGGCCAGTGGAACCTCTTCACAAAGCACGGAGTTCACTGGTGACGATGGATTTGCCTCCTGACATCAGCGGGCGACGATGAAAGGGTGCCGCCAGACAGTCACCCGTTCCTCGAGGCCCACCCTGACGAGCGCCTCCATTCCCCCCTGTCCAAAGTTGACGGGCTTCCTCCTTCAACTGGGTAGCATCCTCTGTTGCTCGCGCTAGTCTCCTCCTAACGGGGCCCGTGAGATTTTGGCACCAAAAACTCTCTAATAAGAGAAATACTCCCGTTGGTTCGGCTAGCAAGTCAACAATCGCCGAGAGTTATCTTCATCTCCCTCCTAAAGTTTTTCATTTCATCTTTCACCTACCAAAAATCCTCTTTTATGAAAGACACAATGCCGTATGAACGGGTTGCCTAATCTGCCGTGCTAAGCTAGAAAGCCGTATCTTGACTTCACCCAACTTTCAGGAAAACGACCTAATAGGTTTCGTGGCGAAATAACTCTTTCACGGGATTATTTGTCCTCCTTTTACCACAAGTAAAGGTTTTTATTAAAGGAAATTAGTAGCCGAATCGATTTCTGGAGTCAAAATTAAACATTTTTGAGAGGAAATTGTCAAAAAACGGTTTAACAATTTTCCATTCTTACCTTACTTGCATTTAAGCCAGAAATACCTATCTCGATTTTGCTAGCACTAGAAGTCGTATCTATGATTGATACTAGTTTACGCTCTCGTAATCCCGAAGTTACGACTATTCTGTTCTGAATACGCAACCGTGAGACTTAGGGCCGTATTCATAGTCCTGACTCAAGTCAAGTCTCTACTCTCACTCAGTCAAGTGGAGTCCCACCCTACACTCGAAAGTCGGTATTCATAGTCCAAGCCAAGTGAACACTTGGCTCCCAAGTGTGCCCTCGACTTGTGAAAGTCGAGAGTGCACTTGGACTCCACTTAGCCTACACTTGGGCTTGAAATGTTCAAAAGTTGGCAGCCCTTGCTGTAATTATTGAGACTCCATGTCCTATATTTTGAAGTATCCATGTTTTTTCTATGGAACATTTCTAATTGTTTTGTTGGCCTTCTGTCGTGTTTCCCGCACTTTTTTTTGCAAAACAAAAAATAATAAACAGTAATTTTCTGTTCGAGTTTTTATTTTCGTTGTTGAAGTTCTGTCTAGTCTTGAATCAAGTATTTTGTAAAAATGTAACTTGGTTTTTATCGTCTATGTTTGTCAGTCAATACAGTCTGGGAGTTTCAGTTAATACAGAACTTGTTTTTGTGAAATTTGTGCACTTATTTCTTGTGATAGGGCCTACCCAGTTAGTAGAGCTCCATTCTTCCAGTCAGTATTTCCCCAATCTATTTTTATTCTTTTCATTTACAGTATTGACAGTAACGGTGTTCCGAACTTGTGTCTCATAATAACACTTGACGAGTTGACGTTAATTGGGAGGACAGGATTTTGATGCTTTCCTGTTATCAATGCTATCTCGCAGCCGGAAAATTCGGTTGTTTTTAGCGCAAAATTGTTCTTTTTCTAACAAGACAACATCGTTGACACATCTTACCTATAGTACTAGCCTTCTTAGTATTTTCCGCGTGTATAATACCAGATTTGTCTTATTTTATCCGTAGAACTGTGGAAAAAAGGTAGGAATTCGCGAACCCCCAGGGCGATTATAGTGAACCTATCTATACAACGGGTACTCCACATTATTATGATCCGGCTATCAAATTCTATCGATTTCCTCGGCCCTGTTTGTTGTTGCGGGATGTGTTGAACTGAAACGATACTGATGAGAAGGTTCACATGAAATACTTGCAGTGTATGGTTGACGAGAATCAGAAGAGCTGATGGTAGATTACAGAAGGTACGGAATACAATAATATACATACAATGATTTATTTGAAGGAAATATGTACGCCGTAAATACTCGAAGTTTTCAAAATCCTCGGAGAGAAATTCGCACTTCACTTGACCTTCCTCACTCATTATGCATCAAAAATTGATTAATTAAAACCACGAATTGAACTATAAGGACACGATACGAGTAAAAGCAAAATTAGTAGGTACCAGAAATAAAGTTTACGAAATAACTCGAGATCGCCATAGCAGAAAAACGCATGTCCTCCCAATAACGTCTAGTTAAAAAAAACTAGTCGAACTCGCCGTCCCACTCATCAATAATTAACAAAATCACTATACAAATTTCATTGCTGGAATTGTATGCGAATCAAGAGCACTATTGAAATTATGAACGATGAATTCTCAAAATCACTTTATAAACAAAACAAAGAAGTGTTGGTAGTGATGTCATCGAAGCATCAATTTTGTTTAAAATATAGTATTTTGCATTAATTCAAGGTATTCCAATTATTTTTGTTTATTAAATTACTTTAAAATGTTATAGTTACGTTGTATTTCATTCGATTTCCATTATCAGCAGTGAAATCCCCAAGTAGGGGTTCGCACTTGAGGGACCTCAGGAGCTCACTTGGGATTTTGGCCTTTTCAAGTGAAGTGCGAACTCGACTTGTGGTCAAATTTGGTTTATGAATACCGTGAGTGCGCACTTAAGTAACCCGTACACTTGAGTACAAGCTGACACTTCAAGCGACGTTCAAGTGCACGTCTATGAATTGCTCAAGTGGTAGACTCCACTTGTACCGTCACACTTGAGGGCAAGCTCGGACTTGAGTCAGGACTATGAATACGGCCCTTAGAAATGCTAAGCAGATATTAATTCCTGAAACTTTGTAATTATCTTTATATCAAAAAACCATTTCACCTTAATTATTTTGTCATCCTTCTTGGCTCAAAGTCAATCGTATTTCATATCTATGTTCAGAGTGGAAGAGGAAACAGCTGAATCAATAAATAAACGTTTAGTCACGTAAAGTGTAAACGTAGTCACCACTAAATGCTTCAAAGGCAAAAAGTCGTACCATGCCGATTCAGAATGCAAGAAGTACCTAGTATCGTCGAAATATTTAGGCCGATTCCCGTATCAGTGTCATGATACGAGTTTTCTTATTCTGAATCGCTCTGATACGACAAGTTTCTAAGCAAAATCAAGTTAACACGCCTTAACGCGAAAACGACTCTAAAAAAACGACTCTAAAAAAACTCCGAAAATCTATAGAAATCGATCCTCAAAACCCCCGAGTACGACAAACCCCGACCCCCGACTTCTGTAAATTAGGACAAGTTTACGTATGAAAACAGATCAGTGGGCCAGTATTTACATGCGAGTTCCAACCCACAAGGTCTCATTTAAACATGTACTCACAAGAAAGAACACAACTTCACGAAGAATTCGGGGGAAAGATCACCTACGAAGTTGAGAGTGGTAGGAACGATCTCCAACGCATTAGCCTGCAACAGCAAAATTCGTAAGCATTAGGTCAAGGCATACAAATATTCACAATATTAAAACAAAATAACTGAATAGTTTTGTAAAACCACCCCATGTTGGAAGTAGGTCTTACGTTATCTAGAAACAATTTTACTACTCACCCAGGAAACTAAAACTGATTTCCACCGGTTCAAATGCATGATTCTGTGAGTTTGAATAATATCAAACTAAAATGCGGTTCTGAAGCATCAAACTGTGCATAGCGAGTCGAGACAATAATCAAAATTAATCACAAAGACAAACTAAAAACATTAACGACAAAAATTCAACGCCACTTGTCTCCATTACTCTGTGGCGAGCGCGAATAGAAAGCACAAACTCAAACCGACCGTTACACTCAGTGTTGCCACCAGTGTTCGGGACCCAACATGGTTGCCACACATGTTGAGAATCCAAAAAATTCAGGTTCTGGAGTTAAGACACGGGATTATGCATAATGAATTTATACGGAATGGAAAAATACCCTGGAAAATACAGAAGAAAATAATTTATTTTTTCGGAGTCTTCGCAGAGGAATCATGGAAGTAGTATTTTCCGGTTTAACGCGCTGGGGCCATCTCTGTTCATGGCCATCTTTTTCAACCCATATTTCCTCATTTCCCTAAAGCTGGGTTCACATGAGCGCGGTCAACGCGGTTGTGCGAAGAGGCGGTTACGCGTTCGGCCATTTGATTGGTGGCGCCTCAGCCGCCTGAGTACTTTTGGAGTGGACTGTCGCGTTTCAAAAATTCTGATATTCGACGCGTAACCGCGCGCCCTTTGTTTACATTTTTTGTTATCACGACTTGTTATTACCACTTCTTCCAGCACGGGTATCAACTGGTGTGTTGTGATTTTTCCGGAAGCTTGATCCCAAATGAATCAAAGTTTTAGTTAAATTGTAATGGGGTATTTCGGTAAATTTTTTTTATTTTTTATTTCAAAAGCGTATGGCTCAGGAATAACGGTAATCGGGTCTGTTCGTCGAGAAAATGTTTTTAAAAAATCAGAGAAGCTAAGGAAAGTTGAAGATTTGAATGGTGTGACGTAGCTAGCCAATCGTGACGTAGCTAGCCAACTGTCTTTGAAAAAAGTATCCATGCACGGAAACCCTTGAAAGACCTCTTGAGGTGCGTTTACACCAAACGCGCATTGCACGCGCGCATGGTTCGCGTGCAGATGCGCGTCCGGTGTAAACACTTACAACGCGCTGCGCCGTGCCGAACAATGCACGCGAGGAGTGCGCGGCGCGGCGCAAAGTGGATCCGCCGGCTGTGGATTCGCCGCGTGCATTTCCGGCGTGCATTTCCCACGCGCACTCTTCCAGTCTCCTTTCAAACTTTGAGTAGGTAGGTACCAGCCCAGCTCTTCGTCCAGTAATTTTCAATGGAGTGGTCGAACGATCAAGTTCTTCGGCTGGTTTCTCTTTACGAAGAGAAACCAGAATTGTGGCAACAAAACAATAACGTTTTAGACCTTCCTGACCAATTTTTCAAGTTTCATAGGTACCTACCTAGTTCATTTCATAGTGTGTTTTCAAACTGTGGAAAAGCTGTGCACTCCAAAAACACTAAAAATGCAATAGAACCTAAAACCAATTGGGTTAAAAATATGATTTTTTAAAATAAAGAACGTGTCTTGCAAGCTCTATGAAGCGGAGACTTGAAAAACTATCTTTCACCCAAAACTTTTGGGCCAAAAGTTTAGGAGATCAGTTAGTAATCGAATGCTGGGACCTGGTGTCCTTAAACTTTTGGTAAGGATTGTACAAGCATTCAATAAATCAAATTCAATATCTGCTTACCTTTATAAACTCCTTCAGTTCTTCTACGATGGATTGACATACTTCTGGAATTATTTTCGAAATCGTAGATTTCGAAACTCGGAAGAGATACATGAGGCTGGCGAAGGAGTCCCCTGTGGCTAGAAAGCGAAGGGTTATTGCTACCCAAATCGCTGCAGGAATGCTCTCACGGTAGTTTGTGTCTTTCCTGGGGCCCTATTCTGATTCACTAAACGCGCCCGCAGTGGCTTCGCGAAGCAACTGAGTGGTTTCCCGAAACCACTGGGTGGCTAATTTTCGGAGTTAGCGATATGGATATTATAATAGCGACCTATTCTAATTCACTAAACGCACCTTTTTCTCGTTTCAGTGGTTAACTGAAGCAACTCAGTGGTTTCGAAGGCTCTTTTCTTAGCGACTGGTCCGGAGCAGTCGCTTCATTTATCAACCAAGTGGTTTCAGTTATCAACCGAGTTGTTACTCAAAATCTTTCGGTTTTCGAGAATTTCTCGTGTTTTTTTCCACGTTAACCCTCCAGTGGTAGACCTAATCTCATCTCGCAAAAGGTAGACCCAGGAGCGCGGCGCTCTTTCGGTACTTCCTCCCGAAAAAATCAATATTTATCATATTTTTTAATTGTTTTTGGTCAGAGTGAGATACTCAACTCATCTCCTGGTGTGTCTAAAAATGTTCAATGAAAAACATATTGGTAAAAAAGTTTTTTTTATTGAACTCAGAAATACGTATTGGTAAAAATAGGTTTTGCTCAACTCTGAAATACAAATAACTGAGCAACCAAAATTTAACTAATCAAAGCCGTTTCAGTCAGATGTACGTTCTGCCAAATCGTTAGAATCTTCCTCAGACCACTGAAGCCATTTCTTGGGATCAGAAGAGCGCTCAGACTTAAGAGCGATCTGACACATTCACGTTTTAGTGCAAGAAACCGATTTTCACTAACCCTGAGCGATTTTGGGGACAGAGAGGAGGGTACGGTCCTGCGTAGAGGTGGTTTCTAGGAGGGAACTGTGAATCTCAGCCCTCAGGATAGCCACTGTGAACCACAGTATTCGAAAAATGGGCTGAAGGAGCGCCGCGCTCCGGGGTCTACCAGTGAAGGGTTAACATTTACGTATTATATAGGGGATCATTTTTCTGCATTTAGGGGTACTATATCTTTTACCCCCACCTCAAACATACAGTATGTTAGGTATGCTAGTACCAAATCCTCCACATAAATAATTGTGTAGGTACTTTTTGGAAACAGGGTGATCAGGAGATTCACATTATGGTAGAATTACATTTTTTACCCCCGCCCTAACATACAGTATGTTAGGTATGCTAGTACCAAATCCTCCACATAAATAATTGTGTAGGTACTTTTTGGAAACAGGGTGATCAGGAGATTCACATTATGGTAGAATTACATTTTTTACCCCCACCCTAACATACAGTATGTTAGGTATGCTAGTACCAAATCCTCCACATAAATAATCGTGTATGTACTTTTTGGAAACAGGGTGATCAGGAGATTCTCATTTTGGTAGAATTATATTGTTTACCCCACCCTAACATACAGTATGTTAGGTATGCTAGTACCAAATCCTCGACATAAATAATTGTGTAGGTACTTTTTGGAAACAGGGTGATCAGGAGATTCACATTATGGTAGAATTACATTTTTTACCCCCACCCTAACATACAGTATGTTAGGTATGCTAGGACCAAATCCTCCACATAAAAAATTGTGTAGGTACTTTTTGAAAACAGGGTGTTCCGGAAATTCACATTTTGGTAGAATTATATTTTTTACCCCCACCCTAACATACAGTATGTTAGGTATGCTAGTACCAAATCCTCCACATAAATAATCGTGTATGTACTTTTTGGAAACAGGGTGATCAGGAGATTCACATTTTGGTAGAATTACATTTTTTTACCCCCACCCTAACATACAGTATGTTAGGTATGCTAGTACCAAATCCTCGACATAAATAATTGTGTAGGTACTTTTTGGAAACAGGGTGATCAGGAGATTCACATTATGGTAGAATTACATTTTTTACCCCCACCCTAACATACAGTATGTTAGGTATGCTAGGACCAAATCCTCCACATAAAAAATTGTGTAGGTACTTTTTGAAAACAGGGTGTTCCGGAAATTCACATTTTGGTAGAATTATATTTTTTACCCCCACCCTAACATACAGTATGTTAGGTATGCTAGTACCAAATCCTCCACATAAATAATCGTGTATGTACTTTTTGGAAACAGGGTGATCAGGAGATTCACATTTTGGTAGAATTACATTTTTTTACCCCCACCCTAACATACAGTATGTTAGGTATGCTAGTACCAAATCCTCCACATAAATAATCGTGTAGGTACTTTTTGGAAACAGGGTGATCAGGAGATTCACATTTTGGTAGAATTCCTTTTTTTACCCCCACCCTAACGTACAGTATGTTAGGTATGCTAGTTCCAAATTCTCCACATAAAAAATTGTGTAGGTACCTACTTTTTGAAAACAGGGTGTTCCGGAGATTCACATTTTGGTAGAATTATATTTTTTACCCCCACCCTAACATACTGTATGTTAGGTATGCTAGTACCAAATCCTCCACATAAATAATCGTGTATGTACTTTTTGGAAACAGGGTGATCAGGAGATTCACATTTTGGTAGAATTACATTTTTTTACCCCAACCCTAACATACAGTATGTTAGGTATGCTAGTACCAAATCCTCCACATAAAAAATTGTGTAGGTACTTTTTGGAAACAGGGTGATCCGGAGATTCTCATTTTGGTAGAATTATATTGTTTACCCCCACCCTAACATAAAGTATGTTAGGTATGCTAGCTCAAAATCGTCCACATAAATAATCGTGTAGGTACTTTTTGGAAACAGGGTGATTAAGAGATTCACATTTTGGTAGAATTACATTTTTTACCCCCACCCTAACATACAGTATGTTAGGTAGGTATGCTAGTACCAAATCCTCCACATAAATAATCGTGTAGGTACTTTTTGGAAACAGGGTGATCCGGAGATTCACATTTTGGTAGAATTAAATGCTTAACCCCACCTTAACATACAGTATGTTAGGTATGTTAGATCCTAATCCTCCACATAAAAAATTAAGGGGGTACTTTTCGGAAACAGGGTGGGGGTAAAAATGTAATTCTACCAAAATGTGAATCTCCGGATCACCCTGTTTCCAAAAAGTACCTACACGATTATTTATGTGGAGGATTTGGTACTAGCATACCTAACATAGGTACTGTATGTTAGGGTGGGGGTAAAAAATGTAATTCTACCAAAATGTGAATCTCCGGATCACCCTGTTTCCAAAAAGTACCTACACGATTATTTATGTGGAGGATTTGGAGCTAGCATACCTAACATACTGTATGTTAGGGTGGGGGTAAAATATGTATTTCTACCAAAATGTGAATCTCCTAATCACCCTGTTCCCAAAAAGTACCTACACGATTTTTTATGTGGAGGATTTGATTCTAGCATACCTGACATACCTTCTATATTTACATTTGTGGTGGGGGTAAAAAATTTAATACTTCCACATTATGAGCCCTCACATCGCCTTGAATCTCATGAAAAAAGAGTACTCACATGAATATATTTGATACATTTTGATTTTCTAACTTTTTTCAATTCCAACTTATTGCATTGTAAGTTCGATTTATCGTTGTTTATGGAGGGGGTAACAAATAAACTAATCTATTCATTTATACATCTATTCCCCTCCCTCTCCCGTTTCCAAAAAGTGTTCATTTACCTTAATTGGTAAATTTTAACGGTACTAATCTCTTGGAAAATGAATCGGAAACACTATTGAGTTTATAATATCCATGTCGCTTCAGTAGCAACTCGGTGGTTAAGTTAGCGACTGGTGCGTTTAGTGAATCAGAATAGGGCCCCTGGACACATTCACCTCAATTTTGCTGAGCAAAAAGTCGAAGTCCGACTTCGACATTCGGCTGAAATTGTGGAAGAGCCGATTTTCACCTGCCCTCAAATCGGCAAGAAGTTTAGTGCAATTTCTTCCCATCAGAAATGATGATTCCCGCATTCTGCGTCTCTTCCTTTGTCGCTTCTTCTCTATTTCAGAAATAATAAACACAGATACAGCACAAACGGCTAATTTCGACAAAGCGGGAGCCATTGTTAACTGGATTGATGAAATGCTAGGAAACAACTGTTTGGCTGTGCGCGGCCGGTGTAAACGGTTCTTCCAATTCGCGGCGTGCATTGCTCGCGTGCATTGCACAGCGCGGCGCAAGGTGCGCGTTTGGTGGAAACGCACCTTTGGATACTACAAAATATTACTCACACACGCGCACGGCGTAGTCCATTGCGTAGTCCTTGCCTAGTGTGAGTGCATTTATGGCGGCCCGCCTTTTTCAAACGTGTGATCTCTTTAATTAATTTTTCTACCACATGTTATAGTATCATTGGGCTTAAAGTTGTAGTATATAGGTTTTCAAGGGTGCTGAATCCAAATTTGAGGTCAAGAACCTGAATTTCCGACCCACCGAAATACCCCATTGAATTAGTTTAGGAGAGAAGAGAGCTTGTGTTCATGTTAGGGGTCGACGAGTATTTTTTACTTAACTAATTTTTATAATTTTCGTTTATTTTGATCTCTTGTAGACATTTGACGAATGCATCATAATGAAATAAAACGCATACCTATCTAATAAATATGATCTGTGATTTATTTATGTAATGGATACTCAAATTGATGAGAATTTCAACCACCAAATTGATGAGGTGATTTCCAAGATTTTTTTGCATTATTATCACCCACAACTAAATCATAAAAATTACGAATTTCATAGGAATATTCTACATCATAATTCACTTTGATAATAATGATTACAAATAAAATAAAGCTATCAGAATTCCGATTTTTGGAGTTGGTAGGTAACGTTATCTATCTCGATTCAGTAAAATACTGTTTATCTTTGATGCATTCAAAAATGAAATGGAACATCGTAGGTACAGAAAAAAGGTGCCTACTTGATGTACCCCCCAGTCACCCTTGATGAGGAGGTACATTGGTGATTTTATAGTGATTAATATAGTTCGGACGAGCTGAATTGAATCACAATGTGAAAATAAAAATGATAGGATTCAAACCAGCAAGGATTCAAAACATAATAGGATTTCAACTGAAGCGCGGGAAAATAGAAGTCGAAAAGCTGTCGCGCAACCGCGACCATGTGAACCTCTAGACACCAGCCGCGTCCCGAACGCGTGACCGCCTCGTCGCACAACCGCGTTGACCGCGTTCATGTGAACCCAGCTTAACTCAATTCATTCTTCATAACCATTTTTATATTCACCAATACCATTATCAAGAGTGCTAGCCTGCATATATTAGTAATGACCTCCGAGAACTCATCATAATCACCTTCGTGATCTCTTTTGATCTCGATCTGTGCAAGAAATCGCTTTTGTCCGGCATGGCCAAGGCCAGAACAGAAAACTGGGAAGCAGAAGAAGAAGAAGAAGAAAAGGTTACAATCACAAGGTTACAAACACGAAAACATTGGAAAATTTGCTGTTGCTGGCATCTTTAGACTTGATTAAACTGTTTTGCTTCGACTTGATTTTCGATTCCGTCTGAAATGGTGAAGAAGTGTTTCATCCGCGATTGTAAGTCGGTAGAGTGTAGTGGAGAACTGCCCATGCCAGTGCCACGAGAGAAGGAAAGACGGCGTATGTGGTTACCGGCATAGCGAAGTTACCAGACCAGCCATAATTTCCATTACTGTGAAAACCACTTCGACGTGAGTATATTTTCTTTTCCTCTGATTCAATTTTTTGGATGAAAATATGTTATCCCAAAATATGTTATATGAAAATATGTTATATGAAAATGTTATCCCAAGTCAGACACTGGTTTTGTTTTTAACTAGTTACTTATGGTCTGTTCGGAGAGGCAGTCCTGAACGGTTCGGAGGTATGAGGCATTCCTCGGTATGATTTTATGTAATGTTCACGAACGTTTGTTGTTGAAAGCTAGTCCATCATTCATTGTCTATGAGTGACATTGTTCATTAAAAAGAAAAGTACGGCACAAACTCTCTTCTAATCGTGAACGTCTACTCACATCATGAATAGAAAGAAATTGGGTAGGAACATGATGATGCGTTTATAAGTCCGTACCTCAACAAATAAGATTTCTAAGTACTACCTAAGTACCTACCTGATAGGTTGCAAGCAGTATCGTTGGGAAATATGAATGTTGTTGCTGATTATGTATTGGTTCAAATTCAAGCTTCGACAAGATGCCGAAAACTGGATGTCTAGATGGCTGGATGACTGAAATTACCTACAACCTCACGTCGTACCTCACATCATTTGCCACACCAAGGAAGTGCAAAGAGACGGGAAAAAGGATCGGAAGTCAACTGACTGTTTCTACCAAAACAAAGCAACGTACAGTTTGTGGTAAGTAGGTAAGTTTATTGGTAATCTCTTACTCATCAGATTAGATAACTCACAACAATGAATCCCTGTGTGGTGGCTACTTCATTGTTATTCTCAATCTTGTCGTTAATTTCATAGTTACTAAAGGTGTAAATAAAATCATTCTTTTCCCAGAGTTCGAATCGTAAAGTTCTCTTTCTGATAACATTAATTTAGGAGTATATTTGTCCAACACTTTGAACCGCTAGATACGCACAACAATACCCTGCATTGAAACAATCAAATACAGATCGAAGCACTCATTTTAACTTCATTTTAGTTATTGCTAGAAAGAATTTATCACCAGGATTGGTTCAAACCTGTAGCTCCTGATGACGTAGTTGTATGTGCTGAATGGGGTATTTCGATGGGTGGGAAATTCAGGTTTTTTACCTCAAATTTGGATTCAGCACCCTTGAAAACCTATATACTCAAACTTTTAGCCCAATGATACTATAACATGTGGTAGAAAAATTAATGGAAGAGATCACACGTTTGAAAAAAAGGCGGGCCTCCCCGAACGCACACACACTATGCCGCGCGCGTGTGTGAGTAGTATTTTGTAGTATCCAAGAGATTCTCATTTCAAATAGCGTCACTTTATGGTTCAATTGTTTGCGTTACCTACATCTGCCATCTGCAATCGGTTGTTTTCTGTTTGCTTCGTTTGTGGTTTCAACTTATCATATTTTCAGCCGTCAAACCATTCAAATCTTCAACTTTCCTTAGCTTCTCTGATTTTTTAAAAACATTTTCTCGCAAACAGACCCGATTACCGTTATTCCTAAGCCATAGTACTCTTTTGAAAAAAAAAAAAAAAAAAAAAAATCAAAAAAATTGACTTAAATTCCAATTCTGAGCCATTCTAATTATCAAACAAGCGAAATTTCTAACGATCTGATCACGTGAAAATACACTAACAGCGAGTCCCTCTAACGTCTTAATCTGTCACTTATAAGGAATTATAAAAACCCCTGAAAATTGGGAATTTGCCTCAAAACGTTTTAATTTTTTTTCGAAAGAAAGAAAGAAAACCATAGTGTACTGCTCGAAAACGCATCCAAAAACATATTGTTTAGTAATGCATGCATTCCAGGGGACGTCCCATTGGATAAGCATTAGATCAGTTTAACCAGTTGTTACCTTAGTGATAAAACTGTTTCACTCGATGTAATTTATTTATTACTTTAGGCAAGAAATACTGACCCCCCCACCATCATCCACCTTAACATTTCTAGCGGCATGGGAGCCTCGAATCTGAAGAGCATTTTAAAATCCATGATCTACGATACCCAACATGCGAATTCGAGTTCGACCCCCCCTCCCCCCCACCACCACCAATGGTGCCAGTCTGGCACCAAAGCGGAAATACGTCGTAACATTGAACTTTCATCTGTTAGTTTTGGTAGGCAGTCCGTCGAAGTTCACATCCGTATTCAAGGTGAAACACAAAAAAAAAAAAACACGAAATAAGCGGTTTATGGCATCATGGCACCATGTCCTGGCACCATGGTGGCACCAATATTAGTTCCCTGGTGGTACAGAGAATAATTCATGAAAATCTGGAGGTATAATGAGAATTTTTCCTCAATTTCAAAGCTTGGGTACAATTAGTAAGCAGTAAAGGAACCGAAATATTGAAAAATCGGATATTTTGTGAATATTATCCCCCCCACACACCCCCTCCCCTTGCGAATTTTGGTACTCTGGTAAAATCATGTACTACTCGGAAGTTATTTGAGTCAAACAAAAAAAGAAACACGCAAATCGGTTGGAAATTGAGGCCTGGGCAGAGTTTACAAGATTATGCACGCAAACGCACGTTTTTTAAGCATTAACCCCCTTTTCCCCCTCTTAAAAAGCAAAATCCGAAATTCCGGCGCCGTAGTGCACAACTAGATAGTATTCCGCGTCAAACGAAAAAAGAACCACGAAAATCGTTTGAGAACTAAGGCCTGGGCAGAGTACACAAGATTATGCCCAAAAACGCACGTTTTTCGAGCATTAACCCCCCCCTTTCCCCCCCTTAAATGGCAAAATTCGAAATTCCGGCGACGTAGTGCACAACTAGATAGTTTTCCGCGACGAACAAAAAAAGAACCACAAAAATCGGTTGAGAACTAAGGCCTGGGCAGAGTACACAAGATTTTGTCACACACACACACATACACACACACACACACACACAGACATACACCTATGGTTTTTTCGCGGATTTGGATTCAGAATAGTCTAAAACGGATTACTGTGTGGTTATTTTTTTTTTCTGTTGAGTGTTGTCCAACTTTACCCCAGATCGATCGCATAAGGACGCCCAAGTCTTACTGTGGGACGTCCTAAAAATTAGAGAATTTAAGAAAGATGGACATTTTAAATGTACGGGAGTCTGTGACGTGATGAGTAGGGATGGGTATCGTTATAAAAGTATCGATATTTTGTATCGATACTGTATTGTATCCGAGTACCGATATCCAAAGTATCGTAGGGCATGAGTATCGATATTTTAAAATATCGAGTATCGATACTTTAGTGTCACAAACTATCAACATCATACAATTTTCTCAAGAAAAATAATTTTTTCAACAATTTTTATTCATTTTTCACTATTAAGAGTCCAAGCAGAGTGATTTTTTTCCATGATATGAACGTTATTTGTGCAACCAAATAGTAATGATCCAAAAGCCTCTCTATCTTCTTCATTTTTTAACCATTATGTTGAATTTTCCGCGAGAACAGTACCTATCGATATTCGATATTTAGAATTATCGGATCCAAAGCATCGATATCCAAAAATATCGGATAGCGCAGTATCGATACTAAAACATCGAGTATCGGTACGAAAGTATCGATATTTTGAAATAACGAGTAGCGATATCCATCCCTAGTGATGAGTTTCCCGTTACGACAGCAGTGCTACCTTTGAAAGCACACATGAAACCATTAGCATACGCGTTCGAACACCTGAGTGCGCCGCGAACTGGCAGAAAGAACCCAGACTCGAAAGTGACCAAAAGAAGCAATTAAAATTGCTCCCAATTTTTTACTATACGATTCAAACGGCAATTTTTTCCCCTTTGGTATTCCCAGTGTTAAACGTTATTCTAGGGCCCTACTATAGGATTTGACTTGAAATAGCAGAATCTAAAATTGAGGCAAATTTCCTATTGGATTTTGACGTTCAGAAGTAACTTTTGATTGGAAGGAAAGAAAAAGTACGGGCCCACTTTATTCCATGTGTATTTAATAAGGAATAAAAATACTTTTCGTATTCCGGATCAGTCACTTTACACTTGTCTTGCGTACGAATTTGATTTTTCCCCGCTTAACCCAAAGGGTCAAAAGAAGTCAATAATTCAACCTACCTGAAATTTTTTCTGAACAGCCCAACATACATGGACTTAAAATCGTACAAAATTTTTTAAAATACACAGTCGTGTAGCATATTATTTTAGCCTATTTGGTGGGAAAACAATTTTCATATCTGTTCTTCGCTACCTACGTTTTGAGCTTATTTCTGCACAAATACTTCTTTAAGGTAATGAGGAATTTCACCATGTCGGAATTTCCTATTTTTGACCCCAAAATCGGATTCAGCACCTCTAAAAACCCCCTAAGGCAAACTTTCAGCCCGAACTTCCTAATTTACGAATAAACAAAACAGTGTAGAAAATACGAATGTTTAAAAAAAACCGGGAAAATGATGTCATGCTGGAATAGTTCATTTATGGCCGCTTGAAGCGCTGAGATCGAGAAATCCATAGTCCCCAGATGCAAAATTTGATTGAAACAGTAAAGTTCGAAATCGAAAAACTAAAGAAAAAAATATAAAAAGCGAGATGGGGAAAATTAGGTTTCCTCTGTTTTAGTTTGATAACTTTTCTCTTAGAAAACACGATTTCGTCGTCCCAATGGGCAACACTGGGAGGAGACGGCGATCCGAACAGCCCAATCAGCGAGCGTTCCCGCTGCACGTCCGTTTTCCCGGTTAGTTTTGAAATCAAAAATTTTGATTGTCTCCGAAAAATAAGAGGAGACTTATTTTCCGAAATCAGCCCGATTTTCATCTATCCCACACCATTAACTATTCAGGAAAAATGCAAACAGAAATCGGTGAAATTCCTCATTATTATTGAAAAAAGGGTGAGGTACTGGTGAGTACAGCTAATTAATCTGTTTTATGCAGGTATTTCTGAAACTAGTGCAGCGGGTTGAAGAGTTGAAAATGGCTGCTAAAGGAGGAGAAAACAATTTTTGACCCCAATGCCTGTAGATGAAAAGGTGAGCAAATCGTATCAATCGTAACATTATCCATGATCAACACAACTCAATCCCTCAATAGAATACGTTTATAATTATTTGTGATCAACATTCAGTCAGAGCCGAAGTAGTGGAATATTGGAGAACTTCACGTTCGGGAGAATCTCGCGTTCGTTTCCCTGGAAAAGAGAAGGAAAGGGCGGATGAGTGATTAAATTATCACAGGTAGGTAGGTACCTACTTAAAATAAAATAGTAAAGTAAAGTAAACAACCATTTCATGTTTGATTTTTGTATAACTGACATCAGCACTCTTCCAAAGGGAAGAGAGAAGATTTCCCTCATGGCTACTTATTGCCTCACCTGCTTAAGTGGAGAGTTCCAACCCTAAAAATCATCAGGACTTGCAATACCGCCCTCGAGCGTTCAATAGAGAGTTACAGCAACATTTGGATCTGTCATTCCTAAAGAGGTGCTAGGGCGAGCATCAAGTGGATGCTAACTTTCAGACGTGAGTCTCACGGGATTGACGTTGCTTTAGATTTTACAACACTCCATAGGTAATGTTAACTCAATCCGCGGTTTTTGATTTTGTTGAACCAATGATGGAAAATATCAGGAAATCTGGGAAAGGACTTGAAATTCCAGAATCTAAAATAGATGCAAATTCCCCATTGATCCAAACCATTAGAATAAAGTCCAAAATTACCACCTATTAGCTGTGTTGCCAGCCTGGACCATTGGTGGAGGGGGTAATGATGAGGGAAGTCCACTTTTCCGATATCATAATATTTAGTTTCGGGTTCTTATATTTCTAAAATGATTACTACTTGTCTAGTGATCTCAGACATTCTATGCTTTGTATTTTTCAGATTAAAGTTAACAGCGAAGACCTCCTCCAGTGAAATTTCAGTGAGTAACTGAAATTTATTTATATGGAAAAAGTTGTAGACATTAAGTTATACAAGCTGTAGCCAGTTGAAGAGGTATATAAGAGGTAGGTTCTCTACGCAACACAGTGAGTCTATTTTATTTATTGGTCGCGTGAGCAAGACTTGCTTAGTTTTCGTGACGATTTTTCAGTTTATGTGCCAAAGCAAAGACATGGAAATGTCAAAATTTCAAAAGTTAGTTTGGTAAATATGATAATAAATTATTTTCTTAGGTTGGATACATAGTTTGATGATATTGATCACCAAAAATTTTGGCGCTTGGCCGGTTTGTGCATAACACCGTCCATTTTCAAGTGCCCGTTTCATTGGTTCTTCATAGGTTTAACTAAGTATTTGTGTGGGAAACTTCAAACTGTACCTGGCAAGTTAGACAGTTTAATTATACTCGCAGTATGAGGTTCTGACAGGACCTACCTCTTATACCTCCTCATCACCTTTCCTCGCCTATCTCGTATGACCTTGATCTAACTCCTGTTCTATTCGGAGATAGATTAGACGAAGGATCCACGTGTCAGTTAGTTCCTCTTGGTGAGTCCTTTCTCTCTGTTGAAAATCAGATCTCGTGGGTTCCCTATTTTCCCCCTGCAAAATAGTGTTTCCTCTGCGCCACTCAACTTGGTAATATTATTGTGATTATCTGAAGTTAACTGTGTTAGTCAGTACAATTTAATAAATTGCATATTCATGTGGTACATACTTGTGTGTATTTTCCCAGTATCCCCAGATAGTGTGCTTCACCACACTACATGGTAGCGAGCTAACTGTCGGTTCACAACCTCAAAGCAACCCCCGTAATAAGCCCCTCTAATTCTGCTCTTATTTCTCTCTTATTATTCTGCTCTTATTGTGTGCTTCACCACACAACACAGTGGAGAAAGTATCTTCAAATCTCTGTGCATTGAATAAAGTTGAACCCTTTGATTTCCTGTCCAGCACTGTGTTTACCACGTTTCTAGACGCTTCTATTTTGATACATGAAGTATATATTAGAGAGTTCCTTGTCCTTCCGTTTGGCTTAGATACAGTGTGACATATTCTCAATCTGGCATTGGATTCTACCGCAATATTACGGAGCTAGGTTGAGGACATGTCACGTCCTATCTAAGCCGAACCAAACCTACTAGGAAGTCTCCATTATTTCATAATTTCTCTTCATCTCAGCCTGTATTAGTGCTTGCCTACATTAGGTGGTCCCAAATCAAATGGTATCGATCGCAAAGAATGAGCAGCTATCATCTACGACCAGCTCATCCCCTCCACTGTTAAGGCAACAATTGTATTTATACTAAGGACAACTCTTCTGCTCAAAAAGGCCTCTTCGCGTCATTGGGCTCTTTCTTGGTGTATGAAACCACAGACCACAGAGCTACTGACCAGGCTAGAGCACCTAGTTGTTGAAGTCACCAGCTATCTAGCTTTGGCTGGACTGTCTTACTTCACTTTCAGACACTAGGATTGTCAAGTGGACATAAGTAAGCACAGACCACAGAGCTACTGACCAGGCTAGAACACCTAGTTGTAAAGTCACCAGCTATCTAGCTTTGGCTGGACTGTCGTAGTTCACCTTCGGACACTAGGATTGTCAAATGGACATAAGTGAGCACAGACCACAGAGCTACTGACCAGGCTAGAACACCTAGTTGTAAAGTCACCAGCTATCTAACTTTGGCTGGACTGTCGTAGTTCACCTTCGGACACTAGGATTGTCAAATGGACATAAGTGAGCACAGACCACAGAGCTACTGACCAGACTAGAACACCTAGTTGTAAAGTCACCAGCTACCCAGCTTTGGTTGGACTGCCTTAGTTCACCTTCAGACACTAGGATTGTCAAATGGACATAAGTAAGCACAGACCACAGAGCTGGGTACTGACCAGGCTAGAACACCTAGTTGTAAAGTCACCAGCTATCTAGATTTGGCTGGACTGTCGTAGTTCACCTTCGGACACTAGGATTGTCAAATGGACATAAGTGAGCACAGACCACAGAGCTACTGACCAGGCTAGAACACCTAGTTGTAAAGTCACCAGCTACCCAGCTTTGGTTGGACTGCCTTAGTTCACCTTCAGACACTAGGATTGTCAAATGGACATAAGTAAGCACAGACCACAGAGCTACTGACCAGGCTAGAACACCTAGTTGTAAAGTCACCAGCTATCTAGATTTTCCTGGACTGTCGTAGTTCACCTTCGGACACTAGGATTGTCAAATGGACATAAGTAAGCATAGACCACAGAGCTACTGACCAGGCTAGAACACCTAGTTGTAAAGTCACCAGCTATCTAGATTTTCCTGGACTGTCGTAGTTCACCTTCGGACACTAGGATTGTCAAATGGACATAAGTAAGCATAGACCACAGAGCTACTGACCAGGCTAGAACACCTAGTTGTAAAGTCACCAGCTATCTAGCTTTGGCTGGACTGTCGTAGTTCACCTTCGGACACTAGGATTGTCAAATGGACATAAGTAAGCATAGACCACAGAGCTACTGACCAGGCTAGAACACCTAGTTGTAAAGTCACCAGCTATCTAGATTTTCCTGGACTGTCGTAGTTCACCTTCGGACACTAGGATTGTCAAATGGACATAAGTGAGCACAGACCACAGAGCTACTGACCAGGCTAGAACACCTAGTTGTAAAGTCACCAGCTATCTAGATTTTCCTGGACTGCCTTAGTTCACCTTCGGACACTAGGATTGTCAAATGGACATAAGTAAGCACAGACCACAGAGCTACTGACCAGGCTAGAACACCTAGTTGTAAAGTCACCAGCTATCTAGATTTTCCTGGACTGTCGTAGTTCACCTTCGGACACTAGGATTGTCAAATGGACATAAGTGAGCACAGACCACAGAGCTACTGACCAGGCTAGAACACCTAGTTGTAAAGTCACCAGCTATCTAGATTTTCCTGGACTGTCGTAGTTCACCTTCGGACACTAGGATTGTCAAATGGACATAAGTAAGCATAGACCACAGAGCTACTGACCAGGCTAGAACACCTAGTTGTAAAGTCACCAGCTATCTAGATTTTCCTGGACTGTCGTAGTTCACCTTCGGACACTAGGATTGTCAAATGGACATAAGTGAGCACAGACCACAGAGCTACTGACCAGGCTAGAACACCTAGTTGTAAAGTCACCAGCTATCTAGATTTTCCTGGACTGCCTTAGTTCACCTTCGGACACTAGGATTGTCAAATGGACATAAGTGAGCACAGACCACAGAGCTACTGACCAGGCTAGAACACCTAGTTGTAAAGTCACCAGCTACCCAGCTTTGGTTGGACTGCCTTAGTTCACCTTCAGACACTAGGATTGTCAAATGGACATAAGTAAGCACAGACCACAGAGCTACTGACTAGGCTAGAACACCTAGGGCGGTATTCATAGTCATTCCTCAAGGCGCGGATTTCCTCGACTCGAGTTGAGGTTTCCTCCAACTTATCTTTTCTCGAGGATTCCTCACCCTATTCATAGACGAACAGAACGCATTTGGAGGTCGACCTCAGCTCATCCTCAACTCGAGGAGACCTCGAGTTACCAAACGACAGTCGAGGAAGAATTGGCAGCCCTGTTCAGGTAACAGCTCAGTGAAGGTTTCATGGAGAAGGTTCGATTGTTTATTTCCTACTGTTCCTGTTGTTCACGTTCCTTCTTCAATAAAATAGTGTTTGCTACCTTTTAATTTTTTATATTAGTTTCCAAATGGAAAGAGAAAAGAAGAGAGCCGTTTTTAAGCGAAGCTGAATAAACTACGTTAAGGAAATTCATAATTGAAGGGCATTGTGGAAAAAAACAGATGCGGTCTCAATTGTCGAAAAAAAAAGTGTTGGGAGAAAATCGCGAGTGATTTCAATTTCAGTGGAAAGTACCCAACAGAAAGTAGCGTATAATAATCAATAAGTATATTATATTTATATTGGTGCTCCTTTTCTTTGCGCTCGTTCGTTGTTTTGTAATTTACAAAGTACCAAAGCGCTTTTCACCTGAGTGAAATGGGCCATAGATTAAAGGCGCTTCTAGACTGACCCGCAACACTTCCCGAGTACCGCGGCCGCGTCATTCCGTTACAACAGAACTTCTCATCCTTATACTTCTCAAATCAGTAGAAAAACCAATTTCTACTTTTTCTCCTATGGGGTGACACAAATGAAGGCTTTAGAACTATATGAAACAAATTTCCATTAGTATTAATACGTGCTTTCAACAAGGAAGGTACCTAATAGGTAGGTACAGTACCTACCTACTATGAAGAGTTGAACATAGTCGATTACTTTTTTTAATTCGAAATTCCCACCCACCATATTTTGAAAATTGTTGAGGATATGTTGTTCTAACATTCACCAGAGTTCGGAGCGATTTGGAGATGACGTTTTTTTGTAAAGTGCGAATATGTTGTTTGTAGGACTTATGACTATAGTACCTCGGCTTCGAAACAGATGGCTCGGCAACTTCTAAGATCGATTACTTCTTTTTATTCAAAATTCCCCCACCATATTTTAGTATATTGTTGAGGACATGTTGCTCGAACATTCACCAGAGTTTAGAGTTATTTGAAGATGACCATTTTTTGTAAAGTGCGAAAATGTTCGACATTTCTACTGAAATCAGCTATCATCAAATATCGGGCGGTCATAACTTTTCTTCCACTGAACCGGAATCGACCAAATTTCAGTATATTGTCGACTCGTTATGTAAGAAACATAATATGCCAGAATTTGGTGCAAGTAACTCAGTCGTAAGTACCCAGCCCTAGATGATGAAGAAATAGATTCTGTTCTCTCCTGTTCACAGAAATACTCTCGGGCAGGAAGAAAATCGGGAGTAGCACGTTTATCACGGTCTCTTTTGTAAAACGAAATTTCTTCCGAAATGTTCGATCATCCAATACCTATACAAATAAGAACATAACAAAATTACTGTAACGCAAGTAACATTTCGGCCTTCGCTGATCTCGTGAAGATTCCTACAAATACTCATCAAATCCTCCAATCTTTCAATATCTTCGAAATCCATGTTTTCTGACGAAATAACCGAAGAATAGATCCGTAGAATATTTTATAACGACAACGCTTGTGATAACAGGTAGGTAGATATCATCAAAATCTTTCCTCAAGGTACCTTTTCACCTACCTTGGGCTGAGGAAGCTCGAAGCCCCTTTCTCGACTCGAAATATCTCGATTCGGCCTACAAATTTCTCGACTCTACCTCCAAAGTCGTCTATGAATACCGCCATTGGAGGACGCCTTTAGCGGTTCGAGGACGCCTTGAAATGTGGCGACTATGAATAGCTTGAGGAGCCGTCGGGCCTCCTTAAGGCTTCCTCGAGACCTTCCTCGACTTGGAGGATGAGTCTGGCCTTGACTTTGGCTTAAGGCTTAACTATGAATAGCTCGAGGAGGAAAGGACTCCTCAAAGCGTACTTTGGAGGAGTCCTCCAACTCGAGTCATGACTATGAATACCGCCCCTAGTTGTAAAGTCACCAGCTATCTAACTTTGGCTTGACTGTCGTAGTTCACCTTCGGACACTAGGATTGTCAAATGGACATAAGTGAGCACAGACCACAGAGCTACTGACCAGGCTAGAACACCTAGTTGTAAAGTCACCAGCTATCTAGATTTTCCTGGACTGTCGTAGTTCACCTTCGGACACTAGGATTGTCAAATGGACATAAGTAAGCTCAGACCACAGAGCTACTGACCAGGCTAGAACACCTAGTTGTAAAGTCACCAGCTATCTAACTTTGGCTGGACTGCCTTAGTTCACCTTCAGACACTAGGATTGTCATATGGACATAAGTAAGCTCAGACCACAGAGCTACTGACCAGGCTAGAACACCTAGTTGTAAAGTCACCAGCTACCCAGTTTTGGTTGGACTGCCTTAGTTCACCTTCAGACACTAGGATTGTCAAATGGACATAAGTAAGCTCAGACCACAGAGCTACTGACCAGGCTAGAACACCTAGTTGTAAAGTCACCAGCTACCCAGCTTTGGTTGGACTGCCTTAGTTCACCTTCAGACACTAGGATTGTCATATGGACATAAGTAAGCTCAGACCACAGAGCTACTGACCAGGCTAGAACACCTAGTTGTAAAGTCACCAGCTACCCAGCTTTGGTTGGACTGCCTTAGTTCACCTTCGGACACTAGGATTGTCAAATGGACATAAGTGAGCACAGACCACAGAGCTACTGACCAGGCTAGAACACCTAGTTGTAAAGTCACCAGCTATCTAACTTTGGCTGGACTGCCTTAGTTCACCTTCGGACACTAGGATTGTCAAATGGACATAAGTAAGCACAGACCACAGAGTTACTGACCAGGCTAGAACACCTAGTTGTAAAGTCACCAGCTATCTAACTTTGGCTGGACTGCCTTAGTTCACCTTCGGACACTAGGATTGTCAAATGGACATAAGTGAGCACAGAACACAGAGCTACTGACCAGGCTAGAACACCTAGTTGTAAAGTCACCAGCTATCTAACTTTGGCTGGACTGCCTTAGTTCACCTTCGGACACTAGGATTGTCAAATGGACATAAGTAAGCACAGACCACAGAGCTACTGACCAGGCTAGAACACCTAGTTGTAAAGTCACCAGCTACCCAGCTTTGGTTGGACTGCCTTAGTTCACCTTCAGACACTAGGATTGTCAATTAGACATAAGTAAGCACAGACCACAGAGCTACTGACCAGGCTAGAACACCTAGTTGTAAAGTCACCAGCTATCTAACTTTGGCTGGACTGCCTTAGTTCACCTTCGGACACTAGGATTGTCAAATGGACATAAGTAAGCACAGACCACAGAGCTACTGACTAGGCTAGAACACCTAGTTGTAAAGTCACCAGCTATCCAGCTTTGCCTCAATTCCCTTAGTTCAGCGTTCAGTCACTAGATTCGCCAGGGCCTCTTGCCCTTCTCTCATTGGCTATGATAACAAGCCTTTTTATTGGTCCTTACCCAGTGTAATGATCCGTTTACTTACCTAGTTTAGTCCTCCAATAAAGAGTCACGAATGAGAACCCCTGAGTGAGTCATCAAATGGTGGGTAGAGTGAGGTAGGGGTAAACACGTCAGACTGATGTCACCCTCCTCTACTCTTAATATGAAAGGAAGACTCAGGTCTTGCCCTTCATGCAGTTTACTTCGATAATTCGACTTGAGCCTCTGCCCCCTTCTTACCTTGGAGTTGTCTTCCCGAACTAGACACTAGATAAATGCACTGTTGTATCCCTTTTCCTGGGCCACTACTACCTTTTTAGGGACTAAGGAAAACTAAGACTCACACAGAAAAATCAAGGGAAAAATTGTACCTTTAATCACGTCACTATCTATCACACGAATGAATCCACCACGGGCCTACAGTTCCCGTCACAGGGCTTCCCCCCTGTTCTCCCATGTTCCACTTTCCATTCCTTCCTCGTCAGCAGCTAGGTGACATCCCTTTCCGAGACTCCCGCCCTGTAGGTAAGAGTGACATTGTTATCCATCCACAACATCTCCCTCGGTTTGACTTGCAGGTATGGCCTTATGCCTGCCATGGTGGTTGCCCGCCAGGATACTTTCCAGGGTCTGCAATGCATTGGGTCTCGTCAGACATGGCAGCACATTGGTGCTGGGTGGGGGCAACAGGTGATAGAGGCGTTGGCTCTGGTGGATCCTGTTGCTTTTTGGGCTCATGTTTGTCACTCTTGGGGGCGTTCTGTCTCTTCCAGTTCTGTCACCCGAATGAATCCACCACGGGCCTACAGTACCCGTCACAGGCCCGCCCCCCTCCTCTCCCATGTTCCACTTTCCATTCCTTCCTTGGCAGCAGCTAGGTGACGTCCCTTTCCGAGACTCCCGCACTGTAAGAGTGACATTGTTATCCGTCCACAACAGCACCACCTACATCCAGTCTGCCACATTGGCGCCGAGGTCCGCGTCTAGAGCAAACTTTTATACACTCCTTCCCTCGGTAGGCATTAATGCGCCAGAAAGCCAGTGTATGGTAAATCTCCTACCTCCTTGTTGAGTAGGGACCAATAGAACTCAACAAGCCATCGAGAAAGCCATGGCCTTCACTCGACAACACGCTGACATAACACCCAGTAAATATCTACAGAGGCCAAGCCACCCTTATTTCTCACTCATGACAGTCGTTCAGAATATAATATGAATCTTCAGTCACATTACTAGACGTAGACAGGTACTCAGCTACAAGACGAGGTGATTTGGAACTAAATGTCTACTACATAATCAGACTGATAAAAGCAATATTCATGAGTATTTTATTGACTGATTGTCAAAGTTTCTTAACTATGTCAATAAGCAAAACTCATCCAAAATTAGAAGTCATGCTGATTTTGTCAAACTAATACAAATCATGTTCTCAGAATCCTGCAACGTTTATTATAAAACTTTCACATAATTATGTACACGAATTCAAAAACAAAATTTTGATGTATTTAAATTGAATAATGCTTATATTATTATAATTATTAGTTTTGTTCAATTTTTATTCGTCGTCGATAGAAAAAATCTCAGCACTGTTTACAGCTGGCCTAATAGGTCAAGCATTGCTAAGGGGAACAAAACACAGGGGTTTCGGTAGGAAATGAGGGTTTTTATCATTCAGATGAGTATTTGAATATGCATTACAACAACGTAACAGAAATATTCACAATAATAATTATTCACGACAAACAATTCCACATTTTTTGTTATATAAATTATTTATATAACAAAAAATGTGGAATTGTTTGTCTCTAAAAATTCAATCACACTTTACTTCCAAATACCTCTTTAAACCTCACTTACGTTACAAAAATTTAAAAACTCAAATAATTATGGGTTAACCGCTACCTATTTTCAAGACTTCAAAATTCTAGATTCGATAATTTCAAATTTTAAATGTTAACTTTCCAAATTGAATGCATTTGTTCTTGACACGAAAAAAAATCACAATTCCATTGGAATTTATCAAATCCAGTCTTTAGATTAAATTTAAGGCAATGTTTGCAGTGATAGTTTTCGTTATGTTTTTTCTACTCAGCTTTCGTTGTTACCTACTCTATATTTTTATGAACGCCCTTTTCTGAAATAAGCCATTTTATATTATTTACAACAGCTGTTACCTTTTCTAATTAGGGAAACCATAAAACGATACGACAGGATTATAAATATGTATTTTGGCGGATTTAAGGTTTTCTATTTAAAATAAAATATAATATCAACGATAAAATATTTTTGTATTTATTTTCATACTCTACCGACGACTAATGCTATTGAATAACATTGAAGAAAGCCCCTTAATTTTGTTTGTCAAGATCTATTAAACGTGGTTTGAAAATTCTTCACATTTATTTGTAGATCGTTAGTTATTTTGATAGAATAGGAAACTAATTTATTCTTTTCGCGCTATCGTGTCTACGCTGTTAGAAATGTTCAGCACTGTTTGGGTATGTTTTCCATAATTTGTTCAGCCGACACTTTTCGAGGAAGGAACATGATTAGCGGAGGTAGTATTTAAAAAGAAAAATGGTCGGGAATCATGTTCCAAAATGCTAGATGATGAGATTTGGTTGGAGGAACGAAGAAACAAGAAAATACGAGCCGCTTTAAAGATGTATTAGACGTACGCGGAAGTGGCTGTATGGTATGAAATGGTGTTAGGATGGGGACTCAACAATAAGGAATGTTTTGCTGTGGATGACGATTTTCGGACGATGATCTTGATAACGGAATATCAACCGATGTTCCACGATTGGTAGATTGACCACAAATTACATTAAATTGAAGATGGAATTGAATTTTGGATACGAGAAACTAGCAGAGTATAATTATATCATGTTGGAAGATACCTCATAAGGAAACAACCTCTAAAAGTTGGAGCGATTCAAGATCTACTCGATGGCTCTAATGCGCAACATTTTTTCCCCCTTGTATGTCTCTGAAGTTTCCAGCACAAAAGATGGCAACAATTCATTTGTAGCAGGCACTTTCTCTCTTCTACAGAACCACTTTCTTCTCTTCTGTACAAGGTCGACACAAAGTTCTAATAGAAACCCATGCAGCCCGTCCACTGCTGAGACAGTGATCGATTTACAATGTCCGGCATCAATCAATCCTCCCTGGCTGGAAGACAAATCTCATTGTCCTGCACCCAGGCTGGAAGACTAATCTCGTTCTCTAGCGCAGATATTCAGGCTAAGGGACAAATTTTGCTCTCTACCACAGATTCCCAGACTAGGAGACGCCTCTCGCTATCCAATAAAGATACCCAGCAGAATTACAAAGGCATCAATTTCTCCCTATGTGGCCTTCTTCTACTTGGGCGACACGAAGTTCTAATAGAAACCCATGCAGCCCGTCCACTGCTGAGACAGTGATCGATTTACTATGTCCTGCTTTCATCAATCTTCCCTGGCAGTAAAACAAATCTCATTCTCCTTAACCCAGGCTGGAGACAAATTTTGCTCTCTTGCACAGATACCCAGACTGGGGGGCACTTCTCGATATCGAACATAGATGCCCAGCAAAGATACAGAGGCAGCAATTTCTCTCTATCTGGCCTTCTTCTACTTGGGCGACACGAAGTTCTAATAGAAACCCATGCAGCCCGTCCACTGCTGGGACTATTATCGATTTACTATCAATCTCCTGCTTCCATCAATCTGCCCCAATTTGGTGCTCTGGCTGGAAGACTCGTTTTCCTTCACAGATATCCAGGCTGAGAGGCAAATTTTGCTCTCTACCCCAGAGTTCCAGACTGGGAGGCACATCTCGTTATTCAATACAGATACCCAGCAGAGATACAGAGGCAGCTTTTTCTCTATATGGCCTTCTTTATTTCTTCTAGATGGTCGACACCAAGTTCTAATAGAAACTCATGCAGCCAGTCCACTGCTGAGACAGTGATCGATTTACAATGTCCGGCATCAACCAATCCTCCCTGACTGGAAGACAAATCTTATTATCCTGCACCCAGGCTGGAAGACTAATCTCGTTCTCTAGCACAGATACTCAGGCTGAGGGACAAATTTTGCTCTCTACCACAGATTTCCAGACTAGGAGACGCCTCTCGCTATCCAATAAAAAGATACCCAGCAGCCATTACAAAGGCATCAATTTCTCCCTATGTGGTCTTCTTCCTCTATTTTACAAGGTCGACGCAAAGTTCTAATAGAAAACCATGCAGCCAGTCCACTGCTGAGACAGTGATCGATTTAATATGTCCTGCTTTCATCAATCTTCCCTCGTAGCAAGACAAACCCATTCTCCTCCAATACACCCAATCTCTCGACACTTCACGCCTTCAGATAAAGAAAGATGTTCCTTCAAAGAGGTTTGCCAGCGCTCTCACGGGGTATCAGTCGGGGCAAAAATTGTATAAGTTGTAGCTAAATTTGAAATTTTCAAGGATTTTAGAAATGCATTAGTGCAAGGGCTTATAGAATTGAAAAACTGAAAGATTGCCGCTGGAATAATCCAAATTGAACAATAATTGCCAGAGAAAAATGGGAGAAACATAACGGAATAAACTGGTTTTCCCATTTTTCTCTGGCAATTATTGTTCGATTTTGATGATTCTAGCGGCAATCTTTCAGTTTTTAAATTCCGTAGGCCCATGCACTAATAAATTTCTAAAATCTTCAAAAATTTCAAATTTAGCTACAAATTTTAAAGTTTTTGCCCCTAAAATTTAGGGAAATATTAACCCGGAACAAGGAACGAACGGCGACCGACTGAGAACCCCCTCACCGATAAAGCATTTCTCAGCCACCTTTTAACGAAGTCCTTGTTTCCCGAAAATTTCTTCTGGATTCAAAGTACTCTCGAAGGATTTCGAGACTCTTACACACCATGGAATCCATCAGCACCTCGGTTCAAGTCCAGGTACAAATCCGCTCAAACGCCGGATCGGTTATTTTTCTGGTCTTTACAGATGTCGGAATTTGAATCGAGAAAAGACCAACTCTGAACTAGAACTGTAAGATCGCACGTATGTGGGAAATCGTAGATCCGTCTTCAGAAATTTTCTGGACATTGTGGGACTATAGAGCTGTTGAATAATTTTGAACAAAATGAATGAATAATACAACAAAATCTTTGTCAAGGGACAGATTCAATCCTACCTGACACAAATTACGGAAAACCCCAGCGATCTTTCATTTAAAATGTAATGAGCAGGTCTATTAGTAATTAATAGTATCAAAATATAATGCTTCACAATTAATTGTGCGCAATACATCTTCATATTCCTGTCTTTTAAAAAAATAAAAATTTAAGCATACAAATTAGGAACTGCAATAATGCAGAATCACAATGTTCAGTAGGTATCATGTAATCGTGTCACTATTCTATAGTTAGAACATAGAACATATAATCTCAAACTATCAATTTAGAATGAACGAAGAAGCTTTGCACATAGAAAAGTTAACGTAAGGTTTTTTTACATCTAACATTCAATTTCGTTAAATTTAGGCTTAAATAATGTAATAAAGTATTCGACTTTTTATAATAATAGGTCTAGATTAGTACAGTCTTATTTACAAACAGTATGCCAGAAACAATTGTGGTTTGGTTTTTTGCGGTCGGTAACGGTTGAGTAAGTTTTTTTTTTTTTTGAAAAACAAAAATTCAAGTATCTTGGTAGGTACCGACTCCCGTTATCTGGAAATCGTTGACGAACGAGGTTGTAAAAAGTGTAATGTCGTCTTTTAAAATCGTTTATTGTACTATTGAGCTCACATTACAGTCAATTTATTAGTGATCGGGGTTTGGTGGTACTTTTGGTAGATTTTTTTGGTTTATTATTTCCAATAATGAACCTTTGAAGTTGACCAAGAAAAAAATTGTAACCCCCTCTCAAAATTTGTTGGTTTTCGTTTCAATCCGAAAACGCTGAAAATGATTACAGAATGGTTTATTATTTTTCTATACAGGGTTTGACCCTTTCGGGCGCACCACCGGGCAGGGTTCGATTCTACTACTAATTTGCAACAATAAATTACTCCTAGCAATTTTTTCTTAGAAGCTTCGTTTTCGAGTTATTTCACTTTTAAGATTTTTTTCGTGTTTTGCGACTTTACATCACTAAAATGGCTGTAACTCCCTTAATTGATGAAGTAAATTGAAATTTAATTATTACATTGGAAAGAGCGTCAAATTCCCTATCTCCCTGATGGGGTTTTAGAAATTTTCAAATGAAACGAACGGGTGTAAAATAATTCAAAAGTAAAAAATTGGTAAAGTTTCCAAAATTTTCACTTTTTTCAAAGTTTTAATTCTCGAAACGTCGTAAACGGAAATTTCCATGCTGTAAGCCTAAAAGTTGCATGTGAATCCCAGCTTTCTAAACGGCGTAGTAATTTTTTTTAAACACCACTTATTCAGTTAGAAAACGACGTTTTTAGCGCAGAAAACGTTCATTTTCGGGTGTAAATCGGCGTTTTTCACCAGAAATGCTTTCCAACTTAATAAATCATTTGACATGAAATTTTACGTACTTTTTGACGCTGAATCGAATTGTAACACATTCCGATCTCCTCGACAAACAAAAAGTACTTTTCAAGCCCTTTCTGGGTTAAACTGGGTAAAACTGAGTCCTCGACCCCCAACTTGTAATCTATCGAAAAGATAAAGCTTTCCGCAAATGATCGGGACGATATTTTCAAGACAGAGGACAAAAATTGGGTAAGTGAACAAAGTGGAAGGAGTGCGAGTCATTTATAACCCAGACCTCCCTTAATGACAATTTTGGATAAAACGAACAACGAGATTGAGCCCTTCGCCCAACGGAAAGGGCTTGAAAAGTACTTTTTGTTTGTCGAGGAGATCAAAATGTGTTACCATTCGATTCAGCGTCAAAAATACCGTAAAATTTCATGTCAAATGATCTATTAAGTTGGAAAGCATTTCTGGTGTAAAACGCCGATTTACACCCGAAAATGAACGTTTTCTGCCCTAAAAACGTCGTTTTCTCGCTGAATAAGTGATGTTTAAAAAAAATTACTACACCGTTAGAAAGCTGGGATTCACATGCAACTTTTAGGCTTACAGCATGGAAATTTCCGTTCACGACGTTTCGAGAATCAAACTTTGAAAAAAGTGAAAATTTTCGAAACTTTACCAATTTTTTACTTTTGACTTATTTTACACCCGTTCGTTTCATTTGAAATTTTCTAAAACCCCATCAGGGAGATAGGAAATTTGACGCTCTTTCCAATGATATAATAAAATTTCAATTTACTTCATCAATTAAGGGAGTTACAGCCATTTTAGTGATGTAAGGTCGAAAACTCGAAAAAAATCTTAAAAGTGAAATAACTCGAAAACGAAGCCTCTAAGAAAAAAGTGCCAAGAGACATTTTTTGTTGCAAACTAGTAGTAGAATCGAACCCTGCCCGGTGGTGCGCCCGTAAGGGTGACCGAGTGATCTACGTAGAAAAATAATAAACCTTTGTGTAATAATTTGCAGCGTTTGTTTAGTAGAGCCTCAAAAAAGTTTTCTCCGTGATATACCCCCTCTGCACCATTGGCAACAATCAAAAATCAGTAAACGATGACTGAATACTGTGGTTAAAATGCCTCGAATAAATTTCTACGCTACCCATAATAGCTTTTCTTTGAAATAACCCTGTTGCATATGAACAAAACGCACTTTAATCGACATTTTGATTAGCCGCAAGGAGTGCGGCGCGCGCCCGTTCATGATATTTCAAAAGGCCGGAAGGTTAATAAAGTGTGTGTGAGGAATAAAATCAGGTGCGGACAAAGTGAGGGAGAGACTGTAGTTAAGTGGAAGGGAACTAGAATCTTATTTACTGAGAAAAGTGGAGGGTTTCGAGATGAAAAACGAAAGTCTGTTATGGTAGTCATATCATTGAGGTAGACCCCACCACGTCGTGCTTCAAAATTCACGAAAATTCTTTTCCATTTTTCTTTCAAACAACTGTACTGATTTCCATTCGGTAAAGCGTTTTGTGAATGTTGTCATGAATCCTAGGTTTGTATATTTCATTTTTATTGTAAAGAAACTTGAACCAAAAAACTTTGTGAGCGGAGGGGGGGCAAAAATGTTGTTTTTGTCGTTTCCAAAGGTTCGTTATTGAAAATAATGAACCAAAAAAATCGTCTTACAATGTGTTAAGAAATGTTTATTACCTATTTTTTTTTCCAAATTTGAACATTTTTTGAAATAACTGGTATTTACTACCTATACTTACAGAATCCACATAAACCATTGTATATCGGTTTATTATTTTTCTGTATATCATAAGCCTGCAAAAAATACGGTTTTTCCATCATCAGTTCCTACATAACATATTTTCGCTCTATTCTAATTTCGCGAAATTTGGTTCTTCATTGCCAGAGAAACACAACTATGTAGCAAAAATTCACGAAACAAATAAAACTCTATTCCAAGAAACTAACCGGTTCCAACCGAATAATCGAAGAATTGTATAAATTGAAATTTGAACGGAGATTTCGCCTCATTTGCGATTCACACTCATGTTTTTTTCATTATTGTACATTCAACCCCCAAGACCTCATAGGGAGCGAACGGTTTGTGCTCTGGGTGGTCTCATTCAATTCTAAAAATTCAAATTAATTTTAAATTGACGAAAAAACAATAACTTCAGTTGAGAGTTTTGAGCGAGGGCGTTTTGAAAATTACATCCCCATTTATTTTTACAGCCCCTTAATCTCTGATCAAATTTCTTGAATAAAGTTACCCAGTTTGAACTTGTTCGTTTCTTTCAATAAATTTTAACATCTGTTAGGTCAACTCTGTTGGGCTATTTTTAGCAACCAACAACCAAATTTTGTAATGAAGTGGGTTGCATTAATTAAGAAATGCCGAGTTCTATCCAATCGGGTGATCTAGGATGGGAGAATAAACCTTTGTGTCATAATTGCAGTGTTTTCAGATACAATATCATGGAAGACGATTTTACCAAAATTAAAATCAACCAAAGTTCGATGAAAACGTTCACGAAAAGCTTTACAGTTTGATAATCTGTAAGTCATCTGAAAGAAGAAAGGAAATAAATTCTGTCACCAAAAGTGTTGACAACTAGCAAAAAAATTGTTCACTGAAATCAGGGACAAAATATGAACAGGAGGGTGAAATTTTCATTCTCATTTAGGCAGTCGCCAAGCTGTAATTTTCAACTATTTAGTATTTCTAATTTGTAGCTTGTCAAAATAGACGAGTTTTACAGCTTCATCGGGAGTGATTTAGGTCGTACATAGAACCAAAATTAGCCTCTGCATACCAAACAATAAGCAAACCCGTGGTAACCGACTAAAGACAAATAACGAAATAACCACCACACGAGTCGACTATAAATTGACTGCACTTTTTTCAAACCTCGTTCTCCATGAATCTGGGCCATTCTTGAGTAAAATCACTATTATAGTTACGTTATGAACATTCTTCCTATTCTTGGTTTCAACAGTGATACAAATATAATACACCAAGGCACTCTATCTAACTTAATGCTCAGCTTGCTTTCGTTATTTTTCACCAGTTGAGAATTTCGGCTTACGAAAGCGGTTTCGTTTCTACAGGGAAATCACTTGGGTCATGGAATGGCGAGTGTAACTGCGAATGGTCGTGTCGTAAATTTAATATCACTTTTGTATGAAGGAAGAGGACAACGTTTCTCTTAATATTTCATTACAAGAAGAAATATTGTAAAATCGGGAAGTCTACGACATAGTTGATTGATTTGAATGGAAGACGAAAATAAAAAGTGGCCTTAACAATGCTCATGGGCTACAAGTTCTATTTATATCCAAGATACACGATTTTTTTATCGACCTCAAAACGGGCGTAGACCCGAAGAAGGAGGGATCTCAATCAGTTAAGTCATAGAACGAATTTTTTAAATAAAATTTTTGATAATAAATACTTTACATTTAGTGTTTCTCTTTATTAAAATATAAAATCCGATAATTTGTCCTTTCACACGCCGTTGTAAGAATACATTATGTTGGGGGTAGGGAAACCTACTCATTTTCTAGCCTCTGTACTCTTATTTTCATTTTAATACTACCGGTGGGAGTGACTGAAAGTGATTCGACTATCTGCGATACTGAATTTAATTTTCATTGGTTTGTGCTGGAGCCTGCGTCAGCGCTATCATTGCCTGGAGCTTCGTGGGTGATGATATCTCGGGCAGTCATCTTTTTCCAAGTCTGATCGTGTTGTCATCTGATTCAGCTCATAGGACTGGTCTCCGTCGCAGGAGCTTGTAAAGGGGAGAGAAAGAGAAGACCCACCAGAATGCACCGAACAGCAGCATCCTCCATTCAGAAAATTCCTCATAGTCCTGACAACGACTCCATGCGGTTAATGGACAGATGCTGCAGAAACCAAAAAACCCTGAGGAAAGCAGTTTTCCTCTCCATGACTTGAAGGCCACATGGTGGGGGAGGTCCCATGGTAGATAGAACCTAACCCGACGCACAAGAAAAGTACCACATGTCACCATGGACCGCTCTAGATGGATTTCGGTAACACGTTAACAACATTGAGCCCAGAAACTATGTAGATCGACCCAACAAATTACACTACGTCAAACGGATTGGGAATAGGGTCTACTGAATGATAAAATCCTTCTTCGTCGAGCTTTCGGTTAATATATTACCTTCTTCAGGGCTCGGAGGATGGTTTACTCAGTCAGCATACCGAGAGTCATTTCAACCCCAAGTCATCAAGTCAACCCCCTTCAAAATGACTCTTGGTATGCCCACTGAGTAAACCATACTTTGAGCCCTGAAGAAAGTAATATATAAACCGAAAGCTCGGCGAAGAAGGATTTTGTCTTTCAGTAGACCCCATTCCCAATCCGCTTGACGTAGTGAGATTGAGTGCCATTAGCAGAATTTCAGTCGAATTAGAGTTTCGTCGTTCTTCAAAGATCTTCTTTCTTTGCAGGTTCTATTTCTCAGTTGGGGGTGAACTTTGGCCTCCACCACTCTCCTCCTCCAGTTCGTCCTGCCCAGCGCCTCAGTCCTCTAGTCCCAACTTCCTATGGTTCTTCTCTATTTCATTCATCCATCTCATCTTCAGACATCCACGTCTTCAGGATCCATCTAGTTTGGCTAGGAATATTCGTTCAGTCGGCGTGTCATCACTTTGGCTTGCTACGTGAATAAGCCATCGGATATGATTACTCTTGATGAAACAGACTATGTCCTCTTTTCTAGAAAGTCTTCGACTTGAGACGATTAGTCCTAATCTGCCATGAGCCATCGTTAATTGTACCAGTTATTCGCCTCATAATCCGTCTTTCAAAGACGCACAGTGCCTTTCCTACTCTAGATAGAAGGGTCCAGGATTCTACGCCATAACATTCGACTGGACGAATAAGCGCCTTGTAGAGAAGCAACTTCCAGTTTCTGGAAAGTAATCTGGACTTGAACATGGTAGCGAAGAAGTTCGGTTCCCTGTTGGAAAGCTTTTGGAACCTCAGCCTCCACGATATTATTGTCGCCCGTTATTCCAAATTCCATACATCTTCTCACATCCTCAAAGTTCTACTCGCCAACAGTCATGTTCAGCATTGGTCTACCTCTGTTTTCTGATGCTAATGAAATGTACTTAGTCTTGTCTTCACTTATACCGAGGTTCATCTTCCGGTAGTTGGCCTTGATTGTTGGTCATCCTAGATGGTACTGAAAGTTATTCCCTCCAGGCCACTCCCTGCAAACATCTATTTTTGTTACGCGTGGTAGAGGTAGCATGGCCATAGCTACAAAATCATTACCAGACAGCACGGCACAGGACAGCTGGAGAGCTGGTTACCAAATCTAACTCGAAGCAATTGGACTTTTGCTTCTATTTATTAGAAGCTAAGTAAATGCTGTACATCTGACAATCTCGCCGTTAATTTGTGTGGAGCAATAACGGCACCCCGTGATCGGGAAATTTCACCAAATTTTAGAAGTAACGCAAATGAGCATAATTATGTTCTAACAAATTTTACACATCTCAGTTGCAAAACGATTAACCCGCCGTTGTAATTTTGTAACACTTTTAAATTGGTGGAAAACCGGCCTGAAAGATGACTTTCAGACACATTGATATTCAAGTTTCTTTTCTTACTATGTAAAATATTATTTCTTCTGTTTTCTGGATTCTCAATCCCCAGAATTGTGGCTCATGAGCATTGCTATTGTGATGGAAGTTCAAATTATAATATAACCTGGCAAGGATTCAAATATCCTAGAGGGTTACAAATAAGACATACTTTCCTATTCAAGTACCAGAGAAAAAAAGGAAGCTCGGGTTTTTTATGCCGGGAAAGCGGGAAAGATTGTTCAGTTATCACCTAGGGATTCATGGTCAAACTTTGCTCTCTTCAAATTTGACTTCTTCGAATTTGACTTCCCTCGGTTTGCGAGGTTTGGTCGGAGTTGAAGGGGTAGCTGGGAGGAGGGTGTTGCTAGTCACTATGGCGGCAGGGAATGGAGACGTCTCGAGGAACTGGTTGGCTCGCACTGGTTGCCACCATTCATGCTGGGTCAGGTTGAGTAGAGACGATTCATCTAGAAAGGAAGGGTTATGAATTGGACACACAATCATTGGAATATAGTTTAGGGTGTTATATGTAGGATACTTGCACATTGCATTTTTGGGCAGGTAATTGGACAACATTGAGGGAGTGATCTTAATACGTGTAAGCTTCACTGACTCAATGATTTTAGGGACCTATACTCTGGCTGAACGGAGAAAAATGGATGATACCGTCTTCACACATATTCGCCCACTGAGTTACAGACAGTTGGAAATTGCAGTTGAAAAGAAATCGTCATAAAAGACCAGACTCGTATTTTAGAAATCGGTGACCATTGATTCCGATTATATTTCATCTGCAAGGAAAAACTCAGAGATTGAGCATTGCTCAGAAGTCCCAAGTTTCAGCCTTCTGTCATTAAGACATATCGCCTGTGGAGAATTGTCTAAACTACCTATCAAAATATTCCAAGGGTTGTAAATTCACTGTAATAATAACTCTAGAAGATGGGATTGGGTACGAGAAAACAGGCATAATTATTGTCCCAATGTCCTCTATGATAGGCCTCAAAGAAGCCCCGCAAAAGGTCAGAGTGATTGCAGCGCTTGGTGGCGCGGATCTGATGGCTACAACTTCTTTTCTTCTAAGCCTTCCTCATTACCAATTATAATGACTTATTAGTTATCTACAATAGTCTAAGGCTGAGTAGCAACTTACTATCCGAGAATATGAGAGAATCCGTCTTCTCCCCAGCTTGTTTCCGCCAGGACTGTGACTTGACGTGGCCTTTTGTGCTTGTGTTGACAGCATCGGCGGACAGAGAGCGAGACATAACTCTTCGCATATGTTCACAGCCAGTAGGCGTGCTGTCCTTGCCCCCCAGAGCTCCAGATAGCCCCACAGCTTCGTTCAACCAGTATAGTTTTTGTGTGATGTCTTTACCTGTGAATCAAAATAGGTAAGTTGATACTTTTAAAAATGAAAGAATTAAGTACTATAAACTCTTCCCCTGAATTTTGGATGTGTATTTGTTAACCATCAATCACAGGGGTATCTAGTAGGTGAAATTCCTGCAATCAATGTTATACCAACCTGTAATACAATTCTGTGTAACCATTTGAAACCGCTTAACTTCTAAGTTCTAATTTATCATAATTTTTGAGATATGCCAAGAAGATACTTCTATACACTACATTATGAGGGTATTCACAGATAAATCGTCAATACTTACCAATTAAATTAGAAAGAATGATTTTCAGTGAAGGTCTATGTCGAAGGACTCGGGCTAGTTTCAACTTGGGCCAACACAAGTACATACTTTCTTCTTCAGCAGTGATCGTCACCTATTTTGAACAAAAGGTGATATGGTTGAGGTATACATGATGTAAGCCAAACAGGTCTGTCTTACTGCAGGAGTCAATTCTACAACTAATTTGCAACAAAAAGTTCCTCTTAGAAATTTTGCTTCCGAGTCTACCAAGGTAGTGGAAACTTTTCAAGGTTGAAAAAAAAATATCCAAAATCAAAATTTCCACTCGCGTTTTACATTTTAGACCTTCCTGAACAATTTTGGTTCCGTGTCTGTCTGTCATGAATTCCTTGCTGCAGCCATCACTTCTACATTGTCATCCGATGTCGATGAAATTTTCAAGAATTATGCGAATTGGCGTGTAAATGGTCCCCTGCGAAAATCATCACTCCCAGACTGATAGTAGCCGCAGCGCATGCGCAAACGTGAAACCTTGTCAGCCTTCTACAGTAATTCTCATCCGATTTCGATGAAATTTTCGGGAAGTGTGCGGGTTGGGGTGGAGATGGTCCCCTATGAATATCATGGCCTCCAAATTGAAAGTATTTTGTGCTCATGCGCAAACGTGAAATCCTTGTAACAGCCATAACTTCTACATTTTCCAACAATATTAATTGAAATCATAACTTCACTGTGGTTTGTTAGGTACCTACGTACCTGAAATAGTTCATCACTAGTAACGTGACCTGCCTCCCATTCAGGTGAATCGATGAACTGGTACGATGATATGTAGTGCAGATGAATACTATCACAAGTCACCTTCAGCCTGAAAAAATATACAACCTTAGGATTTGCTATCAAGTTACGTATTAATTCCACAAACCTAAAGTAAACATAAATGATAAATACCCAAGTTATTTTTTTATTTTCTGCTCACTAGTTATTAATAGGGATTGGATTTCATGTATTTAAAAAATGCAAAATGTTGAACATATAAGTATTTGTAGCTATTTATTTTTGTATAATACGCAGTAAATATGTAAGAATGTAGAAATATTTTCAAAAATGTTTATAAGCTCAAAATGAACAGTTGTTCAAAAAAAAAAAAAAAAAAAAAATGGTTCGTTGAAAAAGAGCAGTGAAGGGTGGAATTCTCTCTTTGAAATTATTCTCACATTGTGATTATTCAAATGCTCAAAATGAAGCGAGACGATCTGGACGAAAAATCGCCTTGTACCTACTGAACGACCATTCAACGTCTACAGAAGTTGCACAATAATTGCCAAAGAGAAATGGGAAAAACTACTGAATAAACGGGTTTCCCATGTTTTTCCCTTATTTCTTTGGCAATAATTGCCAATAATTATTATTGTTCGATTTTGATGATTCCAGCGGCAATATTTCAGTTATTCAATTTCCTAGGGCCGTGCACTAATGAAATGTTAAAATCCTCATACAATTTTGATCACATAGTTTGTAAGAGAAAAACGCTTTTTACGCCCACTGTGATGATGATGAAAACGTATTTTACTGTGGATTAATTGAATGAGATTTCACTTTTATGTAATTTGATATGAGTAATGAGTAATACGTTAGTTTATAAATATTGCAACAAAAAAAAAAATTCGACATGTTGAACCTGTTTTCCTGGAAATTTCATTGGTTCAAATCCCTTTCCAGCAAAAAAGGATCTAAACCAACCCAAGTAGTCGTCATTTTCGAACCAATTACTCTTGGGCGAGCTTAGCCACTCTATTTTCGAGTCTATGAGACGCTAATTCGGCATTTCTACTCACTTTCCTTTGAGAAGAATAGACAGTCTCTCGTCAGCGTTGGTGACTTCCTCCACAGCATAAGCGTCACCCGGATCGAGAGTGAGCACCGACGCCTCTCTGGTGAGCTCTTTGAAGTGTTTCCGAGAGACTTTGAGCGGACTGAACATCCTGGTGTACAGCTCTGTGAGCTCAGGGCTCAGCGAGGGCGGGATGAGGCGGATGAAGAGAAGAAGAGTGTGAAGAAGGTTGAGGGTTCCCAGAACTGCCGACCAGACGACGATGTCCCAAGAACAGATGTGAACACCCGACCAGATAGCCTGCACGAAGAATCCCGCGCTGAGAAGTGCCCTGCAATATTCGATGAGTACGTGAGCTGCCGTAATGAATCTAAAATCTGCTACATAAAGGCTACATAAACCTAAAATCAGCTGAAAGAGGTTAAATATTATCCATATACATACATTTCAATTTCGACGGGCAATTTAGCTCTTACTCATTGGAAGTACACCATGAGGTCCCAATGAGGTGGTATGGTCTTTCCCTGAATCCAGAAAACGGCTCTGGTGCAACATTAAAAGCTTTTGGGCTATACGACCGGTAGCAGTAGGTCATATGCTCAATATTCTCAAGCAACAATGGTAACCTCAAGCACCTTTCCCAAGTACAAATCCTAAACTTGCTCAATCAAACTTGTTCCCATAAAACAAATATGCTCACCCTAAGCAACCTTATCATCCTGATCAAGAAGGTTGATCACCTTAAGAAAACTTGTTCGCGTTGCTCAAGCACGTATGTTCTCCTCAAACATCTTACTCCCCTCAAATAAAACCTATATCTTCTTGCTCAATCTCATATATCATGCTCCATTCGAGCATACCCTGCTTTCCTCAAACGCTCACCTCAAGCAAACTCCCCTCAAACAGCGATTCCCTCAAACGAATGTGTTAACGTCAAGCAACTGAGCCTACCGTTCTCAAGCATTAATGCATACTTTTTTTGTTACTGGAGTGGGGAAACTCTTTAAGAGCGAAGGGGAAGTTCACCCCAACAGTGTTGGACTCCTCAGCAATTGGGCCTACCAACTAAAACCCCACTCCCTCTGCTTAGGGCTCACCCTGGAACCACTTGTACAGTATTACTTCAGGGTGAGCCTTTTTTTTGTGCCAAAAGGCTGCTCCTACTTTTGGTCTCTCCTTCAATTCTGTTCCTCATCTTCTTCCTCCCGTCTTCCATCCAGCTTTTTTGCTTTGAGGACTGCTGTGACAAATACTGCCATTGCGTCCCAGCTTGACTTGTTCTTAATCATCTCATGTATGATTGTCTGTGGACGCAACGTTCCGATGGCCTCTTCCACACTCCTCATCATACCCTCCCATTGTGGGCATGTGAAGAAGGTGTGGCATACATCATCCTCTTGTACCCCACAGTATCTGCACAGTCTGGTCAGTGGCTTTCCGATCTTTACTAAGAAGGAGCGGAAGTATCCATGCCCTGGGAGGAATTGAGTTAAGTTCACCTCTCCGTGTTTTCTCTCCAACCAAGCCTTTAGATCGTCAATTATGAGGGCTGTCCACCTTCCACAAGGTCTGCTTGTCACCTACGGATGGTCTCCTTCCGCTCTTCCTTCTTTACTATGGATATCGCGATTAATGCACGTAAAAAATTATGTTCACCTCACACAAACTAGATTGCTCGTCTCAAACAAAGATGCTTACCTCAGTCAATAAAATATGATTAATTTAGGCAACTTGCTTGCTACAGTCAAAACTGAAGCTCACCTCAATCAAATTTGCTCTCCTCAACCACATATATTCTTCATTACGGCAAATTGCTTACTATTGTCAAGTAATATGCCCCCCCCCCCCCCCCTTCAAGCTAACTCTCCTCGAACAACGATACTCGCCTTTCTCATGGAAAAGTGCTCTTCTTGAGCACTTCTGCCCTCTTCGGACGAATATACCCACTGTTCGGTACAAGTAGATGCTGCCTACGCATGCTGAACGAGTTTCTCAGGTAGGGAAACTAACTTCTATCTGAAGCGCTGCTTCGTCTGGATTAACCAAAAAAATATTCTTTGAGCAAAAATGGACTGTAAAGGGGTGTTAGCACAATCCAACTTTCTATAGTAGGTAGATGACGGAGATTCACCGATGATGCGTCGTTTTCCCGGGCCCAGTACTTACGCGGTTGAGGAGGAAGACGTCGTTGCGAAGCTCGTAGGATACGTAATTTGGAGCGTACGGGGTCTTTACTAGTGTTATTGAAATTTATATTAACGAAAAAATGCCGTAAAATCTGGTCGTTTTGAAAGAAGATGCGAGACGCAAGAGAGAGTAATGCTAGGCTGAGAAGCATGAGCGAATAGAACGAGGTGATAGTGAGATTGGTAAGACCCACAAACAGCGCTCTAGACAGGGATCAATCTGTCGATGTTTATTTTGTAGGTAGGCCCGTACACCCACCTCAAGCAACTAAGCTCACCTTTTTCAAGCACTAATGCTTAGCTCAAGGACAATTGCTTTCCTCAAACAATGATACTCAACTCACTCAAGCAAATATAGTCCCTTCAAGCAAACGTCCACCCCTCAAACAAAGACGCTAACCTCAAGTAACTAGTTCATCTTCCTCGAAAAAGTTATTCACCTCAAGTATACTTGCTTTTCTCAAACAATGACGCTTACCTCAAGATTATAATCCCTTGCTTGTAACTCCTTGGCACGAGGAAAGCTGCAGCAAAGCAGAAGTTGCAGAGTTGAAAGAGGTTGTGTTGAGCAGGCTCCCACTCGCCGCAGGCGATGCTGTCGTATAACGTCCCGTTCTCAAGCTCGGGGTACGACGTTCCATTGAGGTCCGCAAATAAGTCGGTGCAGTTATCCAGAAGCAAACTACAGTTTTCCATGGTGCAAGTGCACTCTGGTCCGCCCACCCATAATACGTACAGTCGTACTCATGCGTGACACTCCTGGAACATACATGTTGGATATAAACAGCCACTTAGCATGATAATTTTGACATCACATTCATGAAATCTTTATGTTGCGATTTGGCACCTTAACTCACCAAAACGTTGAAAGAAATAATTAAACCACAGTTCGGAACAATTTCTATTCAAATAATTTCAAGCTAAAGTGTTTCAAATTCAATATATCGGAGGAAACTCCAACATACTCCAACCCCCACAATGTTCTTCATGTTTATTTTCTTCTTTCTTTTTCGGTACCTCCACTCACCGATCCGTCTGTAGTTAAAATGGTAAATATTCTCTGCCAAGTAGGTAAGTTTGCTCGTTGGGAGGATCGTCCAATCTTTTTCTTGAATGGATTGAATACATTGCAATTTGTTTTCCATTTTCAGTTTTGCACGATCTAATTTTTTTTCTTTCTAAATTTTGATCGGTTATTTAGGAGGTAGCTCACTCGTTTGATAGGACTGACTAACTGCTCTGCGCCATCGGCGTGATGCGTTCCCCTTCGCATGATTTTCTCTGTTTCTGACTTTCTTGCATCTTGTTTGGTTTTGTAACTTCCGTTCATGCATATTTCTTCGTTCATACCTTTATGTATTTTTGTTTTTTCAAGATGTATCGTTGATATCCAGTCAAATGGTTCTTCATCACTCTGGGCATAATATGCTTTTGGTTGATATAGATCATCTGATCTTGATATAGAGATCTGAGGAAGATTTTGGTTGATATAGATCACTTCTAAGGGTCGAAAAATCAATTTTGAAATTTTTAAAACGCCCTAACTCAAATAATTTTGATATAAAGGTATTGTTTTTCCATACATTTAAGATAGCATAGAATTTTTCGAGACCACGCGGAGCTCTGTAGGACAAACCGTTCGCTCCCTACGAGAATTTAAGGGTTGGACGTACGATGAATCAGAAACTAGTGTGTGAATCGCAAAAGAGGCCTAATCTCCGTTCAAATTTTAGCTGACCGAAATGCGATCGATGTTTCTCTTCAAGTTGGATGGTTGGTGACTTTGCAGACGAGTGATCTATATACAAAAATAAAAAATAATAAACCATTGTGTAATAATTTGCAGCGTTTCTTCTTTCCCAAGCCTTCCTTTGTCTTCCTTTTTCATTCGATCTTTCTCTTTCTCCTTCATCTTTAGAAACCCTTGCATAGCTGCAATGTCTTCCTGTTTGAATTTTTTGTTCTCCCCTTTTTCTTCTCCACCCGATGATGCATCATTGATGCTCCTTACCTTTTCATTCTCTCGATTTTTAATATCAGTCTTCTTCTTCTCACTCACCTCTTCAGTCGCTTCTATTTTCTCTTCAGGCAGACCTTCTCGCTGTCCTCTCCCAAGAATTTCCCTGATCGATGACTTGAGTAAAAAATACTACTTGGAGAAGAGGCTAAAAAGCATCCCAATGCTAAATATTTTCTTTCCCGTTCCAATCTGTTCATATCAAATTTTCGTCGGAATTCCATTTCTTTTTCTCTTTCCTCTATCTCCATTTGTTCCTTGTGGTATTCCTTCTCAATCTTATCAAGTTCTTCATCCAACATTTTCATTCTAATAATTCTTTCTCTATTTCGTTCTCTTCTCTTTTCAATTCTTCGATTCTCCTCAATTCTAGTTCGTTCGCTCATTCCTTCTTGTTCTGTTTCTTTCCACTGATTCGTCGTTCGAACGACCACTTGTTGCAATTTGGCACCCTAACTCACCCTAACGATTTGGTGAGTTAGGAATCGTTGAAAGAAATAATTAAACCAAATTCGGAAAAAATTCTATTCATATAATTTCTAGTTAAAGTGTTTCAAATTCATTAACTAACAAACCATCATCATACGACTCACAACAATCATAACAATATAATGGAGTAAACTCTAATACTTTACATTATCAAAGGCAGTTATGGAGGGAACATCAACACAATCTGTTTCCTCAATATCGAAGGTAGGAAAACTTTGTACCTGCTGGTCAAAAGAATTAAAGTCTTAGAGTCATGGCTCAACTTCACAGCAATTTTCCCGCCCCATACATGATTGATACATCCATTAGATTTTGGTATTTTGTAAAATTTGGTAAAATGGGGTTTTTGTTTGAAAAAATATGATGCACGAGCAAGAGACTTTATTCAAGATTTTTTGTGATCCTCTCTTGTCTCTCTCTCTCTCTCTCTCTCTCTCTCTCGCTAAACGAGGTATGTTACAATTAGAGCGTTCGTGTACAATAATATTGTTCCCTCGAAGAATCATGCAATTTCATGCACGGAGCCTCTGAGACTCTCGTCTGCAGTCTGCTGTCCCAGCGTGTGAGTTAGTGAACGGAGTCACGACCTTCCCTTCCGCTCGAAAACTGGGGAAATCGGAAGATAATGTCAAACAGCCACAACAGAGGTCGGTGCGAGCATAATAATGTCCAGCAACTGTGTCTACGGATCGATTTCTGTTCCTGTTTCGTATCGCTCTCGAAGAATACAGAGAGGTGTACGATGCATCGTGAATACCAAAATAGGTCTTTCCAGGATAGAAATAATTCTAAATTTCTGGGAAATTGTTGTACTGGACTGGCCTACGTAGGAATGTCGTATATTTATGTCAAAACTGTATCCAATTTCGTGCTGGTGTGAACAGGAAAGAACACTGATAGAATTCAGAGGTGTGTGCACGAAATTGCAGAGCTTTAGGGTGTTCAAAAGATATCCCTAGATCCCCTTAACCCTCGGGAAAGCCTTGCTGATACAAGGGTGTGACTTTTCCGTGAATTGCACTTTCCCCACTAGCATAGACCGATTTTGATGAAATTTGGTATGTCCATTTGAGGTCTAATTCTGCCCCGAAGATTTTGGTTGATGTAGGTCACTTCTAAGGGTTGAAAAATAAGCGCTGAAATTTTGGAAACGCCCTAACTCAAAAAATTTGTATTGTATTGTATTGTATTGTTATTTGTATAAGGTATTGTTTTTTCATCAATTTAAGATAGTATTGAATTTTTAGGATTTTTTGAGACCACGCGGAGCCTTGTAGGACAAACCGTTCGCTCCCTACGAGAATTAATGGGTTGGACGTACGATGAATCAGAAACACGAGTGTGAATCGCAAAATAGGCCTAATCTCCGTTCAAATGTTAGCTGACCGAAATGCGATGATTGTTTTTATTCAAGTTGGTTGGTGGAAACAATGGCAAAGCCGTGATCTTTGCAGAAGATTAATCTAAAAAGAAAAATAATAAATCTTTGTGTAATAATTTGCAGCGTTTTATTTCCTGGATACAGCGCGCGCCCCCAGGTCAGAAATTCACATTTCTTTCTTTCTTCTTTCTTATTTATCATGGATGTTGATACATCGATGAACATGAGTAAATACTGGAGAATCTCCAGTGGCAGGTTACATTATTATTCGAGTAGCTTTTCAATGACATTCTGTAATTTCCGTAGTAACAAACGTTATAATTATATTGAAGAGTTGTTCAATACATATTATTATTAAATGGGTTTTTCTCATTTATCAGCATTGTATTCTGCATTTTCTGCATGCAATGCATTTTTTTGTAGTTCTTTGATCATTTGCTTGTATATAACTATGAGAGAAAAGTCCGTTTGTGTACTAAAATCCATTGTTCATTTCAAAGATACCGCGCGCTCCCGAGTTCAATGAAGTTCTTTTGACTCTACTTTTCACGTTTTATTTCAGAAAATTGGTAATGCACAAAAAAGAAGAAACAAAACCTAGAAGACGCAAGTGATGTTTGGGAAGTACAACGACTTCTTTGGGATCGAGATGAGAAAGAAGTTGGCCGATCGCCTTTCGTTCAGCTAAAATTTGAACGGAGATTAGGCCTCTTTAGCGATTCACGTTCGTATTTCTGATTTATCGTGAGTCCAACCCTTAGGTTCTCGTAGGGCGAGAACGGTTAGTCCTACAGAGTGGTCTCATTCGATTCTAAAAATTCAATGCTATCTTAAATTGGCGAAGAAACAATACCTCTATTTCGAGAGTTTTCGAGCAATACTTAATTTTCACCTTAATTTTCTTGACTGACATCAACCAAAATCTTCGGGGCACAACTAGATCCCAAGTGGAGCCCATATACCAAATTTCATCAAGATCGGTCAATGCTGACTGAGGAAAGTGCCGCGTACGGAAAACTTTTGATTCTAATTTTGCCATCTATTCGCATTTGACTTTGGAATGGTTCATTCTTGCAGCATGAATTATTGAGTGAATTTCCAAAGAAATCTTTCAGTTGAAGGTATGGTTAAGAAAATCAATGGTGTTGCAATTTCTCTTACAAAGTTTTTTTACACGATTATTGGTTCTTTCGATTTTCAGTATACTATACCAACATACTGTATGCACTGGGTATGCTTCGAGATGTTAGGAGTTCATATTCATGTTCTACTCGTCTCCATAAACTCAAAGAGTACCCACTCGGCTACTTCATTTCAGGGTACAACAAATACACGCACGTTTTCATTATATACGAGTATATAAAATTTGTATATATTTAATATATAAGGTAAATGGGGGTATAGTGGACACTGTTCCAATAGTGGACACTTGCTTGCATAAATGTGAAAAATAAGAGTAATAGGCGCCAAACTACTTTGAAATCCATATAATATGTAGGTTGTGCCATCTATGAAGCTACTGTAGAAATACCGATACTCCAGAGCATCATGGGAAAGAATAATAACCATTTGAAAATGGCGTAGTTGAGGTCTGTCGCTAGCACGTAGTGCTTGCTGCTGAACCTCGTTAGGAGACAGGTCTGTTGCAACAGTATTTTTGGAATTTATAATTGCTTGAGCGACTTCTGGTTTTTTTGTGACGTTCAAGTAGATAGTATAGATTAGTTTCCATGAAGGATTTCTTGCAAATTATCCTGAGTGAGCATTTAGGCCCTGTGTCCACTTAACAAACACTAAACAACCAATGTTCATTAAGTGGACACTGGGTGTCCACTTTTGAAACATGAATGATTTTTTATTCTGAGTTTTTTTTTGTGTTCTGACTGTTCTCAATATACAGCTGTATATGCTACGTTAATTTGGGATCATTCTGTTCATGGGGACCAATAGTGGACAGGGGGTGTCATCTTTTGAATCACAAATGTCCACTATTGAAACAACAAGTCTAATTGTGATCATACAGGTGGTTCGTGCATTTTCTAGTTCGTATTACTATCTATTTTGTATGTTTCTTTCAGGAAAATGGCTCCAGGTAGTAGTATCTGGCAGTATGATGAGGAGGAGATGTATAGAGCATTAAATATAGGGATCAAAAATGGCAACCCATTGGCTACAGCTGACAAACTCTGCAAATTATTACACAAAGGTTAATTTTTTCTATATAGATCACTCGTCTGCAAAGAACACGGTTTTGCTATTAATACCTCCAACCAACTTGAACAAAAACATCGATCGTATTTCGGTCAGCTAACATTTGAACGGGGATTAGGCCTCTTTGGCGATTCACACTCGTGTTTCTGATTTATCGTAAGTCCAACCCTTAAGTTCTCGTAGGGAACGAACGGTTTGTCTTACAAGGCTCCGCGTGGTCTCAAAAAATTCTATACTATCTTATATTGATGGGAAAACAATACCTTTTTATCAAAATTCTTTGAGTTAGGGCGTTTTCAAAATTTAAAACCTTATTTTTCAACCCTTAGAACTGACCTACATCAACCAAAATCTTCGAGGCACAACCAGACTACAAATGGAGCCCACATACCTACCAAATTTCATCAAAATCGTTCAATGCTAAGTGGGGAAAGTGCCGCGTACGGAGGGCGGCCAAATTTTTATTCGATTTTTGGATTCCACGTACCTTGAAATGAAAACCAACAGCCTATTCCAGTTGTAAATAACGAATTTATTACTAAAGTGATGTATTTCGTGGGTTTTGTGATCGAAAAATGATTTCCTCATCAATTTGAAGAAAACAGTCATGTTAAATCTGTACTTTCTTCCTATCTACCTACTGTAAAAGTGATAATCATCTATTACTTTTTATAATTGACCAATTTTGTTTTCAATATCCTAGCCTACAGACCCCATTTAAAGCATAAATCCCTCGAAAAAGGCAGTACACGAGTGATGACCACTATACAGGGTGTCTACACTTTTGATGGGCATAACTTCAGGGTTCGATTCTACAAGGTATTTCCAACAAAAAATGTCTCTTAGCAATTTTCTTTTAACCCACTCAAAATTCTTTTTTTTTCACTTTAAAGTTTTTCTTCGCGTTTTCGACCTTAGGGCACTGATATGGTCATAACTCCCTTATTTCTCCTGAAAATTCAAATCTGACTACACCGTTAGAAAAAACGTTATATTCCTGAGCTACCTAGTGCAAAATCAAAATATTTCAGCAATAAAATAGTTTCAAAAAATCAAGTCAAAAAGCCAACTTAAAAAAATTCTCGAAACTTGACTTTTTTCGACGAAAGTTTTCACTCTAAATCCCTGCCCATTTCGATGGGCGCTCTTCGGAGAAAGCATGCTCAAATATTCAGCTTTTCAACGGTCTTTCAATTTTTCTTTTCAACATTCAAATTGGAAGAGTAAATCAAGTTTGAATGCCAGAAAACGTGTGTTTCACCAGCAAATCCAGTGTTTTAAGCGGTTTATGGTCCCCCTCGATCTCAACATGACTTGACGATTTTGGTGTCATTTCCTATGTAATTTTTTACGCTGAATCCAATGGTGATACTTCCGAATGGTTCTGACGGGTAGAAAGTGGATTTTTTAAAGAAAAACCTTCGTTTTTCGTACATAAAATACGCATTATTCGTAAATGTGGTAGTGAGCATGAAGTAACACCTTTGAACTCAACAAAAACACCGAATTTCTAGCTGATTGAAGTTTTTGTTGAGTAGAAAGATGTTAATTGATGCTCACTGCAATATCTACGAATAATGCGTATTTTATGTACGAAAAACGAAGGTTTTTCTTTAAAAAATCCACTTTCTACCCGTCAGAACCATTCGGAAGTATCACCATTGGATTCAGCGTAAAAAATTACATAGGAAATGACACCAAAATCGTCGTCATGTTGAGATCGAGGGGGACCATAAACCGCTTAAAACACTGGATTTGCTGGTGAAACACACGTTTTCTGGCATTCAAACTTGATTTACTCTTCCAATTTGAATGTTGAAAAGAAAAATTGAAAGACCGTTGAAAAGCTGAATATTTGAGCATGTTTTCTCCGAAGAGCGCTCATCAAAATGGGCAGGGATTTAGAGTGAAAACTTTCGTCGAAAAAAGTCAAGTTTCGAGAATTTTTTTAAGTTGGCTTTTTGACTTGATTTTTTGAAACTATTTTATTGCTGAAATATTTTGATTTTGCACTAGGTAGCTTAGGAATTTAACGTTCTTTCTAACGGTGTAGTCAGATTTGAATTTTCAGAAGAAATAAGGGAGTTATGACCATATCAGTGCCGTAAGGTCGAAAACGCGAAGAAAAACTTTAAAGTGAAAAAAAAGGAATTTAGAGTGGGTTAAAAGAAAATTGCTATGAGACATTTTTTGTTGGAAATACCTTGTAGAATCGAACCCTGAAGTTATGCCCATCCAAAGTGTAGACACCCTGTAGAAGCAGAAAGTGTCCACTGTAGAAACGAAAGGAAATTTTGGTGTCCACTTTGCCCTCATAGAAGGCTTTTTGTAATTATTATTTTTAAAATATTTAAAGTGAAGTATTTAGAGATTTTGGGTGTGGAATCAAAAGACGAAGAGTCATAGAATGTAAAAAACGCTGCAAATCATTGCTCAAAGGTTTATTATTTTCTGTATAGATCACCCTTCTGTATAGATCACCGGTTCTCCATCAATAGCACCTACCACCATCTGTATTCTCCCTTGACCTTCCCTCTCAAATTTCAGCTTCCTGCGTTCAATAGGATTGAAAATGGCTTCGGAGCTCACTCAGCTGATCTGTGATCTGAAGAGTGAAGAAGATCTCCTCGAATGCTGAGGACGCCTGGAAGAGCACTTCCATTCAATAGGATTGAAAATGGCTTCGGAGCTCACTCAGCTGATCAGTGATCTGAGGAGTGAAGAAGATCTCCTCGAATGCTGGAGACGCCTGGAAGAGCACTTCCATTCAAAAGGATTGAAAATGGCTTCGGAGCTCACTCAGCTGATCAGTGATCAGAAGAGTGAAGAAGCTTTTGAGCAATGACTTGCAGCGTTTTTTACCCACCAACATTTTTTTTACCTACCAACTTTTTTTTACCTACCAGCTAGGTACTACCTACCACATCATACTGGCTTCACACCTTCACAATCAAGTTTATTAGAAAGAACTAAACGCTTCACACTCGATTGGAAAAATAGAAAGCTTCATATTGAAATTTGATTACTGGTTACGCAGAAGGCAAAACTGTATACAAATCGAAGAAATGAACAGCGATCGCATTTTAGTCCGATAAAATTTGAATGGAGATTAGACCTCTTTTGCGATTCACACTCATGATTCTGTTTTATCGAAGGAAAACCTTCAAGTACTCGTAGGGACCGAACGGTTTGTCCTACAGAGCTCCGGGTGGTCTCAAAAATTTTTAAAAATTCAATACTATTTAAAATTGGTGAAAAAACGATACCTTTATTTCGAGAGTTTTCGAGCTAGGGCACTCTTGAAAATTTCAACCCTTAATTTTCACCCCTTACAAGTGACCTACATCAACCAAAAGCTTCGCGGCACAACTAGACCCCAAATGGAGCCCATATACCAAATTTGAACCAAATCGGTCCAGTGTTGCTAAGAAAAGTGCCGCGGACGGCGGACGGGGGACGGCGGACGGCGGACGGCGGACGGACATTGCAAATTCGGATTCTACGCACCTTGAAACGTAAAGTGACGAAGTTTGAGGGGGGGTTATAAAAATTTTTTGCGATACGATCACATAGGCTTATTATTAGAAATAATAAACCAAAATGAAGGTTCATCGTTCGCAAACAAAATCCATCATATCTATTGAGAATTCAATGCAAAAATTTCCTTAAAGTGTCCACTATTGGTGCTTTTACCTTATATATTTTTTGATTTTTGGACAATTTTAATTGTTTGAAAACGTAATGGTATCAGATATTCTGTGCTGAATCCGAATATATTATGTATTTTTTTGATTTTGAAAGTAATAACCTCAAAAACAGGAAAACTCCGTTTTTTGCTATTTTTGAATTTCGGAACCCCTCAGGGTTGTCCAAAATGTTTGGCTAACGAACTCAACTTTTTGTTTGTTGTGACGAACATTTGGCGAAAACTTAAAAAGTTTGCTAAACAATTACTCAAGTTATCGTCCGCAGTAACACATATATGTATATGATATTTATATGATACATACATATATGATTTTTGGAAAAACTTCTGGGATCGTTTCAGAATGTTCCGTGGAAAATTTCAGTGGAGAAAAATTTCGAAAAAGTCCATTCTAAAAATTTTGAGGCCATCGCAATAGCTTCATTTTCCTTGAAAATTCGCTAAAACAATGAACCAAAATTTGGTCGTCCTTTGTTAACACAGATGATTTTCATGAAATTTGGCATATGGGCTCCATTTGGGGTCTAGTTGTGCCGCGAAGCTTTTGGTTTTGTGGTCGAACTTTTGGTTCACTTCTAAGGGGTGAAAATTGAGGGTTGACATATTCAAGAGTGCCCTAACTCAAAAAAATTTTGATGTAGAGGTATTGTTTTTCCATCAATTTAAGATATTGTTGAATTTTCAGAATCGAATGAGACCACCCAGAGCTCTGCAGGACAAACCGTTCGTTCCCTACGCCGTGAAATTCCACAAAATAGTAAAATTTTGTGGAAGGTAGAAGATGAAAGGGACCTGGTGAGATGAAGACGAAGATTCAAACGGCAAATTTAAGTAGCCCGTGTCAGGAATTGTCGACCAAAAAAAGGGGAAAGAAACGAAAAAAGTACCCTAACTCAAAAAATTTGATATACCTAATGGATATTTGGATATGGTTTTTCCATCAATTTAAGATATTCTTGAATTTTTAGAATCGATTGAGACCACCCAGAGTTCTGTAGGACCAACCGTTCGCTCCCTACGACAACTTAGAGGTCGATGATATGATACATCAGAAACACAAGTGTGAATCGCAAAAGAGGCCTAATCTCCGTTCAAATTTTAGCTGACCAACATTTTTGCGTCCTTAGCAACCAGCAATCAAATTTCCTCCACAAGGCACCAAAACTCTTCATTTCTTCCAAATGAACTTGATATTGAAGTAGGTATTCATAGGTAGGTAGTGACAGCCGTGTTCTTTGCAGACGAGTGATCTATACAGACAAATAATAAACTTTTGTGTAATAATTTGCAACTTACTTTTTTGCTCGAATCTGACGGTTCATTATAGAAAATAATAAACCGAAAAAAGTGCAAAAAGGGAAAAGTTGTTGCAAATTAGTTGAGAATCGATTCTTGAAGTATTCGAGACAACTGTGTAATTAGCTCCTTCCTGAATGCTGTTTTTTATGTTTAAAACGGAATAAACAAACTCTCGGGAGGTGAGATTTGAATTTTTCGTCTTCAATTTCGAAAAAGCTCGTTTTTGGTCCGAAAAATCGCGATAAAAACGGGGAAAATACGAGGCCTTCGACCCCAGCACACGTGAATACCCCACTTCGGGGTCCTCCTGACCTACTTCCTTCACCACTTCAAATTCCAACGTAGAAACCACCTCGTAATGATGTCACGAATTTTGGTGGCGCTGAATCCAAATTTCGATTGATTTTGGATGTTTATGTTGATATTTTGTGATATTTGAGGAGGAAGGGGTGAAGTTGAGGTCACTTGAGACAATAACCTGTCGAAATACGACCAAAATATGTGGATGCGATGAGAGTTTTTGGACGAAATTTGGTCTTTTTTCACGTTTTTTGGGACGCGAAGGCACTTACTTCATGTCCAGTCATGTAGCATACTATTGAGGTTGGGATGATCCAGTTTTCAATGAGATTTGTGTTTTGAAATGAAATTTGGTTGGAAGAATTTCGTAAAAACGAGACGAGTTCACAACATTTCGAAAGCGAGGTCACAGACACGACACGACACGACACGACGAAAACACTGTCGGCGAAGATCGTCACCCGCTTGAGAGCGGCGCTGCGTTCGACGGACGCATCCGGAGGAAGGAAAATTTCGGCGTCTCGAAGGAGAAGGAAGACTCGGCAGAAAACCGGCGGAAGACGGGAAAAACTCGAGTTTTCTCGTCGAGAGAAAACTCGCACTGACTCGCTAACGGAGACGTTCGGCTCGGAGTTTTTGTTTCCCGTCGTCTTTTCCCCGTCCGTTTTTCGTTTATTTTTTCCTCGAACCGGGAGGGGGGAAAGGTGTGATCGGAGCGAGGCGGCTCGGGAATGTAACTCGCCCCTCCCAGTCCCGGCGGGAAAATCAATATCGCGGGGGCTACAATCAAGCGGCTCCCTCCGCGGGAAGGCGGTCATCTTCGCCCTTTCGACCGCCGAGTTAATTTTAACCTTTGAGTTCGTCCTCCTCCGAATTCCCCAAAATCTACAACACGATCCTTCTCTTAGCATGGAACATGTTATCGCCCTAGGGCAACCACTCGAAAAACGTTACGCAGAAAACGGGACGCGCGACGGTCACGCTCCTTTTCCGACACTCCGGTTTTTGACTCTTGAAAAGCCGAGTTTTTCTTAGTGCATTTTAGATATGTTGTTAGTGATACTATAGCATTTTCCATTTGAATTAAACCCTTTCCCAATACAATTAAACCTTTTTCTGAAACAATTAAACCTCTTGCGGGAAAATAAGGAATTACATATCTCTTATTTCCCTTTTTTTCAAGAAATCCTTGTTTTAATTTAGTTTGTTCGTAATTCGAAGTATTTCGGTCATCAATGACACAAAAAACATTTGGAAAAATTCTATGAGCAACAGGTTGTTCATAATCAACGAAACAAGAATTTTTGAATCTCATCATATTTTGACATTTTCATGTCTTTGCCCTGGCACATAGCACAAAAAACTGTCACGAAATTGCGTAACGAAATTGTGTTACAGTGCCTTTATAATGATTTCCGCTTACAACGACCCCTTTGTTAGGTTTGTTCCTTTTCTACACTTTTTAACCCACAAAAATCGTTCACCACTCGTTGGAAAGCTCTCGATTTAACGAACATTTTCATGTTCTCCATAACATATTGACTATACGAATAGCGGAGCTATGGGCATAACTGTTCTCATATTTTGTTTACAAACTAATGATCGTGAGTGTAGAAGATAATTAATCCGGAATCGTCTATTTTATTGAAATTAGGTACCTACCTCTTAATATTAATAATAATTAAGACACAATTATTGTGTCAATTTGTAACATAATATATATATATATATATATATATATATATATATTATGTTATAATAATATATATATAACATAATATATCTATATTATGTTAATGATTCGTTTCACATTCTGACAACAACGGAGGGTGGGTTATAAAATCCTATAGTGAGGTAAAAAGCAATAGGTAAAGACATGAAAATGTCCCAATGCGTTGCAGACTCGTATGCAAGCGTTTTCATTTATGTGCCGTAGTAAAGACATAAAATGTCAAAATAATAAACCTATGTGAAATACTTTGCAGCGTTTATTTTTTAATAGTTTTTTTTAGAAATGAGTAGCTGAATTTATATTTACTTATTGTTATGACTCACATATTTTGAGTAAGTACTAAAGCACAAATGTCTTGCAAGGATCCAAAAAGTTCCCAATAAATATCAAACGAATGTCTAATAAAAAATACTAGGTAAGACTTATTTTAATTTCAAAAAAACTTGTTTTAATTTTTTTTAAATCGCTAAAAATGAGGGAATTATTCAAATTTTTTTCAAGTACCTATCTATAGATCAATAAAAAACAGTTTCTTACTAGGTGGGTTTCTTTGAATAAAATGAAAAAAACTTTAGGAACTATAAACGAGGGAACCATCATGAAAAACCTTCGAAAACTCAAAACGTTTCAATCTCCTGTTGCAAATTGTGGCAGTCGTCGTTGTGGTGCTGTGGTTCAATGTGGTATTGCACGAAGCAATTCCTGTTTGGTTTGAGGCAAAGTCCTGAGTGGCGATACGGGCATTTGCCTTTAGCATTGGAGGCTGAAAGTGTTCGATTTTTCATAGCTCGCCTGGTTGAATTTTGTTCTTCTGGCCTTTTTGGAGTTTCAGGGCAAAACTCGAGGTTTGCAGCAATCCATCAGCCTCTAGTTCGAATTTCTTGAGTCCCATTTTGGTTTATTATTTTCAATAATGAACCTTTGGAATCGACCAAGAAAAAAAAAATTTTAACACCCCCTCAAAATTTGATGGTTTACGTTTCAAGTTACGTAGAATCCAAAAATCGAATACAAATTTGGCCGTCCGTCCGCCGTACGCGGCACTTTTGCCACTTAGCATTGACCGATTTTGATGAAATTTGGTATGTAGGCTCCATTTGGGGTTAGTTGTGCCCCGAAGCTTTTGGTTGAGGTAGGTCACTTCTAAGGGTTCCAAAATCAATTTTGAAATTTTGAAAACGCCCTAACTCAAAAAATTTTGATATGAAGGTATTGTTTTTCCTTCAATATAAGATTCTATAGAATTTTTAGAATTTTTTGAGACCACGTGGAGCTCTGTAGGACAAACCGTTCGTTTCCTACGAAAATTTAGGTGTTTATTTTGAAATATATATATATATAAATCAAAACACGAGTGTGAATCGTAAAAGAGGCCTAATCTCCGTTCAAATTAGAGCTGATCGAAATGTAATCGATAGTTGGTGATTTTGATTTTTTAAAATTTTTTTTTGATTTTTTTTTTCTTTCATATTGGATGGTTGGTGATTTTGTAGACGAGTGATCTATATAGAAAAATAATAAACCATTGTGTAATAATTTGCAGCGTTTTCTTGTGGGTTGCCTGTACAGTATTCATATTCCTCCTCTTCCAGTAAATCCTCTTCTTGGTGTTCAAATCCTTCGAGGATTTACTTGACTCCCTCATATATCTCGTGCTATCTAACTTTGCCTGGAAAAGGAATAAAAGATATGGTATTTGTGGAAAATTTGGTCCATTTTCGCTCAAGATTCACAGGTATGAGGATTGTGACTACGATTTGATAGACAATCATTTCAAAAACACCAGTTTTGTGTGAATAATGTGGTCAATCGACCCTAGTTATTTCGATTGTCTTGACACCCCACTCCTGAAGCATCTTGTCGGAATAAAGACGTGTGAGAACCCTTCTCCTGAACTATCTTGTGAGAAACCATTGGACCCCTCCTTCCTGAGGGATCTTACGAGATACCTCAGAAAAACCGAACTTACACCGGTTTAGCCCTCGAACTAAGACAAAATTGTTAATCCTGCATCATCTTGAGTACTTTCTACATATGATTCAAAGAGAAATATATCACAAAAATTCATACGATATGAGTTACGTTGCCAAGAAACTTACCTTTCTCGATGGTGCGTCCATGCTCGGGGCGGGATTGCTGTAATCTCAATATTATCACTTTTATCGATGTTAAAGCGATCGAACCTTTTGCAATCGATTCTTGAGATGTCAAGGTAGCCAACATAATCACACTCGTGTTAGAAATTTATTTTTACAGTGTTGGAGAACGCTCCAAACATTTTCTTCCTGTAGGATACTTCAGGACATTAAGGTATATATATGAATAAGGAGTTGCATAATTGCATGAATTAGTTGCATAATTGCATGAATTAGGAATTGCACAATAGTAAACACACTATGGTTTCTCCATTATTCAAATTAATACCTGACTTTGAGGCTGCTTCCTTAACTGAAAGCTAAATACACAACCACATTTTTTTTGGTTCCCTCCTTCTTCGTACAAATTCACAAAGGACTTCTTCTTTTCAATAGAAACACTCTGGTATTTACCACGTGACACTCTGACTAGCGACAGTAGATTCTGATGAACTTGATTCGCTTTCGATTACAGCTCCGCAACTTCGCCCAATAACAATAATTGAACTTGAGCTAGAATCGCTAGCACTCATGATCATTCGTTCGAACAGAACAGTAGGCACTTAGGTACAGCAGAAAGTGGTATGAGGCTGGGAGAAACAGTGGTCAAACGACGTTGGGTCATTAAGGAGGAATAGACGACGCATACCTGCGAAGGAATCCCTTCCAAGTGATGCCATTCGGAAGGGATTCATCAGTGGTGTCTACTTCTTGCTCGCTGATGTTTCACTGGTTGTTTTGTCGTTTATTTATTTTATATTAAATCTCCTTCTTTTGAGAGGTTTAATTTTTAGGAAAAAGGTTTAATTATTTTGGACAAAAAGTTTAATTGTATTAGGAAAAGGTTTAATTCAATTGGGAAAATGTTCAATTCAATAATGCGTAATTGGCGTAATTTGGCTGATTTACGGGAACGAAAATCAAAGCTGCCCCATTTTCTGCTCAAATTTTGATTCTTGATCGGTTTTCATGTTTTCAGTTGTACAACATAGTTTTCAAAGTTAAATGTGTTTTGGTTTATTATTTTCCATAACCATCCTTTGGAATCGACCAAAAAAAAAATTTGTGTAACCCTCCTCCCTCTCAAAATATGTTGGTTTACGTTTCAAGGTACGTACCTAGAATCCAAAAATCGAATAAAAATTTGGCCGTCAGTCCGCCGTACGCGGCACTTTTCCCACTTAGCATTGACCGATTTTGATGAAATTTGGTATGTAGGCTCCATTTGGGGTCTAGTTGTGTATTTTTTGAGACCATGCGGAGCTCTGTAGGACAAACCGTTCGCTCCCTACGAGAATTTAAGGGTTGGACTCACGATAAATCAGAAACACGAGTGTGAATCGCAAAAGAGGCCTAATCTCCGTTCAAATTTCAGCTGACCGAAATGCGATCGATGTTTTTCTTCAAGTTGGTTGGTGGTAACAATGGCAAAGCCGTGTTCTTTGCAGACAAGTGATCTATACAGAAAAATAGTAATTATAATATAGTAATATAGTAGTAGTTATTTATAGTAGTAGTATAGTAGTTATATTATAGTAATATAGTAATTTGCAGCTTTTTACTTGGTTTGCTTTTGCTTTGATTTACTCCTAAGTAGTTGAAAATAAATTGTATTCTAAATTGAGAAAAAAATTGGAATGGCAATTTTTCTGTTGTGGTGCGTAATATTGGAATTTATTATTTGAAACCTTGATGAAGGATGATTGGTATGGATACTCTTTGATTCTTATGGATGCTACAGTGTTGTCTATTGAGAAGTTGGTAATCTGCTTAAACAAATAATACTAATGGAAACTTCACGTTATCGCGACAGGAATTAATATTTTCCTTTCTGATAACATCGAGAGCTTTTATTTCTCTAATGAATTTTCCAGGCAGCACGCGACTACTTCACGACACGAGGATTTGACAGTTGTTTTGTGCTTTAGGTGGCGAAGGGCCGCTGAATGACCCTTCGGAGTCCTTCAACCTTTCGCAAGCGTCACAAGGGCAGCCGCTTGCTTTGACTTGCATTTCGTTTCCTCACCACTGAAGGTAGGGAGGCTTTGAATTCGGTAAAAAGGTGTAAATCAGCGTAAATCACTTCAACCTTTCACTGTCATGTTTCTGATTAATTTGTTGTCCATAACTAGGAGGGAAAGGATGGTAATACAGAGCTCAGTGTGGTCTCATTGGTTGCTAAATATTCGATGCAATAGGGTGTGCGCCTGGGTAGGAAAAACTGTTTATTGTTATTTTTAATCTAAGGTAGACCTCATTCTGAGAATTTTGATACCAACCGCGACCTTCTAGCGCGTGTAAATATTTTCCTATGAATTTTTAAAGTTTCGACCGTTTATGACGTCACAGTGGGCTGGGGGGTCCCGCCCAGGCGAGAGGGGCGCGTGACGTCATAAACGGTCGAAACTTTGAAAAATCATAGAAACAGATCTACTCACGCTAGAAGGTCGCGGTTGGTGCCAAAATTCTCAGGAGGTAGTCTACTTTCGATTAAAAATCTAAAAAAAAAATCAAGGCGCACCCCCATTTTGAATTGATAAAAACAATGCTTGTACAGGGTGAACACTCCCGTAAAGTGTCCAACCTTCAAAAGATCGATTCTACAACAAATTTCTAACAAAAAATATCTGTTGGAATATCTGTAACCGGCTTCATCAAAACTGGCTTCATTGGAGTTTGTTCATTCCCAATGCTGTCATGAACTTCATGTGTTTTGGTCCACTCAATCCTTTCGTCAGCACATCCGCAATGATTGAGTCAGTTGGCATGAATTCAAGTATGATGACGCCATCTTCAACGCACTGTCCGACGAAGTGGTATCGTATATCGATATGTTTAGTTCTGGCAAGGGATTGAGCTCCTTGGTTGTCGCTGTTCACCTCTACTGGGCTACTCTGCTTCTGAACTCCCAGTTCAACGAGGAAGGTCCTGAGCAGGGGTGGCTACTGATAGGAGCATAGGTGCATGTGCCCCCCAGCCAATTTGGAAAAAAATAATCAAAGTTAGTTCCTGTTCATTCGAAGAGTAAGTTGGCTAGTGACAGAAGACACGATCACAGGTACTGTGCTAGTTGAATCTACGCGCGAAAACAGTGGCGGGGAGCTTTCTCTTTTCTGACCAATCAGCGGCGGTTGGAGCTGATAGAAGCTGGAACTCCTGTTCTCTGCTCCGTTTTTGGGGAGGCTGACGTGTTTCGAGGGAGGTGGGCACGTGAGATTGACCAACCAGAGAGCAAGAAATATGACCTTGGGAACACATCTAAGTTGTGCTCTTGGCTCTCTGGTTTCCCGGTTTCCTTATCTTAAACAAACAAAACTTATAAGGGATTTCCCGTTTTTCATTTTTGGTCCACTGTTTTGTTCAAAGTATTGTGATTATTTAGGAGTGTTGTGGGTACGATGAATAATTCGTTGCATTACATTAAAGTAAACTATTGGTGTTTGTCGATCGTGGAAAAGTGAGACATTCGAGAAACTGGCCGCCCCTTGCCGTCTCTACCTGGACTCTAGCAGACGTTAAAATTTAAAAATCGTGCAGATTCGTTCCGAATATTATGAGAACATAGATTGGCTTTGCGGGTGTGACGTGACTAACAAATTATTTTGCTTTGCTTGCCTACTTTGTTCTACTAACCAAAATGAGGCTTGGGTTAAAGACGGCATAAGTGATTTGGCCCATTTAGCCAAAAAAAAAAATTGAAAAACGCATTGGCTGTCTCCCATAAGAACGCTCTAGTAAATTTGCGTATACTGGACCGTAAAATAATAAAATATAATGCAACAACTCGACAGTGCATATCGTCTCAATCTGATGCAAAAAATCGAAACGGTTAAGAAAAATAGGTACATTCTATCTCGAATCTTTGATTGTATCAAGTGTTGTTTTCGAGCTAGCCATGCGTGTGGACATGATGAGAGGGAAGATTCTTCGAACCCCAGAGTCTTCAAGGGGCTCGTTAATTTTTCTTCCGAATTGGACGATGTTTCGAATCGTCACAGGCAAATATATATTAAATGTATATTTGCCTGTGACGATTCGAAACATCGTCCAATTCGGAAGAAAAATTAACGAGCCCCTTGAAGACTCTGGGGTTCGAAGAATCTTCCCTCTCATCATGTCCACGCATGGAAATTTTCAGCTATTGCAATTAGATGGATGCATTTCTTGGGTTTAGACATTTGATGATCAAGTATTTCAGAATTTCTGTCAACCACTAGAGAACATTATTTAGTAACGTACGTATTTAGTAACGTTTGCAGTTTTAAGATGAAAAAGTTACTAAGATTTATTCCGTTTGCATATCGTTGAAATTTCTATTTGGCAGAGGAAAGCACCTATTCTATCCCTTCTCCTGCTCTCTGTGCACCTCCTGAGTTTCAGGGCAGGAGCCGCCACTGGTCCTGAGGTATATTGCCTTCTTAGCAGCGTCAGCGAGCGCCATATACTGTCGACAGTCGAAGCTGAATATTATTCAGCTTCGACTGTCGACAGGGCTACTGCTCGCTGCTTTTTAGCCTCCCATGATACTGCGGCTCCACCCAAAAGGAAGTCATAGCCGGTGTAGGACCGTCAGTCATACAGGCATGCCCCCCCAGTAAGGGTCTGCGTATCCTGTGAGACCTGCACAGGATATCATTTAGGAAGACATTCATCTACCTATCGGGAGATATACTTGGAAATTCCTATTGAAGTTAGTATTTAACCTACCTACTTAAAAAGTTGTCGTTATCAAAATTCATAGTTTGAAACCAGAAAAAAGTGCGAAATTGTCATGGTTTCAGAGCACTATAGCGTAGGGTTTTTTGGGGTTAGAAATTTGGGGATAAAACTATCCTCAGGGGTTCTAACAACATAATTATGATAACTCTCTAACAACATAGATATATAAATTGATAGGGTCCTTCAAAATTGAAAATAATTGTTGTGAAAACCTTCACTTCGTATAGTAGGTAGTTTTAATCTAGACGCGCCTCCATTATAGTTCTTGAGTGCTACTGTAGGTGTAAACCATTCATGTACACATTTTGAGCTGAAGTCAACTCAACAGTCTCAAATCAAGCCATCACGTAGGTACCTACAAAATTTGGAATAAAATTACTTGATTTTTCACACAGATACTTGCGTCCCTTCTCATCCGTTCATGTTAATATTTATTTTTACTTGTTGAAAACAAGTCGCGATATTATCTGTAAATATATCGATATTGTATGATGATATCGGTTCTCTATATCGATATATCAACTGTAATCTATCGATATATTTTATATATCGATATATCGTTGTCATCGCTAGTTGTAGCAGTTATTGAATTGGCTCAGTTAGTTTACTGCGTCTGCAATATCAGGTATTGTGCAGTAGCTTGCCAATCAATTGTTGGTATGGGATTTTCTTCATTTCCTCTTCCGAGATACTTGATGGTTTTTTGAGTTTAATTCTGGGTTCTAAAGGTGGTTCTTGAATTTTCAAGACCGAATCGTTTGACAAGATCGTTGGTAAATTTATTCTGCGTCATTGTTATCGTCCCCTCGTCGAGGTCTTTTTTAAATTCGATTTGTTTCTTCATTACAAATTTTACTCGGAGTTCTTTTTTTCTAGCACCAGATTTTCATAATAATTTTGATAGGCATCAGGGAGATGTAAAATTTAACGCTATTTCCAACAATGCTCTTATTTTTAAATTTAGGAGGTAAATTAAAGTAGTCAAGATCATTTTAGAAAAGTAAGTTCGGAAACGCGAATAAAATTTAAATTAAAAAAATTGAAAACACAAGGGGTTACAAAAATTTTTGAGGATTTTTTTGGTTGCTGAAAATTAGTTGTAGAATCCACCTTGAAAGTTGGAAACCACTTGGGGAGGTGTTTACCCTGTATATTGAAATCATTTTGGGGTAGGAAATTTTGAGAATGTCTTTGATATTTGAACCAAGTTTTGTCTGGTAAAACAAACCAACAGAAAAGTTGTTAGGAACTGTTAAAAAAATAAATAAATAAGAAATACCCGGCGTGCTCCGGCACCCCATACAAACTTGAGCCAAATGGGATTTTTTTTCAACATCAGCGTCAGTTGATTGCGTGGCTTTGACTCCCTTTAGAACTCGAGGCTTCATCTTGACTCTCTTTCTCGAGTTAGTCAAGTGCGAGGTTTTTCGTAAAATACCTCGAGGTATGGACCGCCATTGCCAGCGGAGTCCCAGCCTGGGTCGGTTACGCGGAAGCGAGTCTTCCGTTGAACGCACAAGCGTTGGTAGAGCCCAGCTCGTCAAAGTCCACTAGTGGCTCAACAAAACTAACTAGCTTAACTTAACTTAACACAACTTTGTTGGTTCGAAAGTATAAAAAACCAAAGGGTTTTGATAGATTGAAAAATATAAGAATGACTATTGACGCTGATTTATTGCAATACAGAGTCACATTAAAGCATCACATGTGTGTTTACTTAATATCTAGCAGTCACAAATTTCGAGAATCCAAAAATTCGTAGTGTTCAGCCTTATTTACAGCGGACTTCAAAAACAGTCAATGTCGAAGGACACTATAGTATTCTCGTAGAATAACGTAGCTACATGAAATTTGGTGGTGTAAAAATTATTAAGTTGAGCAGAAAACTAGTAAATTCTCTGAAATGTTGGAAACTGTAGTTCCAAATTAAGTCTGAATTCGTCTGAATTTCGAAACATCAACAGGATTGAGAATTCATCACGTTTTTATCGACCTGCACTATTTGGATCTCTGATCCAGTAATGACGTCACAGTGGGCTGGGGGTCCCATTCGAAACTTCGAAAAATCATAGAAAAAGACCTACTCATTCAAAAAGAGAACGGCTGTTGTCAAAATTCTCAAAATGATGTCTAATTTTGATTACAAATTAAAAAAAAAATCAGGTTATTTGGTGTAAAAAGTGTTGCTTGGCAAAATGTTTTACCTCGGGAAAGCTTGCAAACACGAAACCAAAATTGTTTCGCAAGCTGTTGAACGAGAAATGCGAGTGAAAAATTTAATTTTGAAAGATATGGATTTTGACCAGTATTGAGAGAGTAAACAGCACCAATATCACTGATGTCTAAATGCCATGGTTTCCTCATGCGAATTGCGAGTTTTGCATTAGTATGCGCATCTTGGACAAACCCATAATCAGTCTATTTATTCATTAAATAGCTTTTAAGTTCATATTCATGCAGATAGCTGAGGTTTTCAACCATAACCGATTTCTACGGTTGCACAATTGGATAATATATTGATACGAACAAAATCAAGATGTAATCAACACATCAACACTCCTTCTTAGAGGAATCAGGACTGTACAGATGAGTTGTGGAAAGTCAACGTGATCGAATATCAGTCAGTGGTTGAATCGATCGCTCACGCCGTTTGTGAGACTTTGTGAACCTCGGAACTTCATTCGTCGACGATTTCGCAGCTGTGGTATTTGGAAGACGTCTCAAGCCAAGACTCGACCTCAGCGCTGGAGCCCAGTTCTTCAGTGGACGGAATCTCTTTGAGAGGCACCATCTCTATCAGCCTGCCATTGGGGACAGCGGACTGGGAGCCGTTGTTGAGTTTCCTGTCAGCTTTGCACAGCTTCTCTCTGCTACTGTAAACTGCCATAAAGATGCATCGAAATGTATGAGGTTTGAGCTATCATAATCTCATGATAAATTTGAACAAATACGGCTAGAGGATGAAAACTGCCTTTATTACTATCAATGCATTGTGGTGAAGATACCTAGTCACAACCACTAAGGACGTTTAACCCTAATTGGACCATGGTGTCACTAGCGTCACCGATAACATCTTAGGAATTCCACAGCTCTCCCAAGGTGTCACCAGATTAACTAGATTCAAATTGTAATTCAAAAATTAATACACGAACCTGCGTTTTTTGAACCATTTTTTGAACCAAGTTATTCAAAATCAAAAAAGATGTAACAAAAATGTTGACAATTTTTTTAACAAATTTTTAAGAAATGTTTGTCTCTTGTTTGAGACTTCCAATACCCCACAAAAAATTCTGCTGCCCATTAAATTTAAAATTACAATTTAATTTTGGTTACTCCGGTGACACTTTGGGACAGTTGTGCTTTTCCTGTGATGTTTTCGGTGACACTAGTGACACCATGGTCCAATTAGGGTTAAGAGACATGTTCACAAGTAGTTTATTAAAATGCACAGTTTGATTCGTGAAAGCTACTCGTCTTACCAATTCATTGTATTCACCCTGTTTCCTCGGGTAAAATATTAGTGTCAGAAGTGGGTTATGTAATGTTAGTTGTTTTCAAGGTTGGAATCACGTCAGATTCAGGAACCAAAACGCAAATAATTGCTGCGTGAAAAGCTGCAATCATTCTTATATCTCTGTTCATACTATCAAACTTTTTTCCTCAATTTGCTAGGAGAGCAGCCTAAATGTTTGCATTGCAAAACAGACATACGGAATTGAGTGGACCTCAGAATATGATAGAGCATCTTTTCTATCCAGTGTTGAGGTTCCTGTACTAGAAGCACCATTTGTACTGGATTCAAACGCCAGTGACCGGGCAGCAGAGCCTTTCTTGTCCCAAATAACGTGAGTGGGAAGAAGAAATCTAAGCTCCTTACTGATCAGGAATTTCGAAGCTAACTTGTTTTAAGTGCATTTCAAATTGACATTCGTACAATAGTAGTAGTTCATCATTTTAGTGAATAACAACAGCCTTGGGTTTTTAGATTGATGAGGATTGAGGATGGTCATACAATGTATGACCATCTTCAATCCTCATCAATCTAATTTAATCAATTTAATTAATAATCAATTAATGTCATTAATTCATCGTTCGAGTCCTGACGGGATATTTATTTATATTAGCGAATTTTCAAAGAAAATGAAGCTTTTGCAATGGACTTAAAATTTTTAAAATGGACTTTTTTGAAAAAAATGTTCACTGAAATCCGTTTTGTAACATCTTGAAACGATCCCTGAAGTTTTTCGAAAAATCATATGTATAATATACATATGATTTTTCGAAAAACTTCAGGGATCGTTTCAAGATGTTACAAAACGGATTTCAGAGAACATTTTTCTCAAAAAAGTCCATTTTAAAAATTTTGAGTATGCTATATATATATATGCTATATAATATATATGCTATATAATATATAGCATATATATATTATATATCATACATATACATATGTATATGTCTCATTCCGGACGATAACTTGAGTAATTATTTAGCAAAAATTTTTTAGTTTTCGTCAAATTGTTCGTAACAACAAACAAAAAGACGAGTTCGTTAGCCAAAAATTTTGGACAACTTTTGTGGTCCAAATTTCAAAAATTGTCCAACAAACGAGGTTTCCCGTTTATTGTGGTAAATACCTCCACAATCATATTCGGATTCAGCACAAAATTTCTAAAATCAATGCGTTTTCAAAAAATTAAAATTTTTCAAAAATTAAAAAAGTACGTATAAATATAAATAGCATACCCAGTGCATACAGTATGATGGTATGGTATAGGTAACTGAAAATCGAAAAAAACAACAATAGCCGTATGGGTACTCTATGAGTTTATGGAGACGAGTAGAACGTGACTCCTAATATCTCGAAGCATACAGTAGCATATGGTATGTTGGTATGGTATACTGAACATCGAAAGAACCAATAATCGTGTAAAAAAACTTTCTAAAAGAAATTGCAACACCATTGTTCCTTTTCCTAACCATACCTTCAACTGAATGATTTCTTTGAAAATTCGCTCATTAATTCATGCTGCATGAATGGACTTTTTTCGATAACTTGGCTCAAGGTTTTTCTGGTGAGGTGAGGTTTTCCTCTGGCCTCGATCCGGAGCAACATTTATATTACAAGCTCACCCTTCAATACGTCTTCTCATTACAACAAGCATCACCTTCCATCTCACATCAAGATTGAGTTCTTACCTGATTCAGGCGAATTTGGCACTGAACTTGATAGCACTGAGGCGTGCTTTGCGAGAGCTTTGTTCGAAGAATTGTTCTTGTGCTCTCCCGCAGTCAATGTGGAAGTTATGCTGGGCAGTCTTATATCGAGGTGGTAACCCTTCTCTGTGACGATCTGAAATAATGGATAACAAGGAATTGAAAACCTCTGATAACTAGGAAGTCGATTATGATATGGAAATAATATTTCCATTGAGAGGGAGGAGAAATGATTTTTGATGATGATGATTATGAAAAACCCAAGGAGTTGCGTATTTACAACTAGATTAAAGTGAAGATCTGTAATCATGGTTAACAAGGATTTGAAAACCTATCTAGAAAGTCGATTATGAGATGCAAATAATAATTGTTTTCTATTAAGTGGGAAGAGAAGCGATTTTCTTCCTTTCTTAATAACTGATATTCGATACCAAGAGAATAAAATAAAAATGCCGTAGATGATATTATTTCCATCCAATAATTCATTATTTATTATTACTACAAAACTCAAGAAGTTGCATATTTACAAACAATTATTATTAATTATTAATTATTATTTCCATCCAATAATTCATTATCTATTATTACTACAAAACTCAAGAAGTTGCATATTTACAACTAGATTAAATACTTTAGGAGGACAACTATGATATCCTTCACTCTGACTGCTTAATAATTCATCTTGAAAAATCCTTGTCTGGATGGAGTTTAGGTTTAAATATAGCATTTCAAAGTCAAATTCAACCTTTTCCAAGTCAATTCAACCTTCTCACCATTATTAGGGAAATGACCAAAAATACCCACAAGCCCTAAATATAGTACCTAATTCTTGTCTGTGATTGGGAACTGAGCTGAAAACAACACTCCAAACGCAGTAGGTAGATACCATACATAAAACATACATACATAATACCATACATAAAACAAAATCATGTTTTAGGTTTTAGTAAAAAAGAAATCAACAAAAAAACATAATAAAAAAAACGATATTTCTTTGGAAGAAAAACTTGTATTACTCCTTTACATAATTACTATTTTTGAAAAAATTACAGGTAGGTACTTTTGTGAAATACGAGTAGGTACCTACTTGTTATAAATTGACAAAAAATATGAGATCAGTGGAGAGGCTGCTCAACTGACGCTTGAGGGAGCAGGTTGAATTTGAAGTTGGAAATGCTTTAAGTTGATTTCTTTTTCACTAAAACATGATTTTGTTTTATGTACTTATAGGTATCTACCTACTGCGTTTGGAGTATTGTTTTCAGCCCAGTCCCCAATCACAAACAAGCATTTGGTACTATATTCAGGGCTTGTGGGTATTTTTCTTCATTTCCCAAATAATGGTGAAAAGGTTGAATTTGTTTTGGAAAAGGTTTAATTTGACTTGGAAAAGGTTGGATTTGACTCGGAAAAGGTTGAATTTGACTTGGAAAAGGTTGGATTTGACTTAGAAAAGGTTGAATTTGACATGGAAAAGTTTGAATTAGACTAAGAAAAGGTTGGATTTGACTTGGAAAAGGTTGGATTTGACCTAGAAAGGGTTGAATTTGACATGGAAAAGTTTGAATTTGACTAGGAAAGGTTGGATTTGACTTGGAAAAGGTTGAATTTGACTTGGAAAAGGTTGGATTTGACTTGGAAAAGGTTGAATTTGACTTGAAAAAGTTTGAATTTGACTAGGAAAAGGTTGAATTTGACTTGGAAATGCTTTAGATCAAATTGAGGGAAGATACTTGTTTCTTGTACCACAATGTGCCCTTCGTGCGTTTTCATCATGGGCCCAAAGAAAGAAATTCCCACGGATAAATTGAAGCATTATATCGATACGACTTTACAACAACTCGAGAGGCTTCTAACTGCTATGAGATCTGCTGATTCATCGAAAATTTGATCTACAGTCAAAGCTATTGGTGATCAGGTTCAACTAGTCCTTGGTGAACGAACTGATCAAATTCTTGACCAGATCGTCGCATCCGCTGACTATAAAGTGTTTAACCTGGTCTCCAATAACTTTGATTGCGATTTTTGGTGGATCAGCAGATCTCACAGCATTTAGAATCCTCTCGAGTTGTTGTAAAGTCGTATCAACATGGTCCTTCGAGCCGGGTAAATAAGGAAATTTGCGTAGTTTTTTTATTTCACACGAATTTCGAAGGAATTCCATTGTACTCGTCTGTAAAAAATGTTATTTCTCTCTATTGTACCTTGACTTACAATATCTATTTCAGATCCTGCATCAAGAATGATTCGAGCGTTTCAATAAGGACCTTGGGGAGAACGGATTTGGATAACTGCTGTCAGAATTATAGAACGATCTTGTAGAACGATGTTGTAGTTTCAAAATAGATTTCTTACTCACTCCGTTAAAAGAGTGGGAAAATACATTTTTCATCAGCTCATGATGAAGTCAGTAATCAATCATCTTGAGACCATCGCCAAACTTCCCCACTAATGATCAAAATCTCAGCGAGAAATTATTTGAAATTGATGGTTCAAGTGAAACGAAACACAAAGGGTACCACCTACTAAGATAGCACTTTTTTTCTGTTTTTGGAAATCCTATCGAGTTACCTTGTTGTTCATGGCGTAAAGTTTGGTGGTTATATCGCGGGCTATGAGGGTCGTCATGACGGTTGCCAAGTACGTCTCTTTGGCGAAGAGGTACTCCAGAGACGTTCTCTGCCAGTAGAGATATCTGCAGGACGTTGCGGCAACTATGGACACCTGTTCGGAGATTAACGAACGAAATGAGTCATTCCTGTATTGTTGGTGGGCAATATCTGTTCCGTTTATCGACAAATGCTAAAGAAATGTGGTAAGAGATATAATGTACACTGATAGGGCCTTAGTAGGTCACTGGCTTGTTGGCATGTGATGGGAACCCTGAAATTCACCTGAATGATTGTTTTACTTTTGTTTGCTCAGTCGGTTTATACTTTTATAATATAAAATAATGATATTATAATTTTATCAGTTCCATTATTTTTCCGACTTTCACTTGACCGTCACGGTTGATGTCGCACCTTTACGACCGATCGTCACGTCACGACTCAAGAAAGCATTATAATATTCATTTCAATAGATGTCATGTGAACATTTGTAGCGAACTAAACATTATTCATTTTTTTGGTGTGAAAAAATGGCGTGGAATAAATTAATTATAAATGAACTGACTGTAGAACCTACCGACCGTAATTTTTTTTTTGTGGTGGAGGTTAGTATTTCAGCTCAGAAGGTCCATTCCATGCTTGTGCAAAGAATCAAGTTCGTTGGGGTTTGCTAATTGGAGGTTTTTGTTGATTTTATAATAATTATAGTATGGATGTTACCATTATTTCCTATATAAAATTAAATCGTATTTCAAAATTGAAAAAAATTCCTAAAAAATTAACCAAAATTAACCAATAAATGGAGAATGATACATATTTATGAATTGAAAAAAAAACTAAAATAAAACATCTGGCTAGACAAATCTCTTTATTCGTTGTCGAATGAACATGAATGCGTCAAAATTTTACACAAATGAAAAGTAGGTACACTAATAGGTAACTGTAGATTTAAAAAACATATATTTAAATAAATCACTTGTCGGTAAAACATAGATAACTGTAGGTGTATATTGTAGGTCATGAATACAATAGGAACTCGTGTGTTTTTCGTACTGCCTGGTCAAGAAAATGGGGAAAAAACAAAGATAATAAAAGAGAAAAAGAAGAAGAGAAAGAAAATAAAAGCCCAGCCGGGCAGCCCGGCCGGGCCCGGACCCACCCACCAGGGCGGCTCCCGGGGCCATCTCCTATCACTAGGAGACAACCCTAAAGTGTTTACACACAAAGGAATCCACCAGGCGAGCCACCCCCGGGCCGACCCAACCACCCGGACTGAGCCCTGAGCCACCAACTATCGGACAACAAATAACAAAAAATAAAAAAAATGATTCAGTGACAATCTTTAACAGAATAAGCTTAATTAACACGTATATCACAGTTGGTTAAAACAATATATATATTGTGCTATTTTATATTTTAGCCTGTGATATATATATCACAGGCTAAAATATAAAATAGCACAATAATCAAAAAAAAAAAAAAAATCACACGAGTATCACAGACAATATAATAAGAGTTTGAATGAATAAATAAAAATATACACCTAATAAAATACAGACAAACCTATAAAATGTAGGTCCTAGCAAGAGTACTTTTATTAAAATTCCTCTACTGCATGCTGAGATCTACTTTTCTATTCATGTTCATTAGTTTATTAAATCTAATTAGTGAAATCTGTTTTAAGAATATCGTCGACTTGATATAGTAGATTGCTAGTTAGTGCTGTTTTGATCGTTCTCTTAAATCTTGATTCGCTGCTATCACATATTGAGCTTGGATTTTGTTAAGTAAAATAGGACCTAAGTATGTGAAGCGGGACTGAGTGCTTCATAGCCGACAAAAAGGTGTTTGAAAGTGGTTTCACTGCCTCGTCTCATATGAGTGGATCTCAGATCTACGACAATTTCTAAAGGTATGCAGAAGCACCAATTGTAAATAAAGGCCGTATATCGTTAAAAATATCTGCTGAAATAAGGGTTTGGCGTGGGTTCGATGAGGTGGCTTGATCTTTTCAACACTGTTCATCTTCAGATCAGTCTTCCTCCAAATCACTTGAATTGATTGCCAAAATGGTCTGAGTTGGAACTTAGTTCATTTATCGATACCTTAAAGCGCAAAAGAGCCATGTCCGTCCATCCATTTTTTTTAATTTCAGAAAAACTCAAATTTAACAAAACTATTATTGACCTTCTTGAAGATCACAGCTTGAAAATTTCTTGAAGAAATTGAAAAGTTTAGTGTAATAAAATATCCACTATTTTAGGAATTGTGCACTAGTGGCTTTCTTCTTTTGCGTTTTTCTCGAAACTTTATTTTTCGACTTTACACAAAATTAGGCTGCAATTACGATATTCAATTTGACCTTCAAAACGTACGGAAAATTAATTTTACTCACTTTGAATTTATCATCCATGTTGGCTCTACTTTCAAACTCTGGCGAGTCTAGGAACTCACAAGCCAGAATCGGATGGAGAAAGTGGCCATCGCACATGACGTTCAGCTTCCCCGACAGCAAAAGACCTAAACGATCAGTTCTGGTGAGATTCTGAAGAGCGTAAGCTTCTCCAGCGTGCAAAGACATTATCTGAGACATGTCGTTCCCGATCAGTTTCTTGAATTGTATCCGGCTCACCTGATGGAAATTAACAAATTTCATCGCGGTCAGAGCAATTTTAAGATGCATTCATCGTAATATTTCATAATCAAATGACCGGTCACTTGTATTTTGTTTAAAAAGTGTCTACCTTAATGAGCAAAGAATAAAAAACACTGCAAATCATTGCTCAAAGGTTTAATATTTTCTGTATAGATCACCTTTCTGTATAGATCACTGGTTCTCCATCAATAGCACCTACCACCATCTATATTCTCCCTTGACCTTCCCTCTCAAATTTCAGCTTCCTGCGTTCAATAGGATTGAAAATGGCTTCGGAGCACACTCAGCTGATCTGTGATCTGAAGAGTGAAGAAGATCTCCTCGAATGCTGGAGACGCCAGGAAGAGCACTTCCATTCAATAGGATTGAAAATGGCTTCGGAGCTCACTCAGCTGATCAGTGATATGAAGAGTGAAGAAGATCTTCTCAAATGCTGGAGACGCCTGGAAGAGCACTGATCAGCTGAGTGAGCTCCGAAGCCATTTTCAATCCTATTGGACGCAGGAAGCTGAAATTTGAGAGGGAAGGTCAAGGGAGAATACAGATGGTGGTAGGTGCTATTGATGGAGAACCAGTGATCTATTCAGAAGGGTGATCTATACAGAAAATATTAAACCTTTGAGCAATGATTTGCAGCGTTTTTTACCTACCAACATTTTTTTCACCTACCAACTTTTTTTTTTACCTACCTACCAACTATTGGTAGGTACTACCTACCACACCATACTTTTTTTTTGAGAAAAACCACACCATAGGTTCACCTACTGCTTCACACCTTCACAATCAAGTTTATTAGAAAGAACTAAACGCTTCACACTCGATTCGAAAAACAGAAACTTTCATATGGAAATTTGATTACTGGTTACGCAGAAGGCAAAACTGTATACAAATCGAAGAAATGAACAGCGATCGCATTTTAGTCAGATAAAATTTGAATGGAGATTAGACCTCTTTTGCGATTCACACTCATGATTCTTTTTTATCGAAGGAAAACCTTCAAGTACTCGTAGGGACCGAACGGTTCATCCTACAGAGCTCCCGGTGGCCTCAAAAAATTTTTAAAAATTTTCACCAATTTTAAATAGTACAGAATTTTTAAAAATTTTTGAGACCACCCGGAGCTCTGTAGGACAAACTGTTCGGTCCCTACGAGTACTTGAAGGTTTTCCTTCGATAAAAAAGAATCATGAGTGTGAATCGCAAAAGAGGTCTAATCTCCATTCAAATTTTATCTGACTAAGATGCGATCGCTGTTCATTTCTTCGATTTGTACACAGTTTTGCCTTCTGCGTAACCAGTAATCAAATTTCCATATAAAAGTTTCTGTTTTTCGAATCGAGTGTGAAGCGTTTAGTTCTTTCTAATAAACTTGATTGTGAAGGTGTGAAGCAGTAGGTGAACCTATGGTGTGGTTTTTATCAAAAAAACATATTGTTTAGTAATGCATGCATTCCAGGGGACGTCCCATTGGATAAGTATTGGATCAGTTTAACCAGTTGTTAAGCGATAAGACTATTTCTCTCGATGTAATTTATTTATTACTTTAGGGAAGAAATAGTGACACCCCCCCCCCACCATTATAAACCATAACACTTCTAGCGGCATGAGAGCCTCGAATCTAAAGAGCATTTTAAAATCCATGATCTACGATACCCTACATGCGAATTCGAGTTCACCCCCCCCCCCACCACCTCCCCAACGCCAACAATGGTGCCAGTCTGGCACCAAAGCGGAAATACGTCGTAACATTGAACTTTCATCTATTAGGTTTAGTAGGCAGTCCGTCGAATGTCACATCCGTATTCAAGGTGAAACACCAAAAAAACCCAAGAAATATGAGGTTTATGGTGCCCTGGCACCATGGTGGCGCCACTTTTATTTCCATGGTGGTACAGAAAGTAATTCATGCAAATCCTAAGGTATAATGAGAATTTTCCCTCAATTTCAAAGCTCGGATACAATTAGTAAGCAGTAAAGGAACCGAAATATTGAAAAATTGGATATTTTGTGAATATTATCCCCCCACCCATCCCCTCCTCTTGCAAATTTTGGTACTCTGGTGAAATCATGTACAACACGGAAGTTATTTTAGTCAAACAAAAAAAGAAACACACAAATCGGTTGGAAATTGAGGCCTGGACAGAGTTTATAAGATTAGGCCCACAAACGCACGTTTTTTAAGCATTAACCCCCCATTTCCCCCCTTAAAAGACGAAATTCGAAATTCGGGCGTCGTAGTGCACAACTAGATAGTTTTCCGCGTCGAAGAAAAAAAGAACCACGAAAATCGGTTGAGGTCTAAGGCCTGGGCAGAGCACACAAGATTATGCCCAAAAACACACGTTTTCTGAGCATTAACCCCCCCTTTCCCCTCCTTAAAAGACAAAATTCGAAATTCCGGCGACGTAGTGCACAACTGGATAGTTTTCCGCGTCGAACAAAAAAAGAACCAGGAAAATCGGTTGAGAACTAAGGCCTGGGCAGAGTACACAAGATTTTGTTACACACACACACACGTACACACATACACACACACACACACACAGACATACACCTATGGTTTTTTTTTCGTGGATTTGGATTCAGAATGGTCTAAGACGGATTACTGTGTGGTTATTTTTTTTTCTGTTGAGTGTTGTCCAACTTTACCCCAGATCGATCGCATAAGGACGCCCAAGTCTTACTGTGGGACGTCCTAAAAAAAGTATGGTGTGGTAGGTAGTACCTACCAATAGTTGGTAGGTAGGTAAAAAAAAAAGTTGGTAGGTGAAAAAAATGTTGGTAGGTAAAAAACGCTGCAAATCATTGCTCAAAGGTTTGTTATTTTCTGTATAGATCACCCTTCTGAATAGATCACTGGTTCTCCATCAATAGCACCTACCACCATCTGTATTCTCCCTTGACCTTCCCTCTCAAATTTCAGCTTCCTGCGTCCAATAGGATTGAAAATGGCTTCGTAGCTCACTCAGCTGATCAGTGCTCTTCCAGGCGTCTCCAGCATTTGAGAAGATCTTCTTCACTCTTCATATCACTGATCAGCTGAGTGAGCTCCGAAGCCATTTTCAATCCTATTGAATGGAAGTGCTCTTCCAGGCGTCTTCAGCATTCGAGGAGATCTTCTTCACTCTTCAGATCACTGATCAGCTGAGTGAGCTCCGAAGCCATTTTCAATCCTATTGAATGGGAGTGCTCTTCCAGGCGTCTCCAGCATTCGAGGAAATCTTCTTCACTCCTCAGATCACTGATCAGCTGAGTGAGATCCAAAGCCATTTTCAATCCTATTGAATGGAAGTGCTCTTCCAGGCGTCTTCAGCATTCGAGGAGATCTTCTTCACTCTTCAGATCACTGATCAGCTGAGTGAGCTCCGAAGCCATTTTCAATCCTATTGAATGGGAGTGCTCTTCCAGGCGTCTCCAGCATTCGAGGAAATCTTCTTCACTCCTCAGATCACTGATCAGCTGAGTGAGATCCAAAGCCATTTTCAATCCTATTGAATGGAAGTGCTCTTCCAGGCGTCTTCAGCATTCAAGGAGATCTTCTTCACTCTTCAGATCACTGTTCAGCTGAGTGAGCTCCGAAGCCATTTTCAATCCTATTTAATGGGAGTGCTCTTCCAGGCGTCTCCAGCTTTCGAGGAAATCTTCTTCACTCCTCAGATCACTGATCAGCTGAGTGAGCCCCGAGACCATTTTCACTCCTATTGAATGGAAGTGCTCTTCCAGGCGTCTTCAGCATTCGAGGAGATCTTCTTCACTCTTCAGATCACTGATCAGCTGAGTGAGCTCCGAAGTCATTTTCATTCCTATTGAACGCAGGAAGCTGAAATTTGAGAGGGAAGGTCAAGGGAGAATACAGATGGTGGTAGGTGCTATTGATGGAGAACCAGTGATCTATACAGAAGGGTGATATATACAGAAAATAATAAACCTTTGAGCAATGATTTGCAGCGTTTTTGAGTTGGTTTTGTTTTGTTTTTTGTACGGTTTTGTAATAGATTCAGATTGGTTTAAGATGAATTTTATTTTATTTCATGGACTACATATTCGAGTACTTAAGGACCTCAGGATGCCATTGGGTCTATAAATGAAGAAAGTTTTTATCGATAATAGTCGCACCCCAGGACCTTAAAGGAGATTAAGTTCCCAAGTTCAGGTTGTACACTTTGGTTGGGAAATCGCGCTACTCGTAACATGAGGATCAAAAGGGCTCTTGGAATTCAAGGATACTACTACACTACCAAACCACTAGCAAACACCACATGACTTACTTTGAATGGAACGAATAGCGTATGATAGGCCTCTTCCAACTCCGGGTCGAACTTGACGGGTCTCATCTGATACAGGAGGAATACAAGTTGCCCGATGTTGATGAAGGTGTAGCAAAGGTTCCAGAAAAATATGTCGGGAGCGCAAACAACGATCCAGGCCCACGCGGTGAATATGAGAAATCCTTAGAACACAAAGCAAATTGGTGGTTTATATACCTATTGATTGATAAATTGAAGGAAGTAAAGTAACTTGAATTCCGTCCTAGTGAAGAATTAAAACCAAAAGATCAAGCGAATTACATAGGAATGGGTTTATTTTTTTCATGGATGTTATATAAAGGATATGCTCATGTTTTTATAAATACAACTATAATTGTTAAGTAGCAATCACAATTTCAAGTTAGGCCACAAAATATTCATCAACATGAGCAAAATTGTACCAGGTTAAGAAATTGTTGATGCTGCTTATTTCAGACCTTACATGGAATTACCTACATATAGCCACTATGAAGAGGTTCTCACCACAAATGCTAATAATTTTCGTCCTCAGAATTTACTTTCAAATTCACGTATAAAAGTAGCGGAAGTATTGTGTTTTCATTTATCAAACAATTTAACCATAATCAAACCATTATTTCGTACATTTTAGGTGTAGGTCGAAGATTTGATCGTCTAATTTTTTTCACTCTTCACTTTTTCACTCGATGTAGAGGATCATTATACTCAATCATGTTATGGATACTACGAAGCTACGTATCACACCCACACAACAGACCTCTTTAAACCCAATCTTGGTACGGATACGGTGAAGCTATGTGCCACACACACATTTCTACAACGTTTAACCTCTTCCGTTTAACTCGGGCAATGGCCTTTGAATAAGTTGGAATTATATCAAATCATTGTGTTCTACAACGTTATTCCAATAGGAACAATAATGATTTTCTCATTAAAATCAATTTTTCATTATTGGTTCTGTTCAAGTTTGGAAATTAGTTGGAGATCGACGATCCCTAGGTACCTATACAGGGTGTAAAAGTTAAGGGCGCACCATCGGCTAGGGATCAATTCTACAACTAATAATAAATAATCATTTTGATAGTTAATTAATAATTTACGAATTTTTGTTGTTGGGCTTATTTTTTACATTTAAATCTCTTTACAAAACATTGAAATTGCACTATTGTGACAGGAAATTTAATACTTTTTCTAAAGGTATAATCAAATTTGAATTTACTCCATTAATTAATGGAGCTATGACAGTTTTAGTGAACAAGGTCAAAAACACGAAAAAAATCTTAAGTGAAATAACTCTCTTAAAAGTGAAACTAAGTGATAAAAACGCTGCAAATTATTACACAATGGTTTATTATTTTTCTATATTGAACACTCGTCTGCAAAGCCACCAATCATCCAACATGAAGAAAAACATCGATCGCATTTCGGTCAGCTAAAATTTGAACGGAGATTAAGCCTCTTTTGCGATTCACACTCTTTTTTCTGATTTATTTTACGTAAAACTCTTAAATTCTCGTAGGGAGCGAACGTTTCGTCCTACAGAGCTCTGCGTGGTATCAAAAAATTCTAAAAATTCTATAGAATCTTAAATTGAAGGAAAAACAATACCTTCATATTGAAAATTTTTGGGTTAGGGCGTTTTCAAAATTCATTTTGGAACCCTTAGAAGTGACCCACATCAACCAAAATCTTCGGGGCACAACTAGACCCCAACTGAAGCCCACATACCAAATTTCATCAAAATCGGTCAATGCTAAGTGGAGAAAGTGTCGCGTACGGCGTACGGCGGATGGACGGCCAAACTTTTATTCGATTTTTGGATTCTACATACCTTGAAACGTAAACCATCAAATTTTGAGGGGGTGTTAAACAATTTTTTTTCTTGTTCGATTCCAAAGGTTCATTATTGAAAATAATGAACCAAAAAGTAACTAGTGATAACTCTCTCTTAAGAGTGAAATAACTCGAAAACGATGCCTCTAAAAAAATATTGCTACAAGACATTTTTTGTTGGAAATTAGTTTTAGAATTGATCATTAGCCGATGGTGCGCTCTTAACGTTTACGCCGTGTATACCTGTCGTGATGGTATCAGATACCTGATTTACTGAACGAGGAAGCCATGTGCCACACCCTAATTGTTTCACACTCCTCCGACGATTTTGCACAGGAGCAGCCCTGGGCTTGAAGGCGTCCGGCCAGCGTGTCTCTGACTGAAAACAATCAGCTGCTAATAAGGTAAATCACGCACGCGGACGAAAGGCAGCTTCTGCGACCCTGAAAGGTCACCATCAACAATAGTCGTGACGGCATGTACAGGACGTTGCAGGTCGAGTAATTTAAAGTCAAATTAGGATCTTTACGGCGGATTTTTGATTTGGCGCAGCTATTTATTTTCAAAAATGATCTCATTCTCCGTTAACAACCCAACGCAGATTGTGTATACTACATCATTGTCGGTGATGTATGTCGTAGGTCAGTAATTTCCACCCGTTTACCAATAGGTGTTGCTCATAACACTATGAGTACACACATGGGTTGGAGAGTGAGGGAAAGAATGACTGGACTCCCTCGACAGAAGTCATGGCTGTAACTTTCATCTACACAGTGTTTCTTTTTACTGTAAAATTTGATAAATTTCAATTTCGAAGGTACCAAGATTCTAACAGGTTGAAAGAGGAAAAGTAGGCCTTGGTTCAAAAATTTGGAGGCAACACAGGAGTAAATCATAGTCCATCTTAGTCTTGGTCCTCTAATATGGGATTATATTGGGTTCGCCGTACATCTGGTACACATCGCGATTTGTGCAGATGTTCCATTGCCCAATCACGCACACTGGATCAAAAATCTACCATAGAACCTTTCTTTTCCAGACTACAAGTTTGCGTTTATGGGCTTTGGTGGGATTTCATTTCTCTGAGCCGTGAAGAACCACTGGATGCAGGATTGTCCTAAACAAGAGCATGTTGACTTACGTGACAGCGCTCTGAACCTCAGCATTGGACGAGGAGCAAAAAAATACCTCCTTCCAGCTGTCAAGTTGATTTCTGCTACTATTCCATCTCGTTCTTTCAAGTACAGCCCAAGCACTTGAACTTTGGGAACTTTTTTCTCCGCATTCCAGGGCATCACCAGCTGTGTTTGCGACTATCGGTATGTAATTGGTTTTATCTACATTCACCCCGAGACCAGCTGTGGATAAGAGAGCAACAGGAACGTGGATGTGTCTTATGCAGTCCCTAGCTATTGGTTGGGTTCAGCAGCTTGTGTCTAATTTCACCTAGGTTTAGCCACTAGGGAGTGGGTCAGCCGTTTGAGAGTATAAGTGGAAAGAATTTACTTTCATTCTCTCGCTCTCTCTTGGTAGTTATGAAGTTGTATACAAATGTAGTTATGACCACTAAATGTAACATTGTGGCCATAGAAATGCTTTCTTGACCATAAAAAGTAACATTATTAAAATTGCTCGAAAACACGGTAATTGTCTTGAACCGAGCTTCGTTCCTATGAGTAGATAATTATGCACTTTTTCCAGTTCAAAGACGCTTCTACTCAAACTCATAATTAGAACAGTAGAGATATTATCTATTGTCCAAAGGACCTGCCTGTTGGCAGTACGTTTCACACTCTTAGGGTAACATATAGGCACTTCATATTATATTAGGCATATTCATTAGAACATAATTATGTTAAGCAAACTTAGTATACATTAGGGCATATACTTTTGCCTACTCTCACAGGAACATAATAATTATGTTCCTGTGAGAGTAGGCAAAAGTATATGCCCTAATGTATACCAAGTTTGCTATATATGTATACTAAGAGGCTATATAGAGTATTTGGCATACAATTATTGTATGCCAAATACTCTATATAGCCTCTTTAAATAGAGCCAATCGGACGGCAAAATGCAAACATTTTCACATTTTTCCTGAGATGAAAATGGATGTGCAATTTATGTATATCTTATTATAATAATTATGTGTAATATATTAAATAAATTGTATCAGTGGTTAAATTATCTCCTGAAGATTTTCACCTGGCCTGTTTCATCTTAGTAATTATTAGTAGTAATTCCTTTTTTCATCGCTCAGTAGATATTTACAGCGAAAGGACTTGGTGTCGTACTTTTGTCAAATGCGCCATCTCCCCTACTGGTATTGCTGATCATAAGGAGATTATACAAAGCAAAGGGGTGTAAAGGGGGTGCAAAGGGTGGGAAAAGCTAGTGTCACAATACTCACCTATAACTAAGGCTGCGTGCATGAACAATATCCCTTTTTTGGTTGAAGGCACAGCGTAGGAAATTAGGAAGCAAGTATTTGCGAGCTGAAACACCATGTGCTGAGAACTTCTCCACTCGTCACACCATCCGAGTGCCCCTGAAACAAGAAAAAATCTCATTAGTCTCCACCAAATTTTAGTGACTTGGAAAAAATGATTAAAAAAAAAACATTATTCAGGGGATTTCTATTTTAGCGTCCTCAGGTCGCCTAATTCAGCTATAAAAATAACTGGAAATTTACTCAAAGGAAATAATAGAATGAATTTACAAAAATTTACAATTTACCTAAAGGAAACAATAGAATAGTTTTTAGTTTCTAGTTTCTGCAGGTCGGGGGGCAGCTGAGCTGAGAAAAATTCTCCCAGCCATAGCGTCTGACAACAATCGATGAAGGAATCAAAGGAATGCATATCAGAGCCATCTTTGGAGAACACAATAAGCGTCGATTTCCAGAGAATCTTCAAAGTCTGGCCTAGACAAGGTTATTCGCTGGTTTTGGTCTACTGTGCACAACAGTTGGGGAGGGGGGAACAACTGAGTTTTGACTCCTAGAAATTGCCTTGTGTTGAGCAATTCAAGAAATTCATTTGGAAATTTTTGTTAGTTTTTCTAGTGTTTAACATCGTTATGGTTTTGTTTCATTCGGTGTACCTAGTTGTTTATACGAACTTTTCTAGAACAGTTTTCCTTTATAGTATGTCCCTAATGGGACTTTAATCCTCTTCCAGCACTAATCATCTTATGATTACGATTCTCGTCTCGTTTAATAAGCTTTAATTGAAAAGTAAATAAATACGTGTAACAATAGCACATAATACCTTTCCACAGTTATTTGCTTATCACGAAATTTCCCTTTTTTGGCAACTTATAGGTAAATAAAGTATTGCAGAATACTTGCGCCTTGTAGATAAGAATCCTTAGAAACCATAACACGAATATAACCTCATTCGGTTGAAATATTGCTTTTGAAAAGAGTACTTGGGGCTTTTAAAGAGTAACAGAGTGGTGGCTGTAAAAAATGACGTCTTTCACATTGTTTGATCTCTCTTTTATTCGTATTTGTATCTAACTTGTCTTGTTGCTTCAAACTACTCCGTACATCAATCGAAAGTTTCACTCAAATTTTATTTCACGTTTTTTATAAGATCTTTCGAATTTTAATTGTCCTAGAGATTAATTTCTTTCTAGTTCCTCGAAATACACATTATACGTCTCATTCACAATGTGAAACCGCTTGAGAAAAGGTCATTGTTCTTGTTGGTATTTAAAATGCCCTTTTCGTTCACCTTCTAGGGACAATAGTTCTGCTGAGACTGTCGACGAAATAGGGCTTTGGAGGATTGAATGGCAAATTAATACGGTTCATTGTGAAGAGACAGGTGCTACCGCAATTTGTTTGGAAAGAGCTAAAAAAAGGAATGTTACAAAAGTATATAATGGGACTCGGTTCAAGAGGCCATTGGTGTACATGGAAAATGTTAGGTATAGAGAACTTTTCATTACGCGATATCGCATCCCGAGAGAATGACTGTGACCAGTCAAAAATTTCGAGTTGAAAATATAGGCAGGTAGATCTCGACGGGCTCTACAAACATATTATAAATTATAGCATCGTTACAAGCCTATGGCCAATGGTTAATGTACTGTTGTTATTTTGAGTTATCTCTATTAGTTGCTCTACTATACAATTTAAACATTTTTTTAACTGTCACAATTCAAGTTTATTCATGTACACATATATCTGGGCTGGGTAAATTAGCTATTAGAGGTATTAGAGGTAGTTTTCTGAAGCAGATCGTTAGTTTGTGCTCATTGAAGATGCCTTAGTTGCAAGCAGCAGATCTTTACGGTACATTTTCTCAATTTTGAACTAGTTCCCTGGAAGTAGCGTTATATTTCAAAACCTTTTGTTTGGTACTTGAGATAAACTTGATCAAGAATTTTTGAAAGTGTTTGCTTGTCAGAATGCCAGTTGGACGTTTAAAAAATTAATTGTTTCAAGCGAGGAAAAAAAGGCAGCTAATTATCACACAAAGGTTTATAATTTTGCTACATAGATCACTCGTCTGCAAAGAACACGGCTTTGCCATTGTTACCACCAACCAACATGAAGAAAAACATCGATCGTATTTCGGTCAGCTAACATTTGAACGGAGATTAGGCCTCTTTTGCGATTTACACTCGTATTTCTGATTTATCATAAGTCCAACCCTTAAATTCTCGTAGGGAGCCAACGGTTTGTCCTTCAGGGCTCGCTTAATCTCTAAAAATTCTATACTATCTTAAATTGATGGAAAAACAATACCTTCATATCACATTTTTTTGAGTTAGGGCGTTTTCAAAATTTCAAACCTTATTTTTCAACCCTTAAAAGTAACCTTCATCAACCAAAATCTTCTGGGCACAGCTAGATCCCAAATGGAGCCTACGTACCAAATTTCATCAAAATCGGTCAATGCTAAGTGGGGAAAGTACGCGTACAACGTACGGCGGACGGACGGCCAAATTTTTATTCGATTTTTGGATTTTACGTACCTTGAAACTTAAACCAACAAATTTTGAGGGGGGGTTAAAAAATGTTTTTCTTTGTCGATTCCAAAGGTTCATTATTGAAAATATTATACCAAAATACGATTTAAAAAATTACGAATTTTTTAACTACTATTGGAATGAAAAACATTATGAAGTTGATTTCCCATAATTGAAGATTTTTTACTTATTATTAAGTTTTATTCACGGGGTGCGATATTTATGTCTGCCTTTTTTTCAGTTTTTAATTTTTTAATTTTTGTACTGTAGAAAAACACCATAAAACGACCGTCAATGGATTGCTGTATAACTTTAACAAGTTAGTATAATGATGAATCTATGCGGTAAACATCAACAAGATCAACGATGTGTTCTCAACTTAGTTGATGTTCTTTTAAGAGCTTCCCCTGATTGCAATGCGACAAAATTCAAACGAGATCATCGAGAGCCAGTGCTAGTCTGTTCTCCGAATTTGAGAAAAATTGGATGCTGGGTGGAGAGAAATCGGCGTTTTACATTAAAATTTCATCAAAATAAGACCATCAGAGATCTAATCTTTTCCAAGATTTCGGACTACTCAACATAAAGCATGAATACGAAGTTTATTTTATGACCGTCTTCAAAACAATCATATTTTTCGTTTATCAAGGTTATGGAAGGTTGTGATTGATTCATCACAGGGTACATATTTACCGATTCCGAGGTAAGTGGTGAAGTTGAAAGGGCCTTCGACCCAGGTGACGTTCGGAAGGGAGAGGATCTGCACGATGGTGGCTCCTCGGTCGTGAAGGATGTCCGACATCCTGTCAGTCTTGATCGGAGTCTCAGCAGAAAGAATCACCTGAAATCACGGAAATTGAGTCATAAAAACTTGATTTACCTTTCAATATGCGATGTGAGTTTGGTTGGTCAATCACACTGCTTTATTTCCGGATCTCTCCGTACATTGGAAGGTTTTTATCCCACCTTTAGCCTCTACAACGTTACAAAATACACTAATTAAAGGGATTCCATTATACTCATATATACCTACCTTTATACGTATAGGTTAATTCCCAGCTAATACCACATTCTTCTCAACCCACTTGTTTCACAAGGGGAAAAAAATAATTGAAGTCATACCTGTTACCACTCCCTACTTCCTCTGATGTGTCTTCTCGAACTGTTCAAACTTCTTCAGTTTACTTATGAGCAATTTCAGTTTTGCCCTTTTATTGTATCTACTTTAGAAGTAGATACCTATGGACATTTATAAACCAATTCTTGTCAAGTAGGTTCTTATATATATGTTACAACTGTTTCATATAACGCTGCAAATAAATAATGGTAATAATGGTTTATTATGTTTCCACATAAATCGAGACGCTTTTTCATTAAAACTGCCTACCAGCAATAACTTCGCTATCCGACAGTTATGGGTGCCTTCATTCCAAAATTCGGTTTTTGGTTGCTAAGGACGCACAACTTACTGTGTACAACACGAGAATAGGCCGTTTTTGCGATTCACATTCGTGTTTTTGATTTATTGTAAGTTCAACGCGAGGAGCGACCGGTTTGTGCGCAAGGTGCTCATTCTTTTCTGAAAATTCAATTCTATTTTAAATCATTGAAAAACAATATCTTTATGTCGAGAGTTTTCGAGCTAAGACTGTTTGACAATTAACCCTTATTTTTCAGCCCTTAGAAGTGGTTGACAATAACCAAAAACTTCCCGGCACAACTAGACCCCAAAAGAAACCCATTTACCGAATTTCATCAAATTCAATGCATGGTAACTGAGGTAAGTACCGCATACGGCGTACGAAGGATTCTTTAATTCGATTTTCGGATTCTGCGTGCCTTGAAACGTAAACCATTAAATTTTGAGATGGGGGGTGGGGTGAAATTTTTTTTTTCTCGATTCCAAAGTTTTGGTATGGCAATTAATAAACCAAATACGAAACATCGCCCAAGACGAAACAAATACAGAAGTTTGAAGCAAAAAAGAATCTGTATAATTGAAACTTACATGAGCATAGCTGGTCACTCCTGGATGCCCTAGAAAGACTGGTCAGGGTGTCTCATGATGACGTCAGGACTCTATTTTCCAAAGTACGGATTGACAACTACAGATACCTGCCTATCTACTAATAGTAACGTGAATAACAATGGTCGTACTGCACTGAATTTTCCCCTGTTTTGCTTCGACAGTTCACGAACCTTCTCCTCTGCAATATTGATCTGGCGGGGAAGTGGATACCTCCGGCCGTAGTACTCTCCCACTTGGAGAGATAGAGCTGACTGCCTCATTCTGAATTGTGGGGAAATAATCCTAAAATTCCTACCTTTTGGCGCATTTTCACGCCATCGCAACTCTTGATAATAGACACAGCGCGAGGGGATACATCATAAATGCAGTAATGTGAACAGTACTTTTCGATGCATGTTTTCCTACCCACTAAGACGCGATTGCACTATTATGCAAATTTTCCTCCCCCAGCAATTTCAAATAATCTATAATAAAAATAAACGTATTTTAATTAGGTATTTTGGGGCTGGCTCCTACCAAATGATCATCTTCATAAAAAAACCGATTAGTAAGAACCACGATACTATTTAATTGAAAATTCGTGAACATAGAGGCGAACGGTTTCTCAATGGTATCCAATCAATGGTATCTCAATGGTATCAATGGTAGAAAACACAAAATGTGGAAAAACAAACATGACGTAAAGAAAACAAAAATACAACTGTGAAAGAAATTATAAAGGAAAAACAAATCGCAAAAATCCCTCAATTACTTGTGTTGAAAAAAAAAAAAAAAAAATAACAAAGGAAGGTGGAGGAGGAGGGAGGAGGATGAAAGAGGAGGAGGAGGGTTTTTTGGTAGGTCAAAAAAGTGAAGCACTCTCGACAAGGAAAAGGTTTAGAAAAATTAAGAAAGAAAACATTTTAAAACATAAATAACTCAATATTATGTTACTTACAAAGAAATGTTTGCTATAGACTCAAGATACTTTATTTATCAACTTTTTTATGTACATTACAAGTCCTAAAAATTCAACTTGTCTCCCATTTTGATGGGTCTTCTGACATAAATATACGAGTACATTCCATTGTGAGGAGAATGTTAAAATTTAATAATGATCAATTTTTAGGGAACTTTTGAACTCAGTCTACCTTTTGTAAGAACGTTAAATACTCTCCAAACCGTTTGAGAAGCTGTGGTTGGAGTTTTGAGGTCCACTTTACTGATATACTTTTGGACAACACTCAAGAAATCCGACATCTGAAGAGGACCAAGCGACTGGACCTTGGATGCTGAAGTGCAACTTTAATGTAGTGAAAGTCAATAGACTAATTCTTGAATGAGAAATGCTTAAATATATGTGAAGTAAATATCTAGATAGTTTTTTGATGTAAAATACTTCAAATGTAACTAATTGATAAATTAACAAATAAACGCTCAAAAAAAAAAAAACTTTACTGATACGGAATAACTACTAATTTCCCAAAGCACAAAATTGTATTTTACCCTCTATGAACCATTGCTAGTTATCTTTAAACTCATTTATTGAAAGTGGGTATAAATACTGAACATAATAAATATGTGGGTTTCAATGAAAAATCTGCTGAGTTTGATACTCTAAGGATTGAGTAGTAGATTGGCACTTGGGAATATCATCTTCGTTTTCCCCTCCTCCCTACAAATTTCTGCATCACAACCACAACTAAAATTTCCAGATATGAAAGCACTTCTGAATGAAACACACGATTTGAAGATGAAATTTTCCATGTGAGAAAAGTTGAGCAATATACGTACTGAGTATGAGTACAGGAGCTGTAGGCTCTCCACCACAGTGAGGTCAACTCCTCATGATTCTAGGAGGGAATTTACGAATGCACCACAATCATTTACAAAACCAAAGTCAGAAGGATGTGGAATAAATCGTACAAGAAATGAGGAGAATGAGGATCGAATGAGAAATTATCATTTTCCGTATTGGGAAAAATTATGTAATTATAATACACAAAATATTAAAATATGTACAACAAGTCTGTATTTTCAGGAGATTCAGCCATCGTAAAAAAACCTTCACAGCTTTGGAGCGTGAGTTGTCTGACCAAATTGTTCTTGCATCCAATTAGTGAAATCCTGGTCGTTCTTCGGCAGGACCTCGTCGGAAGACAAAGGGACCTCAGACGACCGGTGCTGGAGGTTTGGGCAAATGAGCTCCTTCGGCCTGGAATCCGTTCTCATCGGCTTTGTAAGTGACGGTGTACTGAACTCCGTCGGTGCCCACGAAAGAAAAGGACCCTTCAGCCACGATGTAATCTCCTTCTGGCCCCGGCTTGAGAAGCCCCCGCTCGCTGACCACAGTCCTGTCCCCGGTTTCATAGCTGGAACAAAGATTATAGTTTCTGTAAATAAATTACCCGAGTCCATACAACAGTAAGATCGTTTTCATTTTGAAACCCAATTTGCCATTCTTTCAAACAAATTTAAATAGTTAATTACCTACCCAACATTGAAATAAAAATAATAAAAAGTCCACACTGCCCAATTTAATCAAGAATAATGAGGCAAAACACTTCCTAGCAAAACAAAGAAAACCGCTGGTTTAGTAACAAGAACGGATATGTACAGGGGCCTAATAAAAGTATCGTTAGAGGAGAATAATTCGCCCAGGTCGGGATACGATGGAAGAGATAAAAAGTGGTTAAACAGGGGTCAAAACAGTTTTAGTGTTATTTCCCATCTCGACGACTCTTTATTGATGAAAATGAACTTTACTGCCAGCCTTTTTATCAAATTTTAAGAGTGAATGATTAAATATTCCAATAGTGTTTGGTGCTTAGGAGGATGTGCACGACCTAATGACCTAAAAACAAATAGATCGTTTTATTAAAAGTACACAGATTTATTGTGTGATATTGATGCAAGCAGGATTTGAATTTTAATGTTCAATGTTATTCTAGGATTTACAGGATTTTCTGAGTAGGATTTACTTTGCAATACCTAAAATTTAGCTCATTTCATGCCAAGAAACTTCAATGACGTACAGGAATGACGAACGTCAGAGGAACAAGTTATTCTTTTAAGGGGGTTTCAGTCGGTTTCAGGGTTAGTATTTCTTTCAAGAACTGGAGCTCACAGTTTAAAAATGTTACTTGAATTTGACATTTTTAAGGATTTTCGAAATTTATTGGTGTATCTACCTAGGGAATTAAAAAACTGAAAGACTGCCGCTAGAATCTCAAAATTTAGATACAACTTTTAAACTTAGAGCACCGGTTCTTGAGATAAATACTAACCCCGGAACGAGGAACGAAAGTTGACCAACGTTAGCGCATGAGCAGTAGGCGGGTAACCTTAGTCTATTCTTGATGGATTTCATTGGGGACCCTCTTGTGTTTCACACATATTATAATATCTGATAATTTCATTGTATTTGGATGGAAACCGTAATCCCGGAGAGGCATTTTGAATAAAAAATTCATGGAAATTAGACTATAACTTTGTATAATGTAGGGTAACGGGCCCAATAGTTGGACACTTGAGGTGGCTTTCTCACTAAAATTCTCGCAGTAAAATCAGCATTTTAGTAAATCTTCCTATTTTTCACCCCTTATCTTTTCAGAATCTGGGGCTACATGATAGAATAAATGCTTTTTTGATTGGATAAGAGTGGAGTTTCGAAATCATTCATGAAAGTCAAAACTCAACTTGGCCCAGAAGTTGGACACTTGTTCCTAATCTTGGACAGTGGTGGACCAGTAGTTGGACACTACTATTCTTCGCACTTTTCTTGTGAACTTATATTAAAATGTACTAAAACAAAAGATAACAACTGTCCAATTCTATCTTTAGGAGTTTTTGTTAACTCAAACGAGCTTCCTTCAAATAACCTCATGACTATAATACCAGTAGGTTTTTGGATGGGAGCTCGTCTGAGTTAACTCCTAAAAACAAGATTGAACAATTTTCTGTTTGATAGTTTTGTTATTAAAATGCGAAGAAAAATGGAGTCTAACTACTGCTTCATTATTGTCTCCTAAAATTATGAGATTCAGTGAAGGCAATCGTGAAAAAATTCTACATTGGTTATGAAGCTTTCTCGTGATTCAGTCTTTGTTGTTTCAGTGTTATTGCTCACACTAAGAACTCAAAAAATACCTTACTGATCTTCATTAAAATCTACTTCAGTATAATATAAGTACTGAAATATAATAAAAATAAATTAATGTCGACTTAGGAAAAAGAGCATGAATTGGGGAAACCTTTCAAAAACCTCTTGAAGAGAGAAATAAGAAACAATAGAAGAAAGAAATCAAACACAACAAACAAAGAATCATTATAATAATTCTAATAATGAAAATCACAATTAGAATTACAAAAGAATCTCACGAAAGCTGGAACAATCACGGATGTCCAAGTATAGGGCCATTAAAAACCAGGCCTTGGCCCTGAAGGTGGACGACAGTCCAACTTCTGGGCCACCAGCAGATTTGGGGTTCCATTAGTTGGACGGCCTTAGTATAAAATAAATATTTACTCTAATGGTCTACTTCCTAGATGAATACTTCAAAAAATAGCTGAAATTTACGGAACAAAAATTGAAATACACAAAAAAACATCTCAAATAGTCGGAAAAACCTCATGAATGTGCTCATGTTTACTTACCAAAATCATAACGAACAGCATTCGTCTGGACACCACTTTCAACACGAACTGAACAAACTATTTCCAACTCCTAGGTTAAACTAAGGTTTCCCACATGGAGTGGAGATGGTGTATTCTACCGGGGAAAGAATCCACAGTGGGTAAAAGGACCGTACCCTTATTTATTAGGAAGAAATTAACCAACTGTCCAACTATTGGGCCCGTTACCCTATGCCCAAAGATTTGCAGAACCACAGTCAGACAGACAGACATAAAAAGTCAAAATAAATCTGTCGCTACTCCGGTAGGCTCGGAAGCAATACTCGTAACTATGATCGTGAATACCATTGTCCGGTTATGCTATTTTTTTTTTTTTTTTTTTTCCGAATTAACTCCCCTCAAGACAAAATGTCTTTGGTGACGGAGGGGGCACGCCATAAATTTAAAATAAATAAATAAATCAAATATAATGGGGAGGACGCCCAGGACTCACCCGACGCCGGCCCTAGGGATAAGGGAAGATGAGGAAGGTGGGGGTGGGAGAGAAGGATGAAGGGAAGTGCCTCTATAAAACGACCACCAGTTCAAATATGAGCCGAGCAGGACACGGGTGGTGATACCACGGAGTACGCCTACCGAGATGCCCAACTCGCGCAACTCCGTGGCACTTTTCCCGCACCACACACCGCGCCATGACAAGGTTGCAGCCATCACCCTGATGTTGTTGGGTGCCACTCCTTTTAGCTCCGACACTGCTTGCCGTAAATCATTTGTGTCATATTTCCTTATCTTGGCCCGCCAAGTCTGCTCCATGTCCAAGCTGCCATTGACAACTTGGACATCCAGGATAATGCAAGACTGGTCGGGCTTGACGGCAACAATGTCGGGCTTCTTACCCTGGTCACTTGGCATGTGATACAATCTCTCTCTCTCCACATCCCAGCCGCTAGATGACAAAGCACCTGCTATCTGCTTGGCAACCGCATCATGACGTAGAATGCGGCCACCATGAGTCCGAGGACACTGCTGCACTACATGATATAAATGTTCATTTCCACTCCGACAGGCGCGGCAAAGGGGTAGGGTTGTCCCGCGACTACCTCTTGAACACCTCACCGCAGTTGGCAAAGATGCCACGCGGATGGCGTGAAAGTGTCGGTAGTCGCGGGCCCCAATGCCCTCCGAAGCCCAATCTACCCATTGGGATGAGAGAAGGCTTTCGGAGCACTGTCGGAGTTCTTTACCATCTACTGATTCATGCAGCGCAGCAGCGAACTCAGCAGACGAACTGGGTTTTGGAGCAGATGGTGTTGCTCGGTCGCACCATGCTAACTGCTGCCTGACAAAATCAAGATCAGCAGCGGCACGGGCGACCTCCCAGCTCGACCCTTGAAGGGCTAGCAGGCGCTGGCGGCGCAGAGAAGGGATACATGCCGAGAGAGACACAATGCCAAGCCCACCGGATTTGACCGGTGCATGAACATAGGCACTTGGGACACCAGGTGGGAACTTCAGCCAAGAGCGCACAGCAGAGCGAACTTCTCGATCTAATTCTTGCAGCCTCCCCGCCGTAAGCCTGCCAAAGACTAACCCATAGGTTAGCTTCGGCAGTAAGTACGTGCGAAGGAGGCGCAGCTTCTGCTGTGGCTTCAATGGAGCCTTGGTAACGCGAGCTAGCGCTCTACCAAGGTCCACACGGCTGGCAGTTATAGTGGCCACCCCCATGAAGTCGACTCCAAGGTACCGCCAAACCTCCAACACGGATCGAGATGGGATGGAGGACTGTCCAACGACAAAACCCCCATCCACAACTTTCACCTTATGTTGGCGACCCGACGGGACCAAGGAGACCGACCCACACTTATCAGGGTTAACCACAAGTCCACACCCGGCTAGCTGCTTAGCAAATGCATTGAGGGCGATCTGCAAGCCCTCACGGGTTTCTGCGAGTAGGATAACATCATCGGCAAAAGCCAATGCTCCTACTCGCACCCCAGGGGCGAGATCAAACCCTACTTCTGTGGGCAGCTTACCCAAGGCCGTATCCACGACCAAGTTGAAGAGAAGTGGGGATAGGGGATCCCCCTGGCGTACCCCACGCCCGATCCGTATATCCCCTGACACCTCACCTCCTGCCTTGAGGACCGTCACGCCTTCCTGGTACAGACAGGCCACATACTCGATTAACCGAGATGGGGCCCCGACACCACGAAGGCAATCGGTCAGGGCAAGGTGACTGACTGTGTCAAAGAACTGGAACTTTGCCTTGTTTACCTGTATGCGTATCCTTTGTCGTCTCGGGAGTCGGTCTGAGAGACGATGGGTGCGTAAGCAGGGGCAGCTTCGTTCCTGAGAAGGTAGGACGGCGGGACCGCTCGGAATGGCTGTTGGACGACGACGGGACGTTGTTGATATTGGTACGTCGGACGACTCGCTGTCACTTGGAACAGCGGCGTTCTCCTTTGCTGAGCCAGCGCCGCCGCCACAAAAACCAAAACTAGAGCTACCTAGAAGAAAAAGAAAAAAATAACAATAATAAAAAATCGAAAACGCTGCAAATTATTACACAATGGTTTATTATTTTTTATTATTCTATATAGATCACTCGTCTGCAAAGCCACCAACCATCCAACATGAAGAAAAACATCGATCGCTTTCCGGTCAGCTTTAATTTGAACGGAGATTAGGCCTCTTTTGCGATTCACACTCGTGTTTCCGATTTATCGTGCGTCCAAACTTTAAATTCCCGTAGTGAGCGAACGGTTTGTCCTACAGAGCTCCGGGTGGTCTCAAAAAATTCTAAAAATTCTATAGAATCTTCAATTGAAGGAAAAACAATAACTTTATACCAAAATTTTTTGAGTTAGGGCGTTTTCAAAATTTCAAAATTGATTTTGGAACCTTTAGAAGTGACCTACATCAACCAAAATCTTCCGGGCACAACTAGACCCCAAATGGAGCCTACATACCAAATTTCATACAAATCGGTCAATGCTAAGTGGCAAAAGTGCCGCGTACGGCGAACGGCGGACGGACGGCCAAATTTCTATTCGTTTTTTGGATTCTACGTACCTTGAAACGTAAACCATCAAATTTTTAGGGGGTGTCAAACAAATTTTTTTCTTGGTCGATTCCAAAGGTTCATTATTGGAAATAATAAACCAACACAGCTAGAAGAGAGCAACCAGAAAAACCTTTGACGCGTCTTGAGTTCATGCTCAAGCTCAATGAGCAACTTTCATACCAATGGAAAGTGATGATGCTGGAAAAATATCCAAAATTGAATAACACACTGAAATCGAGTATTTGAAAGAGCCTGAAGATTTCTTCGGAACAGCCTCCAATCTCAAATCCTGCTGCTAGTGCTGATGAACAAACTCAGAAGGAACCATCAATTTCTACTGCAGCTGCTGCTCCATCGAACCCAACTAGCTCTACATCTGCTCCAGGGCCAAGAGAATCCGGACAAGCAAAAGAGAAGAAGCCCGTGCTAAAAATAAAATACTGCAGTTCTTGTCCAACCTCTCTCAGGTGGAAAACTTCTACAACTTATTCCAAATGTGAGAGGCTGATTTGTGGTGAGCTCATAGCAAAAAAATTGAACAAGTCATTAGGTTATTTATCAAAGGGAGCATTCTACCTTTTTATTTTTCGGATTTTATATTTTTCATTTGGATTTTTTTATTTGACAAAGTTCATTTATTATATTTATTGGGGATGCGTTCCCAAACTGGATTGAAAATGGAAATGTAATGCTATGTGGATTGAGAATGGAAATGTAGGTAAATGATAAACATTCAGTACTTCGTTATACATAATTTTGCTGACTTGAAGAGACTGATATCTTAGTAAGCAAGGTAATTTTTTAATTCCTTGATGAAAGTTACCTTTATTAATTCCTACGCATCATGAGCAACCACATAAGTGATACAGCTTGTGAAATTCTTACAAGACTAATATCTTGAGTAGCTACTTTTCTACTAGCTACCTAAGCTACTTTTCTACTTTTGATACCTGAATGGAAGTGATATTTTTCATGTTTGTAAATTTTATTGGCTTGAAAACAAGTTCAAATACAGCTGTTACAATTTTCTCGTTTATTTTTTATCAGTTCCTTGTGAAAAAAAAAATTAAAATGATAAAATTTCATTGGGAGTCAAAATGACTCCGATCGATATCAATTAAAGGGGTATAGATGATCAATATCATTCTAGGTTTAAGTCGATATAGTATACTATAAAGTTGAACGACAAAGAGTCTCAACTTGTGAAGAAGAAGAAAACAAGCATTCATCCCAACGTCACTAAATTTCAATTTAATTAAACGAATATTTATCGAAAATCGGTGGTACCATTTTCATAGTGTGTCCCTATTCTACTTGATATATTATTAATTTATCATTCTATGTGACTATGTTTCCATAGTATTCTATAATCCATTTATTTATTATTCTGTTTCAACGGGGTCCGAAATATAATACCAGATGTGCCGCCGCAGAGAATGTACTCGTAATTGGCCCTGGACTGACACTGAACTTCATTGTAAACGTGTAACACAGAGAAATTGATTGTAGCATCAAAAGTTCCTAGAAGTTGACAAGACCAAAATACAAAAAAAGTCCTTTCATGCAGCATGAATTAATGAGCGAATTTTCAAAGAAATCTTTCATTTGAAGGTATGGTTAAGAAAAGGAACAATGGTGTTGTAATTTCTTAACGAAAGTTTTTTTTTACACGATTCTTGGTTTTTTTCAATCGCACGTTTTCATTATTTATATAAATATATATTCAGGAGGCGAAATGACTCCTGACTCTCCACACTTAAATATAAATATATATGTACTTTTTGATTTTTGGCCAATTTTCATATTTCGAAAACGTATCGGTATCAGGAATGTTGTGCTGAATACGAATATACCATAATATGGTATATTATGTATATACCATAATATGGTATATATCATAATATCGTATATATGGTATATATCATAATATGTATATACCATAATATACCATAATATGGTATATTATGTTACATAATATATTATATTACTATGATTTTGACGGTAATTACCTCAGAAAACAGGAAAAACCCGTTTTTTGGGTACTTTTGAATTTTGGACCCCTTAGGATTGTCCAAAATTTTTGGCTAACGAACTCATCTTTTTGTTTGTTGTGACGAACATTTTGGCGAAAACTTACAAATTTTTGCTAAACAATTACTTAGCGTTTTTGACACTCGAAATTGAAAGACCCTCTCCTTCTCGTCTTCAAAGTTTTGAACACGGTCAAAATTTTTCATAAAATTAGTTCAATTGAAACTAGAGAAAACCTCCCATCAAAAATTGATATTGTGTGAATATATTTCGTATTGAATAAAAACCAGCTTACTGATTTCATGGTTGTAGGAGAGGAAACCCGAGTGGACTGAAGACGACCAGCTCGACCTTCTCATTATATACTTTTCCTGGATTCTCGAAAGTCGCCACCTAATTAAAAATCGCGGGTTGACCCCCACTTGTTAGTTCATTCACAAAAACAAGGTGGGTCATTCATTTTTGTAAACGGGAGGATTCTCTTCCAGGAATGGGGACTATCAAGTTGTTTGTTCCCTAGTTTCTCTCAAAGGCACGGATTATTCCTCAAAATACATCGAATCCGAGTCATGATAATAGTCTAATTATCGCCTACTTAATCGCTCTTCGGAAGTGGTTTTTCTTGATTCATTAAGGATTGTTTTAATACGCTGCGGTCGATCGAGGAACGACAATGAAGGATTTCCTAATGAAAATGTCTCGATTGGAAGTTGTACTTCCTGTGAACTCACGTTGATGTTGACAGTGATTTCCACGTCGGGAAGTGAAGAGACAGCAGTGACAGGAGACTGGTAATTTATTATTCATTATTCAAGTGCGTAATTTATTCATGCATGCCACTAACATAGAATACGTCACTTTTAGTCCGTCTAGTGAGTGTACGATTCCAATACCAAAATACCAACGTACAAAAGCATACCGACGAAAAATTGTGTTAACAATTGAGGAGTTGGATTCCGAAAGGTACTATATCCATTTTGGTCAAACGTGAGAAAAACGCGAAAATTTAAAAACTGAAATAAATTTAAAAAACGCTGCAAATTATTACACAATGGTTTATTATTTTTCTATAAAGATCACTTGTCTACAAAGCCACCAACCACCCAACATGAAGAAAAACATCGATCGCATTTCGGTCAGCTTTAATTTGAACGGAGATTAGGCCTCTTTTGCGATTTACACTCGTGTTTCTGATTTATCGTACGCAAAACCCTTAAATTCTCGTAGGGAGCAAACGGTTTGTCCTACAGGGCTCCGCGTGGTCTCAAAAAATTCTAAAAATTCTATAGAATCTTAAATTGAAGGGAAAACAATACCTTTATAACAAAATATTTTGAGTTAGGGCGTTTTCAAAATTCCGAAATTCATTTCGGAACCCTGAGAAGTGACCTACATCAACCAAAATCTTCGGAGCACAGCTAGACCCCAAATGGAGCGTACATACCGAATTTCATCAAAATCGGTCAATGTTAAGTGGCAAAAGTGGTTTGTGTTTGTGCAAAAAAACTTTTATTCGATTTTTGGATTCTACGTACCTTGGAAAGTAAACCATCAAATTTTGAGGGGGTGTTAAAAAATTTTCTTTTTTGGTCGATCCCAAAGGTTCATTATTGAAAATAATAAATCAAAATTAGTAAAAATACCATTTTAGTAGCAATTAATGAGTAAAAAGGCCATTTTCTTTAAAAAAAAAAATTTTCGTCGATAATTTGATCAAAATGCAGTCAAATTAAGAAATTATCATCACCACGTGATCCATCGTAAAAAACACTAAAATATCGTGTGTCATACTTGGGTACTTTGTACATGCACATTTTGACGCAACCTCTCGGTTGCGCATCTTTGAGCGCGCGCTGAGCGGGTTGCGCGCGATAAAAAAAATCGGTTGAGGGGTGAAATGTTCATAAAATTTCACGTAGAATCCGAATCTGCAATAAAAAATGGGGGTCTCATTTCTAAAAACTAAGTTGGTGTGCGTTGCGCACGATTGCGCATGTGCGCAATGCGCACCGTTGGTATATTTGAAATCCTTGGAAAAAATCATGAAAATTAAAAAAACAAATTTTTTTCACCACTATCTGGAAGAATTTAACAGAGGGGGGGGGGGACGTTCTCGGGGACACTCTGTATACAATTCATATCAATTCTAGTTAATAGACAGCCTCTAGTATTTAATGTGTTTAGGTAAATACGAGTTGTTTGTTCCTGTTAAAAAAAAAATTCTAACTGTCCTACGTTGTCATGCGTTTGCGGGTCTGTCCAGCTACAAAGCTGAAATAAACTCAGGAACGAAAATATAATTAAGGATAACCATAAAAAATGAAGTTGTGCGAAATGAGCATTGCCATTAAACGATTGGAATTGAATTTTATTGGGTAGAAGACAGTGTTGACAATATTACTAAATAATTAATATACATAAATAATAAATAACAAAAGCCTTGCAACACTAGGGGTTTGGTATTCAACTTGTGTAAGAGAAAAATCCCAAATAAGTTTAACATTTGTATGTTTGCCTTAATAAATAATGCTTTACATGATTTAATTAACTCCACAATATTCTCCATTTTCGTGAAACAAACTGGAATTTCCACGGGGCGAGAATATCCCGATCCATTCCTTTCTTCAACGTAAAATAACGTGGCAACAACATAAATAATTCCTTTGTAGTAATAATTACAAAGGAGGAATGCCACCCACGTCAGAAGAAGACACAAAATGATTAATAACTTTAATTCTCCCGGATTTCCTTCGTCTAGCTCCACTTTCATCGGGGCTTTTCTCCGGCTATAAATAGAAACGAAAATTAACTTCTAGTCCGTGCTCGTCTCGGCATTCGTTCTCAGAGTGTTGAAAAGTACAAAAACTCGAGCTCATTTTCCCCCTCCCCACACTGAAGATCTACCCGGATAATTTTATTCACCTCATTTTCCGCACTACAACCTCCACTGAAATTAACCTCGAGGGAGTGACTGGGAACCTCCTCATTTCCCTGCGGATCTAGTTAAGCCTTTTTTTTTTTTGTCATGGCGGGTCGCTGCTTGCATAGTTTCAAGGAGCGGCTAATGGAGTGTAAATAACGAATTCACCGTTAATGACTTCTGGAAACATTGGTTTTAATGAAACATGAATCACTAGTTATGGGTTGCATATCTATTCACGTTATTGGAGAACGCTATGGCCTGTGTTATGGTCTTAAGTTCTTCGAATGGCAAAAATGTGTCTTCTACTAACTGCTTCGTTGTAACCTTAACCCTAGAATGCTAATTTGGAGTAAATTTTACTCCTCCTGAAATATAAATTTAAGTATTTCGCCGACGTCATTGGCTTCCCAGCTATGCATTCCCAAGGACGTCCCTTCAGTTGTGTTCCAGCTACCCAAGCATTAGCTCTTTTGGTGCGCTCTAAAAATTACTCCATGTTAGCAATGAGGTCCTCAGAGTAAAGTTGAATTCATTCCTTGTTAGTATAAAATGACCCATGACTTGGAGTTGAATTCACTTCATGGTGGTGTTGAATGCCTTCCAGCGAAAGTAAAATCTTATCCATGTTGTGAGGGGAGGTCCAATCGCAGGAGCACTATTTACACCTTTTGCCTTTCCTAATCTAAAATATGAGAACACTACTTTCAAAGAGTCTGTACAGTTCCATTACAAATTACAATAGTTAAATATATTTTATATTTAGCCAAGGACAATATGGGAACTGACCAGAAATAAACCAATCCAGAAAATATAAGCTCAGTGCTGGAAAAGATTGAGGATGACGTTTTCATAAACAGCTCGGGATCTAGACTTATATTGGATTGTAGAAGAAGATGGCGACTCTTCGTCAGATGGGGAATCTAGACACCATAGAATAGAATGAGCCTTCAACATATTTGAGCTCAACAATAAGAAGCTCAACGAAAAACCAAAGTTAACGCTAGAAAACAACACAGCGCTCAACGTCTTACGAGAAAACTACGAGGAACAAAGCGCTCAGAACGTTTCAAAAATCCGAGCTGTCAAATTCCTTTCTGGAAAATTGTCGGGTCCACCTTTTTGTTTGTTCTTGGGACTTAGTCACTTAGATCATACTTGAACTATTGTAACAGATAGTCAGTCTTCCCCCCTACAAACTGGGATCATATTTGACTGACGATGAGCAGCCGGTGAAATTCTGAGGAAGATGCTCATTTCACCAATATACTCGCATGTCCAACAAGCCAAAAAAAATTTAATTAAAGAGATACTGGTGTGATGTATACTGGTCTGCCATACTTCAGGAGCCAATTATATTGATTATCTGCAACATAAAATGCCTCGGAGCAATTTTCTTTTAAACGCTTCGTTTTCGAGTTATTTCAATTTTAAGAATTTTTCCGTGATTTTGACCTTACGTCATCAAATTGGTCATAATTCCTTCAATTAGCTGTGACAATTACAATCTGATGGTACCGTTGGAGAGCATTGAATTTCCTATCGGATAGATTCCTTATCTTTTTTTTAGTCAAGGTTTAAGACATGAAAAAGCCCTCTGAAAAGAAGCCCATGAAAAGAGAGTTTTACGTAAATTGGAAAACCTCGAGAAACCTACAAGAACCAATATTGTTTCAAGATGCAAGAACGGTAAAAACTGCGACAACATCTTAGCTTTCCGATGCTATAATCAAAAAATATTTTGCACACAAATATAGGGGGGAAATTCGTGTTTGAACGCGGAAAAACATGCATTTTTAGGACGTCCCACAGTAAGACTTGGGCGTCCTTATGCGATCGATCTGAGGTGAACGAGGACAACACTCAATAGAAAAAAAAATAACCACACAGTAATCCGTTTTAGACCATTCTGAATCCAAATCCGCGAAAAAAACCATAGGTGTATGTCTGTGTGTGTGTGTGTGTATATCTGTGTGTGTGTGTAACAAAATCTTGTGTACTCTGCACAGGCCTTAGTTCTCAACCGATTTTCCTGGTTCTTTTTTTGTTCGTCGCGGAAAACTATCTAGTTGTGCACTACGTCGCCGGAATTTCGAATTTTGCCTTTTAAGGGGGGGAAAGGGGGGGTTAATACTTAAAAAACGTGCGTTTTTGGGCATAATCTTGTGTACTCTGCCCAGGCCTTAGTTCTCAAACGATTTTCGTGGTTCTTTTTTCGTTTGACGTGGAATACTATCTAGTTGTGCACTACGTCGCCGGAATTTCGAATTTTGCCTTTTAAGGGGTGGAAAGGGGGGGTAATGCTCGAAAAACGTGCGTTTTTGGGCATAATCTTGTGTACTCTGCCCAGGCCTTAGTTCTCAAACGATTTTCGTGGTTCTTTTTTCGTTTGACGCGGAATACTATCTAGTTGTGCAATACGGCGCCGGAATTTTGTATTTTGCTTTTTAAGAGGGGGAAAGGGGGGGTTAATGCTCAAAAAACGAGCGTGTGCGTGCATAATCTTGTAAACTCTGCCCAGGCCTCAATTTCCAACCGATTTGCGTGTTTCTTTTTTTCTTTGACTCAAATAACTTCCGAGTTGTACATGATTTTACCAGAGTACCAAAATTCGCAAGGGGAGGGGGTGAGTGGGGGGATAATATTCAGAAAATATCCGATTTTTCAATATTTTGGTTCCTTTACTGCTCACTAATTGTACCCAAGCTTTGAAATTGAGAAAAAATTCTCATTATACCTCCGGATTTTCATGAATTATTCTCTGTACCACCATGGAACTAATAGTGGTGCCACCATGGTGCCAGGACATGGTGCCATGATGCCATAAACCGCTTATTTCGTGTTTTTTTTTTTTTTTTTTTTTTGTTTCACCTTGAATACGGATGTGAACTTCGACGGACTGCCTACCAAAACTAACAGATGAAAGTTCAATGTTACGACGTATTTCCGCTTTGGTGCCAGACTGGCACCATTATTGGCGTAGGGGAGGTGTTGGGGGGGGGGGGGGGGGGTGAACTCGAATTCGCATGTTGGGTGTCGTAGATCATGGATTTTAGAATGCTCTCCAGATTTGAGGCTCCCATGCCGCTAGAAATGTTAAGGTGGATAATGGAATGGGGGAGGGGGTCAGAATTTCTTGCCTAAAGTAATAGATAAATTACATCGAGTGAAACAGTTTTATCACTTAACCACTGGTTAAACTGATCCAATGCTTATCCAATGGGACGTCCCCTGGAATGCATGCATTACTAAACAATATGTTTTCAACTAAATCGGCGCTCTGGCCTCCTGTCTACTTCGGCGCCCACTTCCATCGTCCGACCCCTCAGATCGTCTTGCGGGAGCGCTGATTTTGTTGAGGAAATTCACGTTTTTCCGCGTTCAAACACAAATTTCTCCCCTAAATTTGGTTGCAAAATATTTTTTGATTACACCATTGGAAAGCTAAGACATTGGCGTAGTTTTTACCGTTCTTGAATCTTGAAAACATATTGGTTCTCATAGGTCAATTTGAGATTGAAAAGATTCGAGGTTTCCCAATTCACGTAAAATCCTCTTTTCAGAGGGATTTTTCACGTCCTAAACCTTGACTCAAAAAGAGGTAAGGCATCCATCCGATAGGAAATTTATTGCTCTTTCCAACTGTATTCCACGAGATTGTAATTTTCACAGCTAATTAAAAGAATTATGACCAATTTAATGACGTGAGGTCAAAATCACAAAAAATCTTAAAATTGAAATAACTTGGAGACGTTTGTTATTGCAAATTAGTTGTGGAATTGACTCCTGCAATACGGCAGACCAGTTAGGCTTTCACTCTGTGTATAGAATTTTGTCGATGGAACTGCTTACTGTAGAAAACGGACATTGCCTGATGTACTGATCAATAAACTGATACAGTCAGTGAGGAATGCGACCAGAAGCATATCGATACCTTAAAGCACAAAGGGGATAAGTCCAAAAATGGAGTTTTGAGAAAAGCGCAAAAGAAGTTATCACCAGTGCACAATTCCTAAAATAATGGCTCATTACACACAACTCTCTAATGTCTTCAAGAAATTTTCGAGCTGTAATATTCAAAAAGATCAATAATAGTTTTGTTAAATTTGACTTTTGAAAAAAAAATAAAAATTTGGAAGATGGATGGACATAGCACCTTTGTGCTTTAAGGTATCGATATTTTATTGATTAAAAGATTTATCAGAAGCAATTCATCACCTGAAGTACTAAGGGCCTTAATTTTTACTATCGATTATTCGCCTGAGGTGAATTTTCAAAGTTCAATTGAACATGTTGTGATTTAACAATAATTAAATTACATGGAAATTTATTAATTGGTTTTTATCCAACTAACCAGGGGTAAAAAACCATTTTGTCAGGTACAAATTATGTGATTTAAAAAAGAATTAATCATGTGAAAATGTATTAATTGGTTTTCATTGAATGGGGGGTGCGCCTTGATTTTTTTTAGATTTTTAATCGAAAGTAGACTACATCCTGAAAATTTTGGCACCAACCACGACCTTCTAGCGTGAGTAGATCTGTTTCTATGATTATTCAAAGTTTCGACCGTTTATGACGTCACGCGCCGCTCTCGCCTGGGCGGGACCCCCCAGCCCACTGTGACGTCATAAACGGTCGAAACTTTAAAAATTCATAGGAAAAAATTTACACACGCTAGAAGGTCGCGTTTGGTACCCAAATTCTCAGAAGGAGGTCTACCTTAGATTAAAAATAACAATAAACAGTTTTTCCTACCCAGGCGCACACCCTATTTACCCAGGGGTAAGAAACCATTTTGTCAGTGAGGAGTAAAAAAATGTGATTTACCAATAACTTAATTACATGGAAGTCTAATAATTGGTTTTCATTGAATTTACCAGGGGATAGATAATCATTTTGTCAGGTTGGAGTATAAATTACTCCACGTTACCATTGCATACCCAGTTGAGTCATGTTAGCATTTTAGGGTTAAGTAAGCAAGCAAAAGCCAAATCAATTAGACACATTTGTGCTCTTGTTTCTCACGATGCTCATTGGTTCAGAATTGGCATAAGTCACTCAACATAATTTTGAAACTTTCCGCTGATTCCTAGAATGCCTTGTTATTTTAACTAAAATTAAACTTGTGATCTTAACCAAAACGAATGATCAAGAAAAAATAACATACTTGTTGGTGCGCACATTCCTTCATTAGATTTTCTCCTTAATCTGTCATTAGAATAGATCGATGGAGTTTCTAGATATTCGACGAGGCGTGTGGATGCCAGATTAAGATCTTCACGTCCCTCGAGGCAATTAATTAGCTCTGGAATAACATTCTACCATACAAAACTGTGGGAGACATTTCCTTCCTGCGGCCAATCGGTCGTTGACAAGCTCGAACTGAAGCGGGTTGATTTATACTCGTTAGATTTAAATACTTCTTCTTCTTCTTAATAATGTTATCTACGAGTATATAAGCAAGTACCTACTAGCTGTTTTTGCCATTTGGAGATACTGACCAACAGTTGAAAATTTTCTGAATTGATAGACATTAACAATATTGAAAATTTGATAAGGACTTAGTTTTTTTTTAGGACATCCCACAGTAAGACTTGGGCGTCCTTATGCGATCGATCTGGGGTGAAGGAGGGCAATACTCAACAGAAAAAAAAATCAAACACTAATCCGTTTTAGACCATTCTGAATCCAAATCAAAATACCATAGGTGTGCGTGTGTAGGTGTGTGTGTGTGTGACAAAATCTTGTATTGTCTGCACAGGCCTTAGTTTTCAACCGATTTTCGTAGTTCTTTTTTTATTCGACGCGGAAAACTATCTAGTTGTGCACTACGTCGCCGGAATTTCGAATTTTGCCTTTTAAGAGGGGAAAGGGGGGGTTAATGCTCAAAAAACGTGCGTTTTCGGCCGTAATCTTGTTTAGTCTGCCCAGGCCTCAATTTCCAACCGATTTTCGTGGTTATTTTATATTCAACGCAAAAATCTATATAGTTGTGCACTACGTCGCCGGAATTCCTAATTTGCCTTTGAATGGGGGGAGAGGGGGGGTTAATGCTCAAAAAACGTGCGTTTGCAGGCATAATCTTGTAAACTCTGCCCAAGCCTCAATTTCCTACCGATTTGCGTGTTTCTTTTTTTTGTTCGATTCAAAAATCTTCCAAATTGCACACCTTTTCAGCTCACCTATTTCGGTTCCTTTACTGCTCACTAATTGTACACAAGCTTTGAAATTGAGGAAAAATTCTCATTATACCTTTGGATTTCCATGAATTATCCTCTTTACCACCATAGAACTAATAGTAGTGTCACCATGGTGCCAGGGCACCATAAACTGCATATTTCTTGGGTTTTTTTTGTTGTGTTTCACCTTTAATACGGATGTGAACTTCGACGGACTGCCTACCAAAACTGATAGATGAAAGTTCAACGTTACGACGTATTTCCGCTTTGGACCATTGGTGAGGGGGTGAACTCGAATTCGCATGTTGGGCATCGTAGATCATGGATTTTTAAATGCTCTTCAAATTCGTCTAGCACGTTAAGGGAAGCTGGGGTGTATAAGAAAACTGGAGTTGGGGTCTAACTCATGAAGGCAAGTCAGACTCTAGGCCTATAATACATCTCAAACAGTAAAAACTTGGAAGGATATGTGTCCTACTTGCGTCAATGACATTCATCAGCGATTCACACTCTTGTTTCTGATAGTTATTCGCTCAACCCATAGGGAAAGGTTGGTTACTAGAAGCTCTGCGTAGTCTCATTCGATTCTAGAAATTCAATTGCAGTGTAAATTGATGAAAAAACCTTCCTCTATATTGGAAATGTGAATATTTTTTATCTTCTTCTTCCACGCCTCGACACTCCCAAAGAACCCGGGCCTCCTCAATATTTTTCTTCATTGTACGCAATTAACGGAGAAATTAGTTGAAATCTAGCTTAAAAGAGGATATTGAGGGTTTAGACTATATAGGGAAATTGGAGTCTAGCCCAAACATGGATTTCGACGTAAATTACTTAAAGAAATGTAGGTCCATAAAGGAAAGTTAGGGTTCAGCCAACGAAGGAAGTGGAGGATCTAGCTCTGAAGCTCTAAGCCAGCTCTAGGATCAGCTCTTGTCTGACTAGCTCAATAAGAGAAAATTGGCTTGCAGTTGGAAAGGAAGGTTGGGATGAAAAGTCAAGAAGTCCCTTGAAGAAAAGTTAGGGTGTTGGAAAAAACAAGTTTTTGCATCACGGCTGCTCAAAAAGAAATTACCCGTCAAGGAATTCACCCCAATACATCCGCTTAAGTACTTCAGTCATAGCTGAGAATACGTGGCAAATCAATATTCCTGACCTTCCCCCACCGAAAACATTAATCGATAATTGGAAGAATGGTTTAACATTAGCCACCTCTTAGTCATAGGTAACTTGAGCAATGGGATGACTTTTAGGATAATTCCCGCAATAACTACCTTTCTGACGTGAGGGAGAACTTTCTAGGGGTCAAACGTGAAGTCGGCGCATCCTTGAGTGGTCTTCGCTTCTCCCATTTTGTGCGCCCGTTTGAAAAATCTGCATAGCGCGGGTCGCCCTCTTCTGCTTCACGTCCACGATTTCGTCACAAAGCCGTTTGATTGGAGGATGAAGAGTGAAGAGATCAGGAGGTGAACAGAAAGTCGCCAAGGTTCCTTCCAGAACCGTACGTTGAGCGATTTGAAAGACCTTGCCTGCAGCTACAAAATCGCCAGGGTTGTGCTCATTTGGTGCTGCGAAAAGTTCCATTCATTGCAATGTGAGTTAAAAAGCGAATTACGTGTTCCTAAACATTTGTAAATTATGAAAATTTCATATTATTTGTGCTTCAGGTCAAATATTGTTTTTAGTTGAATAACCAATATTCCTTCCTCAAAAATAATATTAAAAAGATTACCCATTTGAAATTTTTTTATAAATTTGTAAACAAAGTATTTGTATATAAGAATTGTTTTACACAAAATATATTTACTAATTATATATAATTTATTCATTTGTATAGTGTTATGACCTTACAGTGTGAGTTGGTAAGCTAATTATGGAATTTTCAGACATTCATTTGTGGAATGTGACAATTTTATAGTTGGGTTACAAGTCAAAAAAGTGTTTTTAGTTGGTTGAATCTTCCTCACAAAGAATAATAAATGTGGAAATATATTCAATCAAATTTGTTCATGTTGATTTTTCAGAATTATTGTTTTGACGTTTTCCTGCTTTTTCTTGAGTGCTAAGGTTTCTACTGATCCAAATGCAATGACATTAACAGGTAGTCATGTTGTAGTTTAAACTTCAAAAACATCCTAATTTTGGCGTTTTGACATTTTCATGTCTTTGCTATGGCACATAAACTAAGAAACGTCACGAGGATTAAGGATGTCTCCAAAGTATCGTTACTTAAAAGTATCGATACTGTTTGAAAAAAGCATCGACACATATCGATACTTTTTTCCCTGATATAAATCGTAGTATCGTTACTTTTTTCCAGTATCGGAGGCGATACTTTTCTACCTTTCACATTACATAAAATGCTATCTATTTTTTATCTCTCACATTAGATGAAAGTCTCAAATTTCAGTAGGTACCTCTTTCTCTGCGTAGATTGTTGGGAGACCAACCACTTCAACAAACTAAACAAAGATGATGTACCACCACCTCTTGCTCTCTACAATAACCTGCTGTCCTCCATCATCTAGGAAGGACCACCAAAATGTCAACCCAACCAAGTGCAATACGAAAACAAGTGCCTAAACAAAAAAAAATGAGTGATTTATTGTTCTGTTCAATCTATATTAATATTATCCTCGCGATGGAGAGATGTCACACTGATGGAGAGAAACATAAAAGGCATTTTCATCCATTTTTGTTAAAGTATCGAAAGTATCGATACTTCAAAATATCGATACGTTTTGAAAGTATTGTATTGATACTTTTTGATACTTTCTAGATGTATCGATACTTTTGAAGTATCGGACATCCCTAACGAGAATTGCTCAAGAATTCGCGTTACGCAACAACCGCGAAGAGTCATCTTATGATTGGATACGTTGCTAGGGAAATACAACTCGCTTGCACTACTGGTGCATGTGGTGTCTAAATGAGGTTTATAATTTGGCTTCTCAATTTATTGAAGGTAAACCTATCTTCATGATTTTCATTTTGAAATTCACCTCCTTTTAATTCCTATCAACTACTCTTCTATTAACCCGTGTTTTTCTTCTAACAAACGCTTAGTCCTACTAAGATGTCCGAGAGCCAAAGAGTATCAACGCTTAAAGCAAACCTATACATTGTGAAAACCATCTACTCAGTGCAAAAAGACATTCATGTCACAATATATCAGCGTAACACGAAATTCATGTCTTGGGCGGGACATAAACTCAAAACGATATCGAAGGCGGAGCCGGGAATGAAAATGTCTCACTGTGTTGTGGACTTGTACGCAAGCTGTTTGAACGGAGATTAGGCCTCTTTAGCTATTCACACCCGTGTTTCTGATTTATTTTGAACAAATAAGAGCTTATATTTGCATAACACCGTGGTTTTATGCAATTCTCGAACACGCATATGTCTGTTGATCAACTCACATAACGACGGGAAATTCTTTCCAAATCGTAGATATTATCGCATGGTTGTGCCGTAAAAGCAGAACAATGCTTCGCTCGGCTAGATCGACGGAATAACAGCAAAATCGTTCTTGAAGCGCTGAACGGGCCATTTGAGTAGGTATTTTTGATTTTTCAGGATCCAAGTTTTTTTGACTGATCGTTGATTGTGAGGAAGCAAACAATTCAGATTGTTCAGGCCCAAATAGTCTAAAATGTTGTTATTAAGCAGTAGATAAGTAGATGGTGACAGTGTAGGGAGAATGATCTGTGCTCTGTGTACCTTGGGATCAACAAAGCCACCGTACCTATTCAGTCATGCTCCATCCTTCATGTGCGCCACTCATTGCCTCTCTTCTTCGTTGCAACGGTCTTCAGCATCCCAAAAAGGAATAATTTGAGTCTGGGTCTTCAGTATCCCGCTGCAGGAGGAGTCAACAGATCCGAATTGTAAGTGCGACATTCGGTGATTCGTTGATGCCATGCTTAATGGAAAATCTAGAAGCACATGCTCAAATTCGGATTCCTGATTTCAGGCCTCATGGACAACGGCAGCACCGTGCCAAAAAGCTCCAATACGCTCAGAACACATTCGTCTCAGTCTCAGAGGTCTGCATAGGTACGCGTGCTTCCCGTCTACGTGTCATCTTCTACATCTCAAACGGTCAGATCAACCAATATTCTTGCCAAAGGCTAATCTAAGTATACTAGGTACTTGTGAACTGTTCTTTATCTTCAATCCTCAACATATTACTAATAAATTAGAAGGAGCTCCTTATTATCTATCATTCTGTTTAATTTTTATTTTTCAATATTTTCTTTTATATTAAAATCCCCACCTCTGGTATTCCAAACAGTTTTGGAAAACCACACAGATCATTGATTCTTACCTACGTAAATTTACATGAAAATTTCACGGTATTCACTTATAATCATAAATACCCCACCCATTGAACCCCATTAACTGATACCCCTGATTACTGATTGATACCCCTGTCCCATTAAATTGGATGGATGAAAATGGACACCCATGTTACATGAGCATGATCGATTATGTTAGCGAATTTTGCCAAACCTTGCAGCAAAACTATCCTTTTTTGTTGAAATAACCCTTCTATTTGTTTTTCTGAATTAATTGTTCAAGTACATATATGTACTTGGAATATATGTATGGAATATATTCCATGTATGTATGTAAATTCATGCAATTAAACAGTTTTTGGAAATAACGTGGTTTTAGTATCGGTTTGGGTCCAACCGGGTACCTGTGGGTCAAACCAGGTGGGGTACCCCGTTTGACCCGAACATAACTCAAAATCCAGATTTCTATGAAATTCCGTAAAATTCAAACTGGGGCCATCAGACATGTTTAGTTGCAAATGAAACTGTTATTTCTGCATTTGTTGGATACGATTAGACATACCTATACACATCACTTAACATTCCCAAAATATTGATTTGGCGGCGGAGGGGAGAGGAATGAAATCTTGGTACCCGGTTCTGTCCGACTCTCCCTCAACCAATCCTTGTGATGAGCTGGCCATAACACCTCCACGGAACAATACGCGTTCGGGCTCATTGTGGAGACAAAAAAAAAAGAGAAACTGAAGAAACAAGAGAGAGAAAATGTGAAAAAGAAAGAAGGGGATGCGCTTTTTGATAGCGCACAGATGATGCGGGCGTCTCTCCTAAAAGGCTTCCCGCGTACACCCCTTTGTGTATTCCGACTATGTGTTTCAGGATTGATGCGAAAAAGAGAATAAAAGAAAGCGAAAAAATGAGGAGCTCTACCAGGCAAAAAGACCTCAGGCTAGTCAGGCTTTAGTCTCCCTCAACGGTTTGGTTATCTTAATTAACAGAACTGAAGATATTAATGAATCATTATCTAGGGACACCCCACTATCTAGACGGGCCCATTCATCAGCATCCATCAGCCGTTTTGCACGTTCTCCACAATGACCATTGTCGGAGGTGTTTAGGGGTATTTCACTTTTCTCTTTTTTCAGCCTCGTGTTACGTTCTTTCATATTTTTTTATTTCGTTTTATCACCGAAGTTGGTGCCTATTGTGTTATTATCTCGGCGAGAACACAATCAGCGGTGTCTTTTGTTCGGACGAATCAAGCAAGGCGGTGCAGACGGCGTGCATTAAGTGCATTGATCTCAAGTGTCGGGAGTCTTTTACCGTTTGACAAGGGTATCGGTTGATCGGAAAGTGATTTTCATTGAGGTGCTGTCACTGTGTTGTTGAACCGGGATTGACACGTCAACGACTCTTTGCCAATATTGTGGGTGCTATTCAAGGCAATGATAACTGTCCCTAACTCATGCTAACTGTCCTCTTTCCATACAAAGTAATAATCCCCATAACTAATAATATCCACATCAGTGCTACCACAACGGGAACTTGGCAACTGGTCTTCTACTTTTGAGGATCAGTTTCAAATCTAGGGATGGCAACGAAATGAAATACATCGATATGTTACGTTTGATATATCGATATATTTATATCGATATAGAGAACCGATATTATCGGTCAATATCGATATATTTACCGATATATAGCGACTTGTTTTCAACAAGTAAAAATTAATATTAAAATGAATAGATGAGAAGGGACGCCTGTACCTGTAAAAACATCAAGTAATTTTATTCCTAATTTTGTAGGTACCTACGTGATGAGTTGATTTCAGACTGTTGACTTCAGCTCAAACATGATGGTTTACACTACAGTGGCGCTCAAGTCTCAATTATTTGACTTTAGCCAAAAGTATTTTAGGAGCGTCCAGATTAAAACAATAGCTTGCAATTCATAAATTAATGAAACATTGCTACGGTGAGGGTATCAATGATTTTTAATATTATGTTTTAGGACCCCTGAGGGTAGTTAATCCCCAAATTTGCAACCCCAAAAACAATTTGCTACTGACGTAGTGCTCTGACAACCATGACATTTTCGCACTTTTTCAACTAGGTATGATCATTTCGGTAATTCATACCAGTAAATTTTTAAAGCAGGTTGAATACTTACTTCAACCGTTTTTCCAAGTAATCTTCTGATATGTCGAGTACATCTATGTATTTCTTCCAAAATGATATTAGTAACGTTTCAGTTCGCCTACCTATTTAGTTCAACTAGATTTTTCAAGTAGATCATCCGATACATTTCACTCGATTTGCCATCCCTACATACCTTGTAACGTAAACCATCAGACTTTTGAGAGGGTTAAAATGTCACCCTTAAGTTAGTAAAAACCCCTAATTTAACCCTTAAGTTAGTATTTAATACTAACTTCCAAGATTTTTTCCAAGTAAATCTTCCGATATGTCGAGTACATCGATAAATGTCTTCCAAAATGATATTTGTATTGCTTTAAAACGTTTTAACTCACGTATCTACTTCAACAAGTTTTTCCAAGTTAGATCTTCCGATATATCGAAATGTCGTATATTTTCTCCGATATATCGGTATATATTATATCATTTGATCAGTTTATCGATATATTTCATTCGATATGCCATCCCTACTCAAATCCTTGTTTGAAACACCTCGAGCAACTGGCTTTCTGCTCAGAACCAATCTTCTCTCTCGAAAGTTCAATAAGTTTCCAATGATAAGGCAAAAGCATGTTTAACTTCCTGCATTAGTAAATAATAACAAATTGGAAAAACAATAATTACTAATGTAATTACATCCGCTAAAAATAAACCTAGCTATAGGTACTGTGATTTTTGACATAAAAATTATGTCTTATCGCTGGGGTCAATCCAAAGTGCCATGATTGACATGGCCAAGTTTTCATTTTTACGGCTGAGTAGTCAGCTTAGAATTTTGGCATAAATCGACAACTTCCGCTGTTGTAAATATATCCGAACAAGATATTTGAATCCAAAACATCGAAATCAATACGTCAAACAACAATTTAAACCACCAACATCGAATCACAAGTAACTAAGACCCGAAGTAAAAAAGGCCGTAGTTGATCAAGTAAAAATCCGTATTACCAGTATACCACATCTCATCAATAAACCATTCCTTTCGCACATAGAATAACTCTCGAAACCGATTTGAAAACGCTTTTATAACATGGGAATTATACCATCCATACTACTAATAATAATAACATGCATACATTAAAACTAATGCATACCTACTTGAGTTTTACTGCCACTGTTTTAACCGAGAAGTCTCTCATTGCCTGACCCAACTTTTCAATAAGATGTCCGTATTGATAGGATTTCTTATCGTTGAACATCACTTCTCGACAGTTTTTAGAGTTATAATCTTCCCCCACGATGAAAATGCCCTCACCATCGTGCCTCGCCAGGAGCATAAAGAAACATCAAGTAGCATACCCCAAACTGATGGGAAACCCCATTTCCAGCCAATACATGTATAACAAGTTATTTCAATTCAGTGTGAAAGTATTGTAATATTTCACACTAGCTGAAAAGCCTACTAAAAGCAGGCAAAGACTATTCCTCCGACTCTCCTCCCGCCACCAACTCCTCCGACTCCTCTCGCCTCCGACTCCTCCCGCCTCCAACCCCTCCGACTCCTCTCGCCTCCGACTCCTCCCGCCCCCAACCCCTCCGACTCCTCTCGCCCCCGACCCTTCCCGCCCCCAACCCCTCCCGCCCCCAACCCCTCCGACTCCTCTCGCCTCCGACTCCTCCCGCCCCCAACCCCTCCGACTCCTCTCGCCTCCGACTCCTCCCGCCCCCAACCCCTCCGACTCCTCTCGCCTCCGACTCCTCCCGCCCCCAACCCCTCCAGCCTACAACTCTCCCTCTGCCACGACCCCTCCGTGCATACGTACGTACGTACGGTTGGCGTTTTATATAATTAGATAAGTACCTCTTTTCTAACAAACCCAAGGCAGCAATCTTCAATGTTTGACGTCGGGTTGTCGTCGAGCGCAGAGAATAAAGAAACATTTATGATGCGGACACAGTACACACCTCGTCATCGTGTGACGTCCACAGTAGAGAAGGAATGATACCAGCCTCCATGCCATGGCGTGGATATTTGATACTATGTTTAGGTGACTACGGACGATGTAGATCTTGATTCTCTTCCATGTTGGTAGGTGGAGGATAGAAGTGTGATCTCAGTCATAATTTTTATTTGTCTAACCGAAAAGAGTTATGCAGAAGAAGAAGTAAACACGGGAGAGATGCGAAAGAAGCAGCTAGGGATGGGACATCGAACGGAAAACTTCGATGTCGATGAAAAGTTTTCTTCTAACATGATTTTTTTTACTAGACAACCAATTCTGTTAGGTGTAATTTTTCATTCGTGTCAAATTTCCAGTTTTTTCATACACTTCATTTTTATTTCAATATCCCTTACATTTCTCATTTAATTATTATTTAAAGTATGAGGAGATGTTTCCTATTGTTTTCCAGTAATTAAATTTTTTTATGTAAAATTATAAATGACAGATAGAAGGTGTCCCAAGTAATTCTTAGTAAATTCAATGATGGTATCTGGTCTAGAGTTTGGATTTTTCCAGTTTCCTTGCAGTATCTAGTGTTCAAATGTATCAAAAATGTCTGACCACCTCCTCGAAATATCAATAACACCGGACTCAAATCATCGATATATCAAAAACATCGAGTGTGAAACATCGATGTCACATCCATAGAAACAGCTGGGAGATGGAGCTTCCCTTGAGCCCGCAGCTAGGGATGTCCTATACTTCAAAAGTATCGATATAATACCGTATTGATATATCTAGAAAGTATCAAAAAGTATCGATACGATACTTTTAAAAAGTATCGATATTTTGAAGTATCGATACTTTCCGATACTTTAAAAAAATATAGGTGAAATAATAATAGTTAAGTTTCTCTTCATCAGTGTGACATCTCTCCATCTTGAGGATAATAATTAATGTAGAATGAACAAAACAATAGGTAAATCACCCATTTTTTATCTTTTTTTTTTGTTTTTTGTCTAGGCACTAGTTTTTGTATTGCACTTGGTTGGGTTAACATTTTGGTGGTCCTTCCTAGATGATGGAGGACGGCAGGTTATCATAGAGAGCAAGAGGTGGTGGTTCATCATCTTTGTTTAGTTTGTTGAAGTGGTTGGTCTCCCAACAATCTATGTAGAAATAGAGGTACTGTCAAGTAGGTAGCTTCATGTCGTAGGTGTTGAAACAGATAAAATGTGAGAGAGAAAAAAGTATCGCCTCCGATACTGGAAAAAAAGTATCGATACTACGATGTATATCAGAGAAAAAAAGAATCGATATGTATCGATACTTTTGGGACATCCCTACCCGCAGCTCGCGTATTAGCCTTTCGTTTCGGAACCGTTTTTCGGTTCTTCCGTTTTATTGTTCACTTTTGTTCTGATATTTTTTAGATTATTGTTGAAACAAAAGGTGGGTAAACTACACGGTGAACGAATTCGAGTGCTGGCTGAATTTGTGTGCGCTCCAAGATGAAGAAAGGACAAAGGACTAAGGTAAAAGCACCAAAGGCGGACGCCTCCCCAGTGGCGGACACTTCCATGAAAAAGCCTTGAAAATAAGGCTAATAAGCTCCATGGGCTCTTGATTCATCATTTTTCGGTTTAAGTAATCTCTCTGTGAGCAGACTGGAAGAAGAAGAAGAAGTTTGACGAAGAAATAGGAGAACAGTGCCGACTCAAAAGTTAGCATTCTGCTTCGAAGTGGTTTAGGCTCTGGCGACTTACACAAAATGGGAAGAAAGCGGAGGTGAGTTAAGCTAAATAATTCATTTCTCTAATTATCCTAATGATTTTCAGGTTCCTTAGAGATTTAACAACACATTTGAATGATAATTTCGTGGAAATATTCATAATTTCCTCTGGAAATCGCATTTTTCGGGTGTCCTCTACTGGACCATGGAAAAAATCCTAATTCTCCTGTAGCGGACACACCCGTCCGCCTTTGGTAAGTGTGCTCTCTCAGTGGTGCTCCAAAGGCGGACAAGTGATGTCCTCTTCTGGTTCTCTTGTTATAAGCAGTCAATCTAAAGGCGGACAGTAGAGTGCCCCATTCCAGTTTTAGTCTTGATTTACAAGTTAATCTACATATAATATTTTCTGAATGGTATTGAATGAAAGTATTGATACTTTGGGATTATGATAACAAGAAGTGTTAGTAAAGTAAGAATTGTACCTTGTGGACTTATTGGGATTGATTCATTACCCTTAAGGATATCGTTGACTTCCTCCTTAAAAAGTGACTTTTTCGTCTGTAATTGCGGTAAAATGAAATCAAATCTCAACGTAATGTCTTTCAAGGAGCACTTTGAAGAAAACTGTAGAACTCTGAAAAAATTATTTGATTATAGGACACCTAACGGAGATTTTTGTTTGTTTCAGGGTTGTCGTTGTTCATCTTAATTATGCCAATTTTCTTCTGTGTTCCTATGGTTGCTTTCTTTGTGATAGCTTCGGTGACAACTTCATCAATACTGAATTGATGTTGTGGTAATGATAATAATAGTAATAATAAAATAAAACGCCAAGTTTTCGCACCACATTCGCCACATTCGCAGCTGTTGGTTACCTGTTCGGCTGATTCTTCAATTAACTTACTTTTAAACTAACCTTAATATTTCTTAAACATACTACGTGTGGAGTCCACTGTTATTTTCAATACATTTCTCCCAATTTTCAGGTACGACTTATTTCATTACATTACACACCCGTCCGCCTTTGGTAAGTGTGCTCTCTCAGTGGTGCTCCAAAGGCGGACAAGTGATGTCCTCTTCTGGTTCTCTTGTTATAAGCAGTCAATCTAAAGGCGGACAGTAGAGTGCCCCATTCCAGTTTTAGTCTTGATTTACAAGTTAATCTACATATAATATTTTCTGAATGGTACTGAATGAAAGTATTGATACTTTGGGATTATGATAACAAGAAGTGTTAGTAAAGTAAGAATTGTACCTTGTGTACAGGTTTTAGATCAGTATAAACGTGATTCACATAGATTAGGAGATAATTAATTTTATCACAAGTAGGTAGCGATTAGGTACTCAGTTACCTATTACCTAATCATTTATTTTACTCTCATTTTGTTCATTTTTACAGATCGGGAAACAAAAAAAAAACCCTCCAACAGTGAAAAAGAAGAGATATTTGTTGCAGTATTTGGAAGAGTCTATGATCGAGGCAATAAGAGATGTCCTCCTAGGGAAGTCGATTACTGAAGCAGACCCCAATGTTTCAGAGAGGATGGGTCAAAATTTGACTGCCTCCAGAGCCTCTGTAACTTCAACTGACCTTATTCAATATTCAATTATTTATTAGACCACGAACAAAATTATATTCTTTAGGAGCCATCACGCATATTCAATAACGACGAAACTGCCTTTTTCCTCAATCCAAAAGGACCGTATTGACACGTATTGACACGTAAAGTGGACAAGACTGTGTACCGAATGATGAATCCTGATGAAAAGGAGTGCATCACAGTTCTCGTTACTGCTAATGCAGCTGGTAAAATGGCTCCCCCATGTGTGATCTTCAAGTATGAAAGGATACCATTTGAGATAGCAGCAAGTGTACCACCGAACTGGGGCATAGGAAAATCAGAAACGGGTTGGATGAATGGTGCACTTTTAAAAAAAATACCAACGTGAGAAAGAGAAGCGAGAAAAGGAAAAAGCAATGAACAGAAAGGAAAATATAGCAACTAGAAAACGCAACACCCAACGACGTAAACAAAAACTCCCTTCGTCCTCTGAAAGTGAAGACCGGGTTTCATTAATAAGTGATGATGACCATGAATCGGACATCGAAGTTGCTGCTGGTAACTTTTTGCAACCAGCCTTATGTTCCAGTGACAATCCAGATTCAGAAGATGTGGAACAGAATGAAATAGTCAGTGTAGTCGACAGGGATGAAGGCATCATAAATCAAATTTTCTGTATAGATGGTTTAGACATTGAATCTGGTGAATATAACGCCAATGTAATAAAATTTATTACATTGATCATTCATTTAATGATCTTCTGGAACCTAGACAAAACTTGGAGATGAGATTAGATAATCAAATCGAGAAAGCACAAATTAAGTGAGGAATGCAGAAATCCAAAAGACCCAGGCCTGAGTGTTGGCGAGCGACTTCAAGAAATACTTAATACCACAAGATCTACGCAGGATAAGTGAAAAAAAAAACAGGAAAATATTAGAGGAGAACAGTCAGTCATTCAAGATACAAGAGACAAAATTATGGAAACTGGAGAGTGTAACTCAAAAAAACATTGTGTTCCTAGTCTAATAGCTAATGAAAAGACTGAAAAATGTTTTCCTAATAAGTCGAATTCCTTATAAAAGCTTTCAAGAGACTGATTCGTCATTTTGACAAACCTACAATGTTATTTTCAATGACAAAATAAATTTATTGTTGAAATCAAAACTGATGTCCTCTATTGGATCCCCAAATGTCCGCTACTGGAACTTAGCAATTTTTACGTGTCCGCTACTGGTGCAAAAACTCGATTTATAAATTTCATGTTTTTATTAAGAAAACCCGTTCAAGTGCCATATATTACTATTCCTAATTGTTCAGAGATGTCCAAGCTACTGAATAATGAGTTGAAACAAGAACTTAACTAGAATTTATGAACTCTGAGTGACGAAATATGCTCATTCTTCCTTAACATGTCCGCCTTTGGTGCTTTTACCTTACTTACGTTAAATTGAGGTATGTACCTGACTTATCCAATATTCACTATCTATATTATTACAATCTTGTGATTAATAATAGAAAGTAAACCACTTGGTTCGGTTTCAAGAATAGAAGAATGTAATACTGGTGGCAGCTATGGTTAATACCCGCTCCACTGTTAGAGATGGACAGGGGGTGAATGATGGAGAAGAGATTATCACCCCAAGTTCTTACGAAACCGTGGAACGGAACGAACCCAATGATGAATTCGTTCAAGCATCAGGTATATCTTTACCTCTCATGTAGTTTCCACAGTACTGGGAGAAAGAACGTGCTGCTTTAGTGGAACAACTGCAAGTTGAGTGGAGCGCCTCCCTTGGAGACCTCAGAGAGGCTATGCAAGAAGATTGGAGGAGTTTTCTAGCAGAATTCCAAAAAGTGTTGATCACACAGGCTGCAAACAGCTGTCAGTGCGCCTCAAAACCAACAAACCGCAGCCCAGAGTCTTTTCAACTAGTTCAAGGAAGTAGACAGGAGCTATTCAAACCAAAACCCTACGATGGTAATGTCGATTGGGAGGCCTACAGACTTCAATTTGAGGAAATAGCCCTGAAGAATGGATGGGATGACCAAACAAAAACCACTGCATTAGCTCATGCCTTGACAGGCTCTGCGTTGGAGATATTACCACTGGTTGAAACACCACGTACCTTTACCAGATTAGTTGAAGCACTAGGAAAACGGTTTGGCCATGAAAAACAGGCTCAACGCTTCATGACCATGCTTTTGACCCGAAAGCAATTACCCAACGAAGACATTTTAACGTACCATCAGGCAATACAGAAGTTGGCGAGAAAATCCTGGGCCACAGACTTTAAAGCGGGGCCGGGAGAAGACATGATCGTGTACCATTTCGTCCAGGGTATACGAGACCCAGCAGTGCGGGAGAAGGTGTTAGGTGTGTGGCCAAAAACACTCGAAGATGCTTTGGATGTCTCCTTGCGATTTGAGACTGTTGCTCAAGCGTCTCAAACACCAATCTCGATCCGACAAGTGGAACCTAGGGAGCAACGAGACAATGGTGAGAATTGCGAAGTGATGGGGTCAGACGTGGTAGTAAGGAGGTCGCCTTCAGACTTCAATTTGAGGAAATAGCCCTGAAGAATGGATGGGATGACCAAAACTATTGGGCTTGCCCAAGGACTATGAGAAGCCTCAATCACTTCAGTATCCTCCATATCTTTTATCATCCTCCTCACTGACTGTAGTACTATATGCTGATCCAATTGTACGTTCAATAGGACTCTTACCTCGAAAAATAATGGTTTTCTGAGCTGGATCTATCAAACAATGGTGCCGTTCAAGAAAATCAAGACCCAGGATGCAATCCTCGTGTATTCTGGCGATAAGTACTGTGTGGTGACGGAGCACACCATCACCTACATCAAGCAACAATGATGATTGTCCTTGCACTGGAATACGCTCACCAGAAACTGAACGCAAATACAGAGGCATCGTAAGAGGATTTATTTCATTGTTCATGTGCTCCAGAAGTTTAGTGTTTAGAATAGTTTTAATAATAATAATATCAACGTTTTGATAATATCAACGTTTATATTAACTTTTATTACTCAATTTTTTATAGGTATTTAGACAATGATTTTTCTCCTGCGGAGCCAACTTGAGGTTTTTCAAGTTCGTGTTTTCCTGCAAAATGTGTTTGCGAGAATCACGAATGCAGAGTCATTCATTCGTGCAAATCTTTTCTCACAGCTTCTCTAATTTCTTATGTCAGGACATACCTATGTACATATCTAACTTCACTTACCAATAACGCACTAATTTTGATTGAATTGATCGAAATTAGAGCTAACCAGACCCTCTCCTTACGATTCCACCACGCAGTTTACGGGTACCGGTTAAATCATGTGTGTACGGTTCCAGTGTTGATATACCCCTTTCATAGGGGGACAGTACTTACCTAGTTTACCTATAGATAGGATGTATTGTGACGTCATTAGCCGCCCTTGTCGTCGTTAACTACCTACATTTTTATTTTGCTTCCTCACTACCGAAGGTAGGGAAGCTTTGTATTCTTGAAAGAAGTGAAAAAAAAAAAAATCTTCCCGGGCATAGGTACTTAGGCCCAAATGGACCCATTAATAATGGCTCACCAGTCGACTACGACGACCGAATTGCCGAGGAGCATGATATTGCCTACCATACGGCAACTACAGCTCAAGAGATCCGTACAGCGGATCAGGCCGCTATAATGGCATTTTCGGCGGATGCCATTGCCAATAACAACTGGCACTCAGCTGTGGGGGCTGTAGGGATTGGCACTAAATATGCCGTCGAGTCCCTGACTGGAGTAATTTACCCTCAGAGGGTATCTGACTACTTTCCTGATAGGGACCCCCACGAGCCTCGTGAGCCGATAATAAGGGAGTTAGTAACCCTACAAGACGAAGATAGTACCGTGCGCATGACGCACCATAGTCAGGTGGCACCTGAAGTGTACCGTGAGTACATAGACGAACGCAACCGAGGTGCAAAAGAACAACACCAGCGCTCGGTTGCAGTAGTCACAAATGCATTTTGTGATGTCATTGGTAGAAAGATACCAAATGCCAAATATCAAAATGTTAGATTAGAAGAAATGGAGGAAAGAAAAGGATGGACCCAGGCCAACTGGAAAAGCCATATTCATTCTCCGACGACAATGAAAACTGACGAACTTGGGCCATCAGACCCTGGGTTCCTTACGAAACCTAAGGAGAGATCGAGGTGGGTACCATCAAGTTACATGAATTCGCCTCAAACGCCGATAACAAGTGCACCTAGAGTGTGCCAAGAGCCCGTTGGCTGCGAAGAAGGGTGTTTTTCAGACGAGACTCTGCCCCCTTACAGCCCAGGGGGGACCCACACGCCACTCAGGATGCGAGGAGGGATGGCTGATGACATCCCATCACGAGCAGAGGAGCGATACGCGGGGACTACTAGATCCCCAGTTGACACAGGCGATTCAGACGCTGCTCTGGATCTCCTTGAAATGTGGGACGCAGCATCTACCAGCTTCCTCAGGTTGTGCAGAGATATGAAATTGGGCCAGGAAAAAGGACTGGAAGCACTAAAACCAGTAGGGGAGGTTGTTTCGGCTGTTCTAAGAAGAGTTGTACACATGGACCTGAAGATTAAGACCCTGGAGGGCCGTGAGGCGTCCAGAAGCGACGTGGTGGACAAACAAAATCAGGATCTGTCGCAAGTACTGCGTCAGATTGCAGCTGCAATTCAGACTGGTGCTCTGAATGCAACTCAACCAACGACGAACGCCACTGAAGCATCAACTTCAGCAGCATCAAGGGGCATACCTGATACCCAGAGATCAAAAACGCCTCAGCCTCAGCCACGAACCTATGCCTCAGCTGCAAAGACAAAGCCACAGCCTAGACACTTTGTTGTCGTTCAGCCAACTGACGACAACACTACATTGGAGTCGGCAGAAGATGTCGAAAAAGCATTAGCTGAGAAGGTTGATCCCAAATCTAAGGGATGGCAGCTGGTCAATCTTAGAAAGGGGAGGAACAAAAGAGTTATACTCGAGGCTGCTAACATCCAAGAAGCCAGAAAAATAATGGCAGATACGGGCGCAGGGGGTGCTGGCCTAAAAATGGAGCTAATGCCCAAGAAAAGACCTACTCTAATTATCTCGGGTATCAGGGAGGTTTCATTGAACGCTGAACAACTCCAAGCGGCAGTCCGGGAACAAAATTTCCCCAATGTTAACCTTGATCGATTCAAGGCCAATTTTAACCCGAAGAGGATAGTAAGACGTGGTGAGGGGCGTCCTGTAAGTTGGGAAGTAGAGGTCGAGACTGAGCTCTACAAATCAATCATGAAAGACCCTAAGCTGTACGTAGGGTGGTGTAGATGCCCAGTAACACCATGTGTACCAGTTCTAAGATGCTACAGATGCACCAGAGTGGGTCATCGCTCGCAAGATTGTACAGTATGCCAGCCTGGCGAAGAATGTTGCAAACGCTGTGGTGAGAAAGGACATAAGGTCGCTGCCTGCATCAAACCACATCCAGAAATTGAATGCATGTCCTGTAAGGCGGCTAAAAAACCAGCGAAGCATGTGACAGGTGATTCCCGATGTTCAGTGTACATCAAGGCGAAAGAGGCGGCAATTCAAATAACCGACTATGGCCAGTAGAGCACAGGAACACCAATGCACCCACTGCGGAAGAACTTTTCATTCACGTATAGGGCTGTCAAAACATACTAGATCAGCTCATCCTGAGGAGTATGCTTTTGACGAAATTGGCCCAAAACGATGCAAATACTGGTCACATGAAGAAATGACCATCATGGCAACTGTTGAACTAGAATTAGAAGGTACCATACCGGGTGCCCAAATGAATAGAGCTCTTGCCTCCAAAATGGTTGGTAGAACACTTAAATCTGTAGAAGCGGTACGAGCAAGGCCTCACTATCAGAATGTATTGGAGCAGGTACGCCTAGATGCTACACAACCACCCCGAAGAACGACAGAAGAACTAGATGGAAGCTACGAGATCTCCCATCAACAGCTTGATGAAGCTATTCTTGGAGGGATTCCCATAGCTCAGCGTGCATCAGAACAGGATGAAGGCCACCAATTGTTGATAAATGGTGCAAGAGCAGTGGTCCAGGATCTTGACCCCCAAAATGACCTTCTTCTGTGGATATCCCATATCATTGGTATAACCCCACGACCACCCAGGGACCATATAATCAACAATGATACCACACAAGAAACGAGGAGAGATAAATTCTCAAGGTTTAGGAGGTTATGGGATTCTGATAGAGCTGCAATAGCGGAGGACATCCTTGGTAATGGAAGAGCCCAAATGCGTCACACAGGCCAGCAATTGAGGCAATACTGGGCAAGACAGTGGTCAGCTCCATCCAGCGAATGGACAGCAGAGGAAGTCCGTCATCCCCAAGATCAGCTGATGGACCACATATGGATGCCAATAACGGAGGACGAAATCCGGATATCGGAACCAACCAGGACTGCCTGTGGTCCTGATGGACTACTGGCAGAGGTTTGGAGGATGGTTCCCCACAGCCTTAGGAAGTTGTTTTTCAACACAATTTTGCGCCGGGGATCTATGCCGTCTACCCTCTTACAAGCTCGAACTACTATGATTCCAAAGAAAAACATGCCAGAAACAGAGGCAGACTACCGCCCAATCACAGTTCCATCAGTAGTAGTACGCCAATTTCACAAGATCATTGGAAAGCGTTTGGAATCCTCGGTTACTCATGTTGAGCAACAAAAAGGTCTCCGCAGAGGCGTTGATGGACTAGCACTGAATGTATTGGCACTCAATAAATTGTTGGTTGAAGCTAACAGGAAAAAAAGAGAGCTTCACATTGCAGTTCTCGATGTTGAGAAAGCATTTGATAGAGTATCTCATTTTGCTATAATGAACATCATGAAGGGGAGACAGTGGCCCAAACAGCTGGTACAGTATATTGAATCAATCTACCAAAATGGGTCTACACGAATTGGGGCAGGCCCATGGATGTATAATGCAAGGGGCATTAGACAGGGTGACCCCCTGTCCTCAACCCTCTTCAATGCAGTTATGGATCACGTCCTGCTAGCACTCCCTAATAGGGTTGGATACATCCATGCAGGGCAGCGTTGGTCTTCCCTGGCTTTTGCGGATGATGTTGTACTGATTGCCACATCTAGAGCTGGGATAGTGGCTCAGATTGTAGCATTCAATAATGCCTTGAAGTCGGTGGGACTGAATCTCAACCTCAGAAAATCCATCTATCTGCCTTTGATGCCAAGAGGGCGTCGACTCGTGGTCCCAGCTGAAAGGCCTTCCATTGATGTTGATGGCCAGTGCCTGAGGGCAGCACCACACAATGTTCGATGGATATACCTGGGAGTATCCTTTGGTGCCCAGGGTATATGTCGTAACATGCCAATGAAAATGACTACAATCCTTGAGAAAATTGACAGGGCACCACTGAAGCCTTTGCAGAAATTAGTGATGTTGCGAGACCACGGCATACCCTCACTAACTCACCAACTAGTGCTGGGAAGTACCACGCTCTTAACTCTAAAACAGATGGATATATCTGTAAGGAGATATGTGAGAAAATGGTTGCGCCTGCCATTTGACTCTGCTAATGCCTACATCCATGGACCAGTGGGTGATGGTGGTCTTGGAGTAATGGAACTACTCAGTCAAATACCAACCATAAGAGCTAATAGGGTAGGGGCGGCAAACACACAACTCTTTGAAGGAGGAACGAGTCTCCAACAACAAAATGGGACATCAAGAATCGACCGTCGAATTGCCAGGGCTCAACGTCTCCATCAAACTACGGATGGAGCTGAACTGGTAAAATCACGCGATAACGGAGCTAGCACGGCATGGATCAGGAACCCTTCAGCGAAACTATGGGGATGGAGGTCGTTGGGTATGGTGAAAGTCCATTCTGGTTCTCTACCAACAGGAGTGAGGAGGACAAGAGGCAGGCGTACCGGCAGCAGCCATCTATGCCGAATGGGATGTCAAACACCCGAAACAGCCTCGCATGTGCTCCAGATTTGCCCAGCCGTGGTAAGACCCAGGTGTGCCCGTCACAATTCTGCCCTGAACCTACTGGAAGCCTACGCTCGCCGTAAAGGATGGCCAGTATGGCTAGAGCCACACTTTAACCTGGAACAGCGAGGTTATCGTCCAGACCTCTTGGTGGTAACACCAAGAGGAGCCTTCATTATTGATGTCTCAGTGGTCTCTGGCTCCGGCCAGAGATCACTCGCAGACATCAATGCTTCCAAAATTCGAAAATATGAAGTTGACGCATTACTAGATGCTGCAGCAGCACTTGCAAACATTCAGCGAAACCAACTAAAGGTGATTGGAGCAACGATCACCTGGAGAGGGATATGGCATGGCAAGTCAGCGAAGGATCTGATTCGGGCTGGTTACCCACTGTTTATCCTGGAGTGGATGACCACCCGAGTCCTAACAGGAGGATCATTCATCTGGTCTAAATTCAGGGCTAAGGCCACACGACGGCGTGCCACGGCTCGAGCAAGTGGGCTCCGTGGGACTTGGAGCTGAACTCGAACCCCATGGGGAGGAGAAGTGTCGACTGATGGCATAGCCAGAAGAGGCACAATCCTCCCTCCATCATTTGTGGGATAAGGTGATTCAACCTTGTCCCTCACCCCAATGTCCGAGGTCGGATCTCGGACCCTGATACCAAGCAGCCAGATGGACATGACTGCTGAGTGCTGAAAGTGCTGATACAATACTGTGATGTAAATATTTATGTACAATACCATCAATTGTAGCGGTGAAGTATTTTTTCCAAATATAAATTGTGAATGAAAGAAGTGAAAAAAAAAAAAATGTCCTCCAAAATCAAAATTTCCACTTGCTTTTTGCGTTTTAGAGCTTCCCGAACAATTTTGGTTCCGTGTCTGTCTGTCGGTCTGTCTGTCGGTCTGTCTGTCTGTCGGTCTGTCTGTGGTCAATCCTTGTCCCGGGCAAAACTATACTAACCTGTGGTCCGATTTTGATGAAATTTTCAGGGATTGTGCGGGTTAGGTACTAGACGGTCCCCTATCAATTTCAGCACCTTCGGACCAATAGGAGCGAGTGCGCATGCGCAAACGTGAATTTCCTGGAACCTCGGTTTCTCGGTTTCTAATGAACCGATTTTGCTCAAATTTGGAGGTTAGTTAGGGACTAACTTCTAAGAGACACCCTATAAGTTTCAATCAAATTGGTCAAGCAATAGCCGCTGCGCATGCGCGAACTTTAAATTTATTGTTACAACCAAAACTGCGCAACTATTCAACCAATTTCGATGAAATTTTCAGGGATTGTGTGGTTTAGGTCCTAGACGGTGGACCGCTTAATAAAATTCTACGTTGAAAATACAAAATATTATAAACTATAATACCTTATAAAAATAATAAAAATATTATAAACATTAATACCTGCAACCCTATCCCGCATATTATCGCCAATATTTTGGTATTCAATAACTCTTTGAATCATAATTTTTTCGCCAACTGATTCTATACGTCCATGTTACAATGAGTGAGGAAGCTATACTGCCCACCCAACTTGGCAGACGTTTTTAAGTCAATCCCATTGTCGGTTTTCTCTGTGAGTAGTATTGTACCTATCTAGTTGGTGTAAATTATCAGTTAATGAAGGTTGTGAAGAAATGTGCATTTCCACATTATCAATATCAATCTTAATAACATGAAGGAGATGGGATAACTCTTATTCCATTATCCGGTATTTCCTCTTCTTCCAGTTGGATGTCAGGATCTTAAATCACTCTTGTATAAAGAAACAACTTTTATGATAACTTGGCTCAAAACGGATTGTAAATCGATCATATAGCTCTACATAGTACAGGACCGCCAAAAATCCCCTTTCGGTCAGTTCACTGGCTCGCTCTAAGCCCGACTGACTCCACTGAAGTAGTAGCTGGCAGATCCTTCTCCTTTCAGGGTGCAACGCATGGATATCCCAACTGGATAGCCCTATACTACCTGTTGCTGGTAGTTTATCTTGGATTTACTGTGGGGGCGGCCACATACATTTCTAAAGAGAAGATACTTTTATGATGACTCAACAATAAAGGCGTAAGTAAAGTCGTGATAACAAAGCATTACTTCCAAATTTTGATGAAATTAAGTGATTTTTCTGAACAATTTTGGTATGGTTTCTGTCTATACGAATTTATTGTCCGATTTTAATGGAATTTTCAGAGATTATAGAGGCAGGGGAGTTGATGGTACCTTATAAAATTTAACGACCCTGGATTGATAGCAGTCTCTGGTATTAAGTGGTTTCCAACTTCTATGTTATCCGTACTTTACAGTAGTCCTGACTGTTCGATTTTGGTGCACGTCAAAAGGGAGTTGATATAACGGTTCAAAATAATTGAAGAGCTCGGCCGAAAAGGGGTACATGTTCCTTTTTTGAATTTTACAGGAGAGCCAAAAAACGAATCCCAATCATGCAGTCACGAATTCACAAGCTAAATCGAACATGTACCCCTGTTCCATCAGATTTCCCACAAGCTAATAATATATTAATACGTACCGTATAATAATATAAGAAAGCTATCTATTTGTGGCGCAGTTACACATTATAGCATTTACAAATGTATTTCAACCCTTTACAAAATTATTTCAACCTTTTACAAATAAAGGGAAAAAGGGTTTAAATAATTTTGTAAAGGGTTGAAATGAATTTGTAGATACTATACATCTTTACATTTTCTATCTGAAGGACGTTCCCTGAAATTCATACTTTTCCAAACAATAAGTTTTCATTTTTCATAAGAATAACAGATTTTAAAATAAAAAAATCATTGTATTTGTACTGTTTTTGGTAAAATATTTTTTATATAAAATTATTCAAGTGAAATAATTATTCTTCTTGTTTGAAACAGCAAAATATCAAAAGTTTACTTAAACTACATCTCAGTCGAGGAAGGAAGTGATTCATAAAATGATCTGTATTGAGGAGGCAAAAATGGAACCATGCAAAGAAGGTCGGTCTTTTTGGCGTGGGTAATAGGAATCAGCTAGGTATTACCTCATCAGCTAAACACTTTGAACATAAAACGTTTGATAGAACAAAAAACACTTTGATAGACTTTGAACACAAAACGTTTGATAGCTTTGAAAGCTTGATAGCGAGAAGAAAACAGGCGGTCGTCGGGTTTTGAGTAACTCATCGGGTGATCGTCCTAGCAACGGGAACATGTATCCCTATTCGTCTATTGGAGGCGTCACATTTTCACTTGCTCTCATCGCAGAAAAACAACCATGAAGTTAAAAATATCGATATTTCATTCTATAATCGTGTAGAGGAAACCTCAAGCTTCAATTTGACGCAAAAAAAAAATTTTTCGTAAAAAGTGACATGTACCCCTTTTCGGCCGAGCTCTTCAATTATTGTTAATAAATTTTATCGCAGTCTAGTTTTTAGACGCATGAGCGAGAGCACCAAACGCGAGTATACTGGATCTCCGATTTATTATGTAAAAGTTCGATTTCTGAAAGCGGGGGAAAATTGGTAGCAGGCATTGATTGGTTGGATGATTACATACAAATTTGAGTAGGTACTTCCTAATGTTTGATCTTATCATAAGTAATCATGGAAAAGCTCTTCAAAAGTTAAACATTTTCCCTATTTTCGAAGAAAGTGCCATGTGAAAGGAAATATCATTCTCAACTTTTACAAGAACCTACCTAAGGTAAGTTGTGCGAACCTATACTAAAGGTTATAGCCGAGTCTGTACCTTTTAATAACTTGAAAACTGTTGGAATATGTGTGCTTGAAATGAGGGGGTACTGTACCACGTGATATTTCATTTTGAATGCTAAGCTGCTTTCATACCTCGCAATCACGTACCTACTTACTCAGTCTTCAATCCTCTTCAAACCGCATGATTCAAAAGAACGGAGTGTTTGTGCAGACCTATTAAAATCCCGAACGAAAAAAAAAGGGACCAGGTAAAAGAGAAGGACAGATTTTCTCAGTGAAAAAGGGTCGGATTAAGCTGACGAGGTTTTAAGAGGGCTGAGGGCCTCTCACGCCCACGTTCCGGGGACTACACCCGTAATTTAGCGGCGGGATTGAACAGGCAGATGACACGGGGTTTATCCTGGATCGATGTTCTTTCAAGGCGATTGACTAATCGTGCGGAGAGGCTTCTGGAAATTCACTATCCCAAGGGGAAAAGGGATGATGTAGTGTGTGGTATTGAATAAACATTAAGGGATGGTCTTGTTCTACTGCGGAAACCCTCGTTCCCTGTCGAGAGAACGAAAATTCGTTCAACAATGTCGAGAATCGCATAATTTGACGCTTCCAATGGGCGACAGTAAAGTACCGCGAAGCCCCGAACGGAAAATTAGTTGACTGTATTTTCAATGAAATTCGGCATAATTGCAATCAGTTGCATCCTCCATTTTAAACAAGTTTGTTTTTTAACGCACTACATTCATTGTTAGAAATCATCATCTTCACGGTTCCCGTAAGAATATACCAAACGCAGGCTCGTGTTTTAAAGTCTGTCTTTTTATGTTGTACATCACTTGATCGCTTGGATTTTCCATTTCAACGCCAACCTTGCTTTGTATTCTGATGAATGTTTGTTAACCTGGTGTGGTGATGTCCATCATTTGCGAACTGTCCATAGTGAGTTCTATAGGGTACTTAGTGTTTATTATAAGTACGGGCGTTCTCAAGTAATTGAACAACCCATGCAGGAACTGTCAGGCTTTCTATCCGGGGAAGTCAGAGACGCCACTAAAGATGAGGATTAATAACCACAGCTTCAGTGGTGAATCGGAACGAGAACCTACCAGTGAGGTGGCAGCGTTCGACGAGCGCTTTGGTGTGAAAGTCCTAAAACAAATTGGAACCAAAGGGCTGCAAAAATCTGCTGCACCAATCAGAGAGGTCTCATGGTAACGTCCTGGGAGCCACCAGGTCTCAACATTAAAACATTACCCAACCTGTAAAATGAGTCCAAAAAATTCAAGGTGCAACACCAACACCAAAATTGGAAAGCTCTTCTAACACATTATTCCCTCGTGCATTTTATAAAAGGTGGAAATCCAAAATATAAAAATAGTTCCGTGCCGTCTAATTTGTGTTTTCTTGAATAATGTCATACATATCGTCACAAATATGGCAGACTATAGAATTTTTTTCACTCGACAACTAACGAATCGGTGATTATACATAATAAATTGAAGTTTGACTCGTCCTTTGCAATCCATTGCAAGATGTATTTCAATGCTGTTTATTTTAAATGGAAACTTAGTACGTACAAATGATGATCTATTAGACATTATCCGAGTTTGACTAATTTTGAGCTTCAAAATATGGAAACCCCGAACCCCGCTTCACAACCCCCTCAGGTCCTAATTATTTCTGATGGGAAAAGAATTTGTTTTCATCATCCACTAATTTGATTCTTATGTGACTATTATCCATGCAAAGTGTCACTTCAGTTGCCCAATTAGGTCATTAGCAATAAAATTTACTAATTTGAACTTGAAAATATGGAAACACCGAGCGTTATTTCGTTTCGATAATCAAGCAATGATATTCGGATGATTACAGGAAAACTCAATTAAGTTTATTCTGGATTGTTCAGATAAACTTATAATTGAAAAATGGAAAAATACAATAATGAGGTTCGCTATTTTGAGATTGTTGGAAAAGGGCTCATAAATATGCAGATTCGTAAATGATAACTAAGCTGTAGTTCGAAAACGGTACAAGATTATGGGGCGGAGTTTTGATAGTATTAAATAGTCATTATCACGGCCGCTAAAACAAAACGCTGCAAATTATTGCCCAAAGGTTTATTATTTTCTGTATAGATCACCCTTCTGTATAGATCCCTCCCTATCAACCATAGGTACCTACTACTTACTAGGGAATTTTTGAAAATTTCAACCCTTCATTTCCATTTGGTTGGTGGTTGAGGTTGACATTTTCAAAAATGCCCTAGTAGGTACTAGGTACCTACGGTTGGTAGGGAGCGATCTATACAGATAGAGAGGGATCTATGAGAAAATAATAAACCTTTGGGCAATAATTTGCGGCGTTTTTGGTTTATTATTTTCAATAATGAACCTTTGGAATCGACCAAGAAAAATTTTTTTTTAACACCCCCTCAAAATTTGATGGTTTACGTTTCAAGGTACGTAGAATCCAAAAATCGAATAAAAATTTGGCCATCCGTCCGCCGTCCGCAGTACGCGGCACTTTTGCCACTTAGCATTTTCGAATTTTTTCAAACCCTGAAGGTTCATATTTAATTTTTTGTTTTGAGTCCTGTCAAATAGTACAGTTTTACATGTATAGAATAGTTAGATCCATTCTTTAACTATCTTTAAATTTACCATTGTGCCTTGCATGGCAACATGTATTAATGTACGATGCCAAATAAAAAAATAAAAAAAAATAAAAAAAAATAAAAAAAATAAACCATTGTGTAATAATTTGCAGTGTTTTTTACCTACCAACTTTTTGTTGCCTACCAACCATTGGTAGGTACTACCTACCACACCATACTGCCTTCACACCTTCACAATCAAGGTTACTAGAAAGAACTAAACGCTTCTCACTCGATTCGAAAAATAGGGAGCTTCATATGGAAATTTAATTACTGGTTCAACCAGTCTGGTTGCTCACAAAAGCAAAACTTTTTGACAACTCGAAGAAACGAACAGCGATCGCATTTTACTCAGATAAAATTTGAGCGGAGATTAGACACACATGATCATGATTTGGGCACTCATGATTCTGTTTTATCTAAGGAAAACCCTTAAGTACTCGTAGGGAGCGAGAGGTTTGTCCTGCAGAGCTCCGGGTGGTCTCAAAAATTTTTTAAAATTCAATACTATTTAAATCTGGTGAAACGTAAACCAACAAATTTTGAGGGGGGGGGGGTTAATTTTTCTTTTTGGTCGATTCCAAAGGTTCAATATTGAAAATAATAAACTAAAATTCGTGAAATTCGATGGTTCTCTGGAGTGTAAAAATGCTGCAAATTATTACACAATGGTTCATTATTTTTATATAGATCACTCGTCTACAAAGCCACCAACCATCCAACATGAAGGAAAACATCGATTGCATTTCGGTCAGCTGTAACTTGAACGGAGATTAGGCCTCTTTAGCGATTCACACTCGTGTTTCGGATTTATCATACTTAAAACCCTTAAATTCTCGTAGGAGCAAACAGTTTGTCCAACAGGGCTCCGCGTGGTCTCAAAAAATTCTTAGAATTCTACACTATTCTATATTGAAGGAAGAACAATACCTTTATATCAAATGTTTTTGAGTGAGGGCGTTTTCAAAATTTCAAAATTTATTTTTGAAGCCTTAGAAGTTACCTACATCAACCAAAATCTTCGGGGCACAACTAGACCCCAAATGGAGCCCATATACAAAATTTCATCAAAATCGGTCAATGCTAAGTGCGGAAAGTGCCGCTTATGGCGTACGGCGGACGGACGGCCAAATTTTTATTTGATTTTTGGGTTCTACGTACCTTGAAACGTAAACCATCAAATTTTGAGGGGGTGTTACAAAATTGTCTTTCTTGGTCGATTCCAAAGGTTCATACTGAAAATAATAAACCAAAATCGATAGTTTGCTATAGTGGTGACGATTTCATAAATAACGAAATTAAGTTGCACACAATAATCAGTTCCAATGTGGACCGATTGTTCCTCTCATTCTGAAGTACCTATTTGAGGGACGATTAGAAAATATCTTGTCTACATGCACCGTTTGGGGTACTAGTGCACGGTTGTGTCCTTGGTCTACTCTTTCATAATATGAATATTATGAATATTATGAATATTATGAATAATAACAATATTATTGTGTGGTTGCTTCTTGATGTACCATTTCCATTGCTGATGTTGAATCTAGTGAGGCAGTGCCTCTCCACTTTTTCTAGCATTTACTACAATTTCATACGTCTCGATTGCAGAACAACAGGGGAACGTTTACGATTCTCAGCTGTTCGGCACCGTGTCTCAAACCTTGAAACGTCAATCCAGAACCAATGAACGAATACTGTCAGAAAAGCAGCTTCTAATCCATACCTGACTATCAATAAATAATTTTACCTTCCAAAGTAAGACTGGGAATTGCACACCATGGTCCACGCAGTATAACCTATCGAAAAGGTAACCACTTAAACCTCAACTGCTCAAAGCCTATTCGTTAAAAACTCTATCAAATCAAGAAATCTGATACATTATGCAGCACTCATATTATTCAAATGCTTCCAACTTGACTAGAGATTATACACCACAAAACACTTTACCAGTGTATATCAAAGCTTCAGAGAACTTCTATACCTGACCTAATATTTCTAATGAAGGTGTCACTAATCCAAAGTCCAACAAATTTACTAGCATTTTCAAACCAGAACAAAATTACGTTATAATTACGTCTCTATCATCACCTCCCACTTCTACGCATTTCACGAATGCGATGGAATTGATACTGTCAAGAGTGATTACTTTACATCCCCTGTATTCAATTTAGGAAAAAGCAAGAACGCACATAGTTTGCAGAAGAACGTGCTCTGTGGCAAATACTGCCTCACTAACTCATAAAAACCAGCCATTGCGAACACACTTTGCCTCTGCAGGGCGAAAAATTATTGCTCGACTCAACCGCGTTACGCTCAGCATTTTATGAGTTTGTCATTTGCCACGGGAGTTTCCTTGACTTCCTGCCCACGTCCGTTTCGGGCCCCGTAGTTTATTTGAGCGTTAATTTAGCCATGGCTTTCCTACCTACGTTTTTTTCAAGGGGTTTCAACAGGATAGAAGGATGCTATCAATAGCGCTGTAAAATGTTTATGCTGCAGATGGGACACAATCACAGAACTTACAATATAAGAATAATAATTGTGTACGAATTAGCTGAATTCAGAGAAATGTGTATGCATGCTCGTATGTTCCAAGTTGTGCTAGTATATTCACTACAAAAAAATTCTGCATTGGTTCAAATTGTTTTTCAAGACCTGATCAATACACAAGTGGTTTTTAGTGAATGAAGCTGGGCATACGCGTTGTGGGTAGTGGCAAACATGAACGATGATGAAGGAGCGGTAGAGCAAAAAAATGCTAAGAGCAGTTTCAAAAAAGGCATGAGGTGCTCACTTATCTGTTGTATCTGTTTAAATTCGAAGATTTCTTGCCCATTTTGGAAAACTACATCAGTTTTCCGAAGAAGTTTGCGATCTTGCTTTGAACATATTTTAATTTTAAGAGGTCTGTCAGTCGTGGAAAGGTTAATTCAGCTAAGCCATGAAATAGATCCTTACTTAATGACTCTTGATCGACTTTTGATAGGGGCAAGGATTCGAGGATGGTCCATATTGAAAGTGAAGTCCGCTACAAGACGATATTATAGAGTTAGGGCAGTGATTACTTTTTTTGCTCATCCATGCATATTTATCGATTTGATTCTTCCGTTTTTGGCAGAAACTATCAATGAGTGGAGAACACCCAGATGTTCTTCAGCATACTTTGGTTCTCAAGAAAGTTGATAGTGTGCCCCTCCTACTCCATCTGATTAATTGAAGTTTATGTTCCTGCAAGAGGGTTAATTAACTGCTCGAATCCTAATGTAGTTCATGCAGTATAAATCGTTGCCTGTCGATGGGATGCTTTATCTGAAGTTAAGCATCGCCAGCCAAACTGTTGTCTCTGTTGTGTCCCCATCGAGGAAAACTCTAATTGTTGTTCAATTATTATTGCGTTATGAGTAGTAGGACCGTGGTTATCAGCATTAAATTGGTCGTACTCAATAGAGCACCATGAAATAAGATAACAACAGCCTGTGGACCGCATAAGGGTCTAACGTAATACATTAATGAGTATTCAAACTTTTGATATCAACGGGTTTGGTCCCGTAACAACCATAAGTTCTAACTGGACATCTGGAATCGGTCTCATTTTATCTCCAACCGTGGTTTCTACCGATTGGATCGTTATGAATTAAGAATCATACATGTTGGGACAAGTCTCAAACCAACTTCCATATTTGAGATCGTGAGGAGGAATTAATATCGATCAGCACACGCTAACCACATGAGTCTGATGGAGATGCAATTCTAAATGCGAACCAGAATTGTTGTAGAAGCTCTGAAATGCGAAATGCAAATTTTGGTTTTAGAGGATTTTGTTTGCACTTGCTGCACGAATACAAAGCTTCCATTCTTTGGTAGTGAGGAAGGAAGAAGGATTTCTGGAAGGATTGATGAGATAATAACTTAAATACTAGCTATTATATAGCTATTTTCCGTTCACCAACAAGGAAGCTACGAGAAAGGCATTCACAACCATTTTTATTAATCTAGTTTAATTAATTTTTTTGTGAGCTCAGTCTTATCATGTGGACTTTAGATGCAATCGAGTTGCAGTTCATCCTCTAACTATATAGAATTTTAGTTATAATGAAATATGATTATAAACTTGGAAGTCTCCGAGTAGACCCTTCGTTTTTTCAAAATGGGAAACCCCTCATGAGAGCTTGTTTGACAACCCACGCGATGCTCTCAGGTAGGAAATTATGTTGATTTTCATCCGAGGTACATAATGGAATTGGATTTTGGTTTAAAAAGGTCGTCTTTGTGGAAAACATAATTCAGAGCTGAGGCAGAGGGTAATGAAGGGCGATCAGAGTAATCGCTCAAGAAGGGCGGATCTCGTCGGGTCGATGAGGTAGTTCTGGCAGTGAAGAACGGAATTGAGCAACGCTCCAAAATGAAAAAGCCGGTGGAGGTAGCTCATTGCTGATGGTTTTGCAGTTGGAACTAAATAGATGATAAGTGAAATGATTAAGTGAGTAGGTATGTCCATAGTTAAAAAAAAAAAAAAAAAAAAACACCAGCCGAGTTGGGTGGGTGGTATAGATTTTTCAAATAGCCTAACAAGACCGTACCCTTAGTTGGTGAGTTGACATTGAGTTCATATGTATTATTGATACATTCCCAAAAGTGATACAAGATTTGTACAGTAGTGTCGATGGTTTCCTGAATCAATAGCACCACCATGATTCCAAAGGTTGCTCAGGAAAAAAGTATGAAAAATAAATTTCTTGACCCACTTGTTTCATCACTATGAAAGAGTGACGAGATTCGTATTCGTACAGACTATGTAACTATCTGTTTGTTGACCGCTCGAAGGGGGTATCACAGGTTTTGATAATTTTTCGGGTTGGGCGAACCCCTAACCTCGTCAGGTTCTTATTTCTCCTGATGGGAAAACATTTTTTTTTTTCATCATCCATTAATTTGATTCTTATGTGACTATTGATGGCATATACAAAATTTGTATGTGTACATATATGTAACATAAATGTACATAAATGTGTACATATATGCCATTTAATGGCATATATGTACACATTTTCACTTCAGTTGCCCAAATAGGTAATTAGCAGGGGTCGCAGACGAATTGCTATTGAATGGCTTTTGATCCCCTATGTAGACATGAGCTGCGCATCCAGTCTTCATGGGATGCGAGCAACCCGTTACTTTGACAGTTTATGGCAGTGGATAACAGTCATTACAGTGTATGACAGTGGATTTATCTTGACTATAGGCGGTTTAATCCCAATTAAACTTATGATGAATGAACGATCCTTCTTTTTCTTTGAGTTTTATCGTTGTTACTGGTTCCAGAACTATGCTGGACATAATAGTTTGGGATTATAATTAAAGAGAAACTTGAAGAAAAGAAATTAGAAGTTACGAGTAGCTACGACCCATTGAGCCTGAAGGGAAGGGGATGAAGAGGTTTTGGTGAAGTGAATTGTTTTATTTTTTACTTCGCAAAGTAGGACCAAAACGTCACGTTTATCTAGTGCACCAACGACGCATCTGCTCCTAAGTGCACTGTTCTAGGTCAAGCGGGGTTAGGCAATATTTAGCCATGGCCTAAATCATCAGATTCATTTCTGATCATCCCTTTCGATCAACGCCTGAGACGCCAGAAAAGACAGTTGGACGAAAATTCAACCTGAAATGGTTGTAATCAGCTGTCTTCCTAAGGGAAAATCAGAATTTCTTCTGACGATTCCGCTCATGGCTTCCCATCGGCCTCAACGCCCTGGGTTGGGACGAGAAGAACTGCGACCGGATTACCCGAAAATATGCTCCCGAGGCGAGGCTAGAACTCACGGCCCCGCAACCGGTCCAAGTCTCGTCTCCAGAGACACATCCGAGTCTCGTCTCCGACGCTAGCTCGGCCACAGCTGAACCCCGCCAGCTGTTATCTGTAAGTTGGCGTAGAGGAAAACTTGAACATGGCTAGGATATAAATTACGGAGGCCACTGAGTTGGTTCAAGGATAATAACGTTCATATCCTTGAATTCCAAATCAGTAATGACTCAAGGGGTACGGTCAAACCAACTCTGACCAAATCCATTATTTTTGAACCAACAGATCATGTATAGTCTCCGTTGCCCTCCAGTTTAGTTGATTGTTTTTTCTTTCAAAAATCCACTGAAATTAAGGAAATGGGGAATTTGTCTTATTCAGGTATCTTGCTTCGATCTTACAGATCTTACCTGAATACAAAAACTGAAAAAAGTACCTATCTACTCGAAAAAAAAAAAACGCTGAGCCAATGACGCACCAAAAACCGAGGTCAATGATACTTCGGTAGACTCTTGTGAATCTGATCTGCTCTCATCTGATAAAATTAGATAAACTTTCGGCATTCCGGTTGAAATTTATATCATCCCCACACGAAAAAACCCGTTAGTGGATTCTCTGAATAGCATCACTTCCTAGAAGTAGCTCCCTGTGGGTCGACAAAAAACGAAGGATCAGCCCTGCACTCTGACGCAACTATCAAAAACCGTTCTCCAATCAAAAGTTAAGGAGGCAGGTTTGTAGTCTTATTATAATAGGAAGTCCTCTCATTCGAACACGACAGACATGCACTCTGGAGAGCATCGGTTCCACCTTTTACATGCTATATTCTGAGATCTCAAACTGGTTTTGAAAGAATCGTAGCATCCTAATGAGGTGACTGATAACTTGGTTAGTTTTAATTGAGACGTTGAAAAGCCGTTTATGAGTGTGCGAGCGGGTTAATGGGAAAATACTTCGAGTTGGTGATAAATTCCGTATTTTTTACGTTCTGACTGATCCGGGTTCAGGACGCGAAGAAGGATCCTATTTTTGAGATCGTGATGGGGAGATCACGAACGTCTCTTGATGAAGTTGGGGTCAGATGGAGTCAACAACCAATCAGTTCTGGATTTGTATGTTGTTCGGACAGTTGGTTATGGTCGACATGCCCTACGGCTTATTTGAACGTACCTCCAACCGCCCTTGGATAAATTATATTAAGCAAAGCAACTACGAATACCAGTTGATTGGTACCTTCAAATATGATAAATTGATAAAAATATCCTCCTATTTGCACTTTTTTTGTTTTTTGCAAAATATAGTCATCACAAACTATTTTTGTATTTATAACACGATGCTTAGTGGATGATCAAAACTTTATTCTTCATCAGATGCAGTTTACAAGGAGCCATTCAAAATGCAGAAAAAACTGTATACGCAGGAGAGTGATTTTTTCCGCGAAACACCTCGGGTATCGTTTCGGTAGTGCCAGAACCTCGGGGAGCTACTGTCTCATTGGCATCCCAGACCCTAGCAGCTCAGCACACAATGTGGACGACCAAGATGCAAACTTTGCGATCTAGTGATTGAGGGATCAGAATTCACCTCCTAACGTGTCAATCACACGTAAAGATGTCGAGGCGTAGCTGAGTGTCAGTCAAGGATATGTGCGTATCAGCTTATATGTAAGAAGTGCACTGAAGGTCAAGCTTTCTTTGTGAGGAAAGCAACCGAGTTGAACCTGAGAATGAACAACCACAGGGGATCCATCAGTCAGTCACGTCCACTCCCCATAAAGCTGCATGCCAGAACACATGTTGCTACTTTCGATGAATGTTTCGAAACACACCAATGATTGACAGCTCCAGCAGTCCTAATGGGCTCATAAATTGGTTCTTGGACGACCACCTGGCTTAAACATTAATGATTAATTGTTGTCAACTACGAGTACATCATCAAAAAACCATGAACTCAAGATACTGCGTAAACAACAGTTGACATAGAAAAAATCTCATACCTCATTTTCACAAACCCTGTGATCAAGATTAACTATCGAAATGATAGATATTAATCTTTATATTTGTTGAAATTCTCTCTATCAAATCGTAACTCATTTTCAAGAGAATGGGAAATTATTCATGCAAAAAAGCATGGTGTACTTATCACTCATAAAGTGATGGATACCTAGGTACGTCGTATTCTGATCGTAAGAGGTTTCCACGCCCATCACAGGAGAACTAACTCCGATTAAATTCCGCTTGATCACGAGGAACTTGAATTAAATTCCTCTATAAACGGTTACACCGCTGCTTGACCCCTCCAGGGATCTCGGTTGATCCTTCGTGCAGAGCAATTTGCGTTAAATTGAGGGGTGAGAGGTATTTCAAACCGGCTCCATCCCAGCGTCCACTCAATGAAGTCGTTCAGAAAATAGAAATATCGGACTGGCGTTATCATTTAGGATCGTAGCGATACCCCTCGCTAGGAATTTCGGAGGGCAAATATTCTCTGACCGAAATAGGTACCAAGAGCCAGTCTACCGAATTTCGGGAATGGAATTCGAATAGGGTAAATTAGTCGTCCAACTGTATGTCCGCTCGCTCATCCAGTTGGGTCGTTTCCTTCTATACACGCCAAAGCCATAGTCGTACTATAGGTGAGTCGGTACTTGGACGAGCTGACACTACCCTAACCATTGGCAATATTTATAACGAAAACTTCCCTTGGCAGCGTTTTGGCCTCGATCTTTCTCCTCATCTCAACCATTGGAAAAACCAGATCAAACCGCTCAGTTGTCTGCCTAACAATTGATAATTATTATCAATCTTCATAAGATCCACCGATTCATATAAAATTCACAGATATCATGAAAACTCAGTTGGAAACTTGGATTGTTTAAATGATTGAACAATAAATTTTCGTAGAAAATGATGCTATTGCAATAGACTTGAAATTTTGTAGCATGGAAAATTTTGAATTTTCTCACTGAAATAAATTTAATAATAAATGGAATAAATGTATGCATATGCGTTAAATGGTAAGACGAGTTCGTTAATCACACATTTTGCACAGCTCCAAGCGATAAAATTTAGTAACAATAGTCTCAAAAGACGTGTTCTAAGTTTTTGTTTGCAGAATTACCACGATGGTCATAATTTTAACCTTGAAAAGGTTTTATCGATGGGACCCCCCGCCGAAAAACGACAGGAAAAATCGACAGTAAAAAGCGACAGGAAAGTAGCGCTATGATTTATCATATGCTTGACGACAAATATGCTTGACAACCTGATGTTATTATGAATAAGGAGGTATCTTAAATATTACAGTGGAAGAAAGATAAAGAGGGAGAGGGAGCAAAAACCTTCCCAAGGTATGTCACATTTTAGCCATTAGGCTCTAAGCGGAAATCACCCGGGGGTGCAGGGGGCGAAGCCCCCGCCGAGGCGCGTAGCGCCGAGTTTTTTTCTTCGGAACCAGCACATCGTTTTTAATAATTTCATATTTTTTATGAGCTCGTGAAGTAGAGCAGGAAAATGGACTACTTAAATTCATAAAAACATACCTAGTGTTTACAGTGGTTTACTGAAATTCGGAAAAAAATCAGAAATTTCGTGTGGGCACTCTAGGGTGACGAGGAAAGTAATTTTTGATGTTTTAGGAGTAAAAACAATCAATAAAAAACAACACAACAAAACAATAAACAAAACAAAATACCAAACAATAAAAAACTTTAAAAATTCGCTCCACGAATTCGATTTTGCTTTATTATTTTCAATAATGAACCTGAGGGATCGATCAAGAAAACATATTGTTTAGTAATGCATGCATTCCAGGGGACGTCCCAATGGATAAGCATTAGATCAGTTTAACCAGTTGGTAAGTGATAAAACTGTTTCACTCGATGTAATCTATTTATTACTTTAGGCAAGATATACTGACCCTCCCCCACCATTATCCACCTTAACATTTCTAGCGGCATGGGAGCCTCGAATCTGAAGAGCATTTTAAAATCCATGATCTACGATACCCAACATGCGAATTCGAGTTCACCCCCCCCCCACCATCACCTCCCCAACGCCAACAATGGTGCCAGTAGTTTTGGTAGGCAGTCTGTCGAGGTTCACATACGTATTCAAGGTGAAACACACAAAAAAAAAACAAAAAAAAAAAAAAAAACACGAAATATGCGGTTTAAGGTGTCCTGGCACCATGGTGGCACCACTATTAGTTCCATGGCTGTACAGAGAATAATTCATGAAAATCCGGAGGTATAATGAGAATTTTTCCTCAATTTCAAAGCTTGGGTACAATTAGTAAGCAGTAAAGGAACCGAAATATTGAAAAATCGGATATTTTGTGAATATTATCCCCCCACTCATCCCCTCCCCTTGCAAATTTTGGTACTCTGGTAAAATCATGTACAACTCGGAAGTTATTTGAGTCAAACAAAAAAAGAAACACGCAAATCGGTTGGAAATTGAGGCCTGGGCAGAGTTTACAAGATTATGCACGCAAACGCACGTTTTTTAAGCATTAGCCCCCCCTTTCCACCCCTTAAAAGGCAAAATTCGAAATTCTGGCGACGTAGTGCACAACTAGATAGTTTTTCGCGACGAACAAAAAAAGAACCAGGAAAATCGGTTGAGAACTAAGGCCTGGGCAGAGTACACAATATTTTGTTACACACACACACACACACACACACACACACACACACACACACACACACACACACATACACACACACAGACATACACCTATGGTTTTTTTCGCGGATTTGGATTCAGAATGGTCTAAAACGGATTACTGTGTGGTTATTTTTTTTTTCTGTTGAGTGTTGTCCAACTTCACCCCAGATCGATCGTATAAGGACGCCCAAGTCTTACTGTGGGACGTCCTAAAAAACTGTAACCCCCCATGAAATTTGTTGGTTTACGTTTCAAGGTACGTACGAGGGTCGTCTCAAAAGTAAGTTACACCATGACAAAAATAAATTTTAAAACCCTCAAAATTCGTTAAAAAGGTTTTATTTTGAAAATTACATGTATTAGTTATTTTTCTACATAATCGCCTTGAATATCAATACATTTTTGGTATCGTGGCAACAGTTTTTTCAACCCAGCTTCATACCATTCTGCCGCCATACTGTTTAGCCATGTTTCAACTTCTTCTTTAAGTTCGTCTTCATTTGCGAAGCGTCTTCCCCCGAGATGTTGCTTCAGCTGCGGGAAAAGATGAAAATCACTTGGTGCAAGATCCGGGGAGTAAGGTGGGTGTCCAAAAACATCCCATCGAAACTCTTCAAGCAGTTCTTGTGTCTGACGAGCAGAGTGTGGACGAGCGTTGTCGTGGAACAAAAACACTGTTTTTGTCAACTTTCCCCTCCTTTTGTTTTGGATCGCCCTTCTGAGTTGTTTCAACACCTCACAATAGCGTGCAGCTGTGATCGTAGTCCCACGTGGCAGGTAGTCGCAAATGAAGACGAACTTAAAGAAGAAGTTGAAACATGGCTAAACAGTATGGCGGCAGAATGGTATGAAGCTGGGTTGAAAAAACTGTTGCCACGATACCAAAAATGTATTGATATTCAAGGCGATTATGTAGAAAAATAACTAATACATGTAATTTTCAAAATAAAACCTTTTTAACGAATTTTGAGGGTTTTAAAATTTATTTTTGTCATGGTGTAACTTACTTTTGAGACGACCCTCGTACAAGGGGACCATCTACACGCTAATCTGAACAATCCTGAGATATTTCATCGAAATCGGATGGAAAATATTGGAGTCATGGATTTTACAAGGAATTTACGTTTGCGCATACGCAGCAACTACTATTAATCTGGAGGAGATGATTTTCTTAGGGGACCATCTAAACGCCAATCTTAACCATCCTAGAAAATTTCATCAAATTCGGATGAAAAATGAAGTGTTATGGATGTTACAAGTATTTTACGTTTGCGCATGCGCAAAGGCTACTGTCAAATTTAAGGCCTTGATTTTCATAGGGGACTATCTACAACCTAATCCGCATAATCGTTGAAAATTTCATCGAAATCAGATAGAAAAATGTGGAAGTTATAGCGGTTACAAGGAATTCACGTTTGTACATGCTCAGTGGCTACTATCAGTTCAGGGGAAATGATTTTCATAGGGGACCATTGACAAGCTAACCCGCATATGAGCTGAAAATTTCATCAAAATGGATGAAAAATGTAGAAGACATACAGACAGACAGACAGACACGGAACCAAAATTGTTCAGAAAGGTCTGTATCGTAAAACGCGAGTGGAAATTTCGATTTTGGAAAACATTTTTTTCAACCTTAAAAGTGGAAACAAAGCTTCCGCTACCTTGGTAGACTCGGAAGCAATAAGGGCTAAAATTTTCAAAACGCCCTCACTCAAAAACTTTCAATGTAAAGCTATCGTCCTTTTCTTCAATCCAAGAAGTTTTTAGAATTGAATGGGATCAACAGTTCGTTTTCTATGAGAACTTTAAGGTTGGTCCTACGATAGATCAGAAACATGAGTGTGAATCGCAAAAGAGGCCTAATCTCCGTTCAAATTTTAGCTGTCCAAAATGCGATCGTTTTTGTTTCTTCGAGTTGTACTCAGTTTTGCTCCTTCAGAAACCAGAAATCAAATTTCCTGATTAAGGCACCCGCAACTCCCTATTTCCTCGAATTGAGTGTGTAGCGTTCATTTCTTCAAGATAAATTTGACTCCTAAGCGAAAATATTGTTGGAAGATTGTGACGATAGCAAAACTGTGTTCTTTGCAGGCGAGTGATCTATACTTATAGAAATATAATAAACCGTTCTGTAATAATTTGCAGCATTTTTTATATCCATATATCCCCGTATCTTGCAAACTTGTCTCCGTATTAATGTGATTTCTCCACTTTCTTCTCTAGAAAATTCTTGGTTTAGTGCAGAAGATCGAGAAAATTGGATCACTGGAATATAGTTTAGAATGTTCCGTTTTCGGGAACTGACTTATTAACAATTTTGGTTCTGTGAGGTTCCAATCTGTTGGTTTCAATTATAGCCTTAGAGTACATTGGTAACAATTTCAATGGTTTGTCCAAGGCTGCCCCTGATGTTGGCTCTTGTCGAATTGTGCTAGGGGTATGTTCATCCATGATTTCCTAGTAAATCAAGAATTTATTATAGTTATGATGCGAATTCACTCGAATTCGAGAGTGGATAAGGATAAACTCCTCAATGATCACTCATAAAATATACAGTACCTAGCATGATAATTATGTTTGACACATAAAATATGAAGACATTTATTGGTACTAATTCTCAATCATATCGATGTTGATCATTTTACGATGGATAATTATAATACTAATCACTACTAACTTCGTAGGATATTCTGAGTTTGAACATAAACATTAGACACGGAGAAAAATAATTCTCATCGTCTTTCTTCAAATTGATGGCTCTCATTTGCATTAATTACCTCCGTACCTAATTACTTTCAGACTCTTCGAAGGTATTTATTTTTCATAATTCTGACACGCCGACATTGAAAAGCTATCCTGAACAAATCAAAAGATTGCGATCGTCGGATTAATCGATATTTTATAGTCGACTCGTTGCATAGAATGGACAGTTTGTTATTTCAAGTGGGCAAATTAGTAGTTGTTAGTCATGAATTGTTGTTGTCTTAGTTACTAATTGATTTCTAAAGTTCAGGATGAACGAGCCGAAAAACCTGTATAGTAAAACACTCTATTTGTGGGGTGTTGTGAAGATGGTAAGAAAATATCAAGGAGGTTTTGAAATAGATTTATGCTTTGGGACTGGAGGTCATCTTGGAAGGAACACGGAAAAGTGTAACGACACACCAATAAACTGAGAAGGTTGCTGCAGGTAACGGTCGGCATTCTAACGTCTCTTATTACATCTATATCAACATCAACATCTTTCCTGATGGTTTGGTTGAGCAGCTTGGTGAGCATCATTCGCTCATTGTGGCCCCACAAAACAGGGATTTCACAGGAGTTTGACCATACTGTAGAATACGAATAACAGAACTCCCTAGCCTGCTGAGCGAGCTAAATTCGCTTCTGGCGGCTCCACGAAGCTATATTTCACAGGAAGCCTATTAGAAACTGTGAAGAACGAATGATAGACTCAGATCCCTTCTGGTCAGGAAGAAGAGTTAAATCGATACAGTTGGCCCCTTGCAGCTGGAATTCCACTGAAGCCTGTTTGAGGCTGCTGAACACCAATCACCAACTGAGCTTCTCTCTGATAAGCTGGACCACCTAAATTCTCTCTTGGTGTCCCAATGATGGTGAAATTTCAATATGAGATGTAGAGAAAACATATCCATGATTCGATGCTTTTTCGTAGTCACGGGGAAATTAATATATATTTTTTTTTTTAGAAGTACTTATTTCTTAGTGGTACTTCCGCGAAGCTACAATAGCTACCAATAATTGGTGATGTGATCACGATGAGATAATATAGGAATATTAAAACGTGCCTAGGCATCTAGAAAATGCTCTCAAAATCTCAAAATAGAAATTGTTTTGAATGTAATGTCAGCTTGTTTACCTGTTTCTGGTATCAGTCCTTGTAGATTCAAAAACATCTTTTTACTGTTGATTACCTTCTACTCGATGGGGTTTAGAGGGTGAGTCACCAGGTTCTGAATGACATCGTCATTCTAAACTCCCATCAGAAACGTTCTCGACTAGGTTCTTTCCCTTCTTCAGGGGGTTAAGGTCGAACGCCTTCCTGTAATCCCACAGTTTCTCACACTTTTTGATGCAACCTTGAGCAATTTGAAGATTTCGGGGGAGCCACTAAGGCTGTTTAGCCTCGTGAACTGCGCTTCATATCTGCTATCGAGTCGTTTATTGTCGATTTCTCGATCGATAATTGGCCGTCGGTTCGAACGCAAGCTCTTCAGTTGGCCAACTCGCTGGAGAGCCTTTTTCGTCCTGAATGTGATTACCTGCCACCCACACGCGTGTGATAACAAGTTTATTGCGTTTACGAAGGGCTTTAGATTTTACGTATCACTCCATCCTACAATCAACACATTACTCCATCGAAAACACTGGTTTACTGAAGAAAAGTCAATTTGCACGTGTCGCAAATAATGAAACTAGTTGTCCACAACAGGTTATGAACCCTCAACAACAAGGTTTTTACTCCTGTAATGCACCATGCGGCAGGTTTTTAATTTGTTTTTTTGCAGCTGTATGTTCTTGAAAATCCTTTTTTACAATTACTCCATCGATTAAGTATGGACTATGGAGTAATTATGAACATCAATTTTGACGTTTAAATTAGGTGTCCAAAAAGTAAAATAACAGTTGTCTGGAAAACGTTGCACAGGGCGTATGAGAATTAATTAACAATGTTCATAATAATAACTCATTGCATAGGTAGTTCAAAATAACCTAAAGAGATCATAATTTGAAAGGAATTTACCAAGTGTTTAACGTAATTATTTGATTAATTTTTATCAACATAATCCTATGGAACATTTCCAAAATTGTAGATCCTGACGAGCTGAATCCAACGATACCGGAAAATCAATTTTAGATTTTTGTTGCTTTCCAGGTATTTGCATTGCATCTTTTTCTGCAATGTTTGTTGTAGTAAATTGAAAATCGAGAAAATAGTCCGTTTCGTACATGACACGGGTATATGCTCAAAAACTCTCGAAATAAAGATATTGTTGTTTCAGTAATTTGAATAGTATTTTGGGTTTTTAGAAACGTTTGAGACACCCGGGGCTATGTAGAACAAACCGTTTTCTGCCTACGAGAACTTACGATAAACCAGAAATAAGAGTGAATCGCAAAAGAGGCCTAATCCCCGTTCGAATATTGTATCTGTCCAAAATGCGATCGTTGTTCGTTTCTTCGAGTTGTATTCAGTTTTGCGTCCTTAGCAACCAGTATTCAAATTTCACAAATGAAACTCCATAATTATTTCTTCGAATCAAGTGTGAAGCGTTCATTTCTTCCAAATAAACATGATTGTGAAGTAGGAAAGAAGTAGGTTGGTAGTAATTATGGTTGGTAGTGGTACCCAACATCAGGGTTATGGCTGCAGCCTTGTCATGGCGCTGAGTGTGGTGCGGGAAAAGTGCCACGGAGTTGCGAGAGTTGGGCATCTCAGTTGGTGTATTCGGTGGTGTCTCTAGACGCGTACTAACTGCTCGGCTCATATTTGAACTGGTGGTATTTTTACATCACTTCCTACATCATCACTCATCCCTAGTGCTGGCGTCGGGTGAGTCCTGGGCGTCCTCTCCATTATGTTTCATTTGTTTCTTTATTTTTGTTCATTAATAGTGTCCCCCTTCCGTCTTTGAGGGGAGTTTTTTTTCAAAGTGACAATGGCAATGATGTGTTCTTGGCAGACTAGCAATCCACACAGAATAAACCTTTGTGAAATAATTCGCAGCGCTTAGCAAATGCGTTAGCTAAGTTATTATTATATATATTATTATAAGTTTCACTATCGTAAGATCGAAGGTCTAGTGTGTGCACTCAGAGAAGTTTATTTCCTGAAAATATATATCCGGTGATAGATCGGAGGAAGTCGTATCTCCTTCGGTAGGAGGAGAAGGAGACCATATTTAGGTACACGTCCGGATATAACCATAACAAAATTTGATGGGTGACTCATAATGTCAATTCGTCACTACCAGTAGCTTTCTCTGGCGTTTTACGATCGATTAAAGTTTAATTATTCCTCGAGAAATGTATCGCGGAGGAAATGAATTTTCGTAGGTTCCCGCGTCGAAGAAGGTGTTTCATAATGGCGCTTGAAACTCTAAAATTACACTCGTGACTATGCACCGTCTTACTCAACGTATCTCATGAAGGTGGAATTACAGATAGTCAATTAATCGTAGAACCAACGGGAATGACATTTTCCTTAGTCGAAGGATGCGATTTCACTTCGAAGACGCTCATCAGTCGCGAAGCAAGGATCTCCACCGTTGAAATGTCGGGTATCGATATTCAGGGCCTCGTGATGAATAAGAGAGAACGTACTTGATTGTTCACACGGGTGAACGACTTCTCCTCAAACACTTCTATTGTTTGGTATGTACCGAGGGTTTTGTATAAAGGGGGTCTCAGTAGGTCGCCCTTCATTCCTCGTTCCGGGTTACATTTCCCTAGATTGTAGGGTCTAAAACTTCAAAAGTTGTACCTAATTTTGACATTTTCAAGAATTTTCAAAATTCATTAGTGCATCGACCTAGGGAATTGAAAAAGTAGAAGGTTGCCACTGGTATCATCAAAATCGAACAATAATTGCCAGAAAAATATGGAAAAACCGTGTATTCAGTTTCCTTGTTAATACATTTTTTTGTTAAGAAGATGAACTAAAAATTTAGAAACAAATCACATCTAATAAGATATATAACACTTATCTAAATTTTATAAATAAAAACGTGTTACATTGTGATAGCAAGAGGAAAAATGAGATGCTAAATGTAACACGCTTTTATTTATACAATTGGGACTGTGATAAAGTGTTATCTTCATAAAATGCTATATTTCTACATGGAGGTGATTTATTTTCAACTTTTTAGTTCATTTTACTAACAAAAAATAAAAGCTCGTTTTTAAAAAAAGGTTTTTTCTTTCATTTTTAATCTTTGACTGAAAAAAGGCGAAGGTTTATCGGTAGTGGTGCTTCGATCATTAATTTTACCAACTAGTACTACGAGCCGAAATCTTTGCAGACGAGTGATCTATATAGAAAATAATAAATCTTTGTGTAATAACTTGCAGCGTTTTTCCTTCGGGAAAAAAAAGAGATTGTAAAGAATAGTGGGATAGGAAAAAAGTGAGAGAGGTAGACAATTTTACAAAGCCTCTCACAATTTCGTAAGGCTTGTGTTACTAATGACGAGTCAATATGACTCACAAGTTCTGGGCTAGTGTCACTAATTAGGAATCATAATGACCTATACAAATTTACTTGAAACAATCATGTAAATCATTCTGACTTCCTAGGTTTTAGTAGGGAGCTACTCTTCACTAGGTGAAGGAAGGCAAAGAGGGCTGCTCCAGTCACATCTCACTTAGAATTAGATTGTCTGAGTTGGCTTGAACGCCTATGGACTTGGAGTGCTCTCAAGCGTCAAGACAGTGAATTAAAATTTTTATGGGATTCATGTTGACGTATATTAGTGTTCCTGGGTTAATGGTGAGGGGTATCGGTTTCGTCTGCAGTATTGAAAAATTAAGTAAAATTCTTGTTTAGGTAGCACATTTTTTAAAAATTTACATTTCTTCCAATACCTATATTGTTTTTGATTTGTTTTCAATTATTTTGGTCGTAATCTTTGTCAAAATTGTTTACAGTAAAACACAAAAATGGTTATCTGTGACAAGGAAGATCCATATATTGGCCACTTCGTTGTAACAAACACGAGAACAAATGTTTCAAGAATCTATTTCGTATTCGTTCCCCGTTTTCGTATTCCAATCCTATTTGCATTTTTCCACGTGAGTAGAAGCAGCTGTCGGAGGATTGCAGTGAAGCCGGTTTGAATATTCATGGAGTCTCCACCGCAGCTTCAACACCTTCTCCGCTCAACACGTCCTCTGTACTCCTTGCAGTTTAGCGGGCTGAGCGGATTCTGAGAGGCTTCTAGGCGGATAGAAACTAGAGAGTCGCTTCAAGTTTCCGACACCTTCACTTTAGGTAAACTTCAGCGATCGAGAGTGAATAAAGATCCAAAGGCGTTCAATGAGTTGTGCGTGAATTTCATACCGAGGAAACGCCACGAGGTGAAAAACCTGAGATGAAAATCTTTACACAACGGTTTATTTGTTTTTTTAGTTGGTTGAACTGAATAGAACAAAGCTGTTTGACTCAAAGAACATGATACTTGAAAGCGCAATTAAAGGAAGTTGTCCGCTTTTCCCAAGACATCAAATCGCCTCTTTAAGACACCAATTTTGGGTACACGTTTCTCTGCACTCGTTTGAGCTAGAATTTTATTCTAGAATTTTTTTCTAGTGGTTTACCCAGCTATTACGTTGAACCGGTGGGCACCTTCTTTTAAAACAATTGGATCAGACCTCAAACATTTTTTGAAAAAATAACAAATTTTTGTTTTGGAATTCAGTGAAATGTTGCACAATATTATGACATTTTGTGGAAACTGGCCCCAGTAGTTGTTCATCTGGTTTATACAAATCGATTAAAAAAAGAAAAGTTCAAATGGATTGAGGATTTTCTGAAGTTTATGTTCCCAAACGAGAAAAAACGTTAGTTCGCAGGAGAGCGTTTTTTTTGTGAGAAGGTAACAGCAGTCGCCGGCAGTCAGTTTGACCTCATACATTTCTTCAACTGTCACGGCCAAGGTCATGACGTGAAAGCAGTATACAGAAGAAGAATAAGGATTGTATTTATAACCTTAGTACCGTACAACCAAATGATCTTAGTTTGAAGTAGCAGAGGATGGACCATCATAATATGACATAATATTATTATGATTCGGGTGGCTATTAGTCCATATTCGAGCAACCATTTGGACCACTTACTTTAGAGCAATCCTAGAATCCCTTCCACCATTCTATCCAGAATATTCTGCATTTTATTTTAGGCGATTAAAGAAATTTTCGATTTTTTTTCGATTTTTGACGGTCAACTTCAAGTCTTTTTTTGTCAGAAACACCATGTTACAACCTGGAAGAGTAATATGAGATACTAAGTGGTGTACCTATCATTTTCTAAAAGAACCATTGGAATCGACCAGGAAAAAACATCTAACCCCCCCCCCCCACCAAATTTTGTTGGTTTACGTTTCAAAGTATGTACTAAGAATCCGAAAATCGATTTTTAAAATGCTGCAAATTATTAAACAAAGGTTTATTATTTTTCTGTATAGATCACTCTCCTGCAAAGCATACAGCTTTGCCATTGCCACTGCCTACCAACCATATTTTACCTTCACAACCAAGTTAATTTTGAAGAAATGAACGGTTCACACTCAATGCGAAGAAATAGAGAGTTATGGGTGTCTTCATTAGGAAATTTGAATACTGGTTGCTAAGGACGCAAACTGAGTAGGTACAACTCAAAAAAAAAAAAAAAAAAAAACGACCTACGATCGCATTTTGGTCAGCTACAATTTTTGATCAGAGATTCGAAAAACAGAGGGAGTGGGGTTTTAGTTGGTAGGCCCAATGCATGGGGAGTCCAACACTGTTGGGGTGAACTTCCCCTTCGCTCTTAAAAAGTTTCCCCACTTCCGTAACAAAAAAAAAAAATAAAAAATAAAAAATCAGAGATTAGGCCTTTTTGCGATCAACTCTCAAGTTCTCATAGGGAGCAAACCGTTTGTCCTACGGAGCTCTGACTGGTCGCATTCGATTCTGAAAATTCACTATTATTTTGAATTGAAGAAAAAACCTAATATCGAAATTTTTTGTGCTAGGACGTTTTGAAAATTTCAACCCTTATTTTTCAACTTTAACAAGTGACCTACGTCAACCAATAGCTCCGGAGCACTACTAGATCCCAAATGGAGCCCATGTACCAAATTTCAATAAAATCGGTCCATGGTAGGTAACTAAGGAAAGTGCAGTGGACGGCGGACGGACGGCCAAATTTTTATTCGATTTTCGGATTCTACGAACCTTGAAACGTAAACAAAACACTGCAAATTATTACACAATGGTTTATTATTTTCCATATAGATCACTATTCTGCAAAGAACACGGCTTTGCCTATGTTACCAACAACCAACACGAAGAAAAATACTTGGAAAATGTCAACCCACGCTTATTTAAGCAAAAACCTCTTTTTTGCCCATAACTTCTATACGAATGAAGCGATCGGAATAGTTCGACGTTAGGACCAACTAGACCCCAAATGGAGTCTATGTGCGAAAGAACGGGTTTTTTAGACCGATTCTAAGGCCTTTTATGGCCCGGACGGCGAACGGCGGACGGACATTGCAGATTTGGATTCTACGCACCTTGAAACGTAAAGTGACAAAGTTTGAGGGGGGGTTATAAAAATTGTTTGCGATACGATCACATAGGCTTATTATTAGAAATAATAAACCAAAAATTTTGAGAGGGGGTTAAATTTTTTTCTTGATCGATTCCAAAGGTTCATTATTTAAAATAATAAACCAAAAAAAAAAAGAACTTCCTGAAGGATGAAACTCTCAGGAGCGAAAAACAGTGGCGTATATCAAAAGCGTGGTGAACCGGTCTTTTCCGTAAAATGCGAGTAAAAATTTCGATTTTGAAGGATTTTATTTTTTTAAGAGTGGAAACAATGCTTGGTAGACCAATACAAAACCTGGAATGTAGTTTAAAACATAATATGTTTTAAAACATAACATATTATGTCGTTTTGGACATAAATGGTTATGCAGGTATATGAAAAGTTTTGAACTTCCGGAATCGTTTTAGGTATAATCTTAAGCAATACATTTATGTTAACCAAACTTTTATATTAATATTGTCGTGTTTTCCAATATCTTAATTTTCTCTGGGCATTGTAATCCGAATTTGTGCAAGAATTTGCTACCAATTCGGTTCAGCCGTTTGAGCGATGGGTCAAAACGAGTACGATCGCGGTGGCCCCTTTCTCTGACTCTGTCATCCGGCAGAAGACCTCGTCGGAAGGCGGAGTCGAGGGAGGAGCGGAAAAAGACGCGAGCGGGACCTTGACCGGCCCACGGTCATCCTGGAGACGTCCCGCGGAGGAGGGGACCTCAGACCCCCGCTGGCGCAACGGACGGAACGACGGAGAGATGGGAGATGTTCCTTGGAAAAGGCCGGAGAGATTGTTACCTAATTCCGCGTCATCCGCCTCAGCGGGACGCTACCTTCCACCGGCGAATTGGGTTTTCTAAAAATAAACAAGCTCGGACGAGGGTGTTCGGAAAGGGATCTAGTTTCTGAATCCGATACATCATCGAAAATTGAATTCAGTCCTCTCAGGACCGTCTCACCCGTGGATGAACCTCGGATCATCTTAAACTTGGATTAAAATTAGATCTGCGGATCAGGAGTTTGATCGTTTCACGAAAGATTTTCATCCATGGATCAGCTAAACAAAGGATCAAACCTGGTTTAGGAATTTAGCTTCTGATGAACTGACCCGAGACTCCCAAATACCATTCAATTTATGCGTCAATTTATCTTCGAAAAATACACAAAATCAGTGATGAGTGCACATTATCCACGACAGTAATGGATAACAACAACTACTTGATCATTTATTTAGTTTGAGGTCAATGTGGAAAAGGAAACAGGAAGGTTTTTCCTCATCTTTTTCTTATTTAGACGAGCCTTTTTCAAGCCTTTGCTCAGCAATCTGTATTCACATTTTACCTCCCATCTTTAATAAACACCACTCGTATCAAGAATGAAAGACTTAAAAAAAGTCCATTCATGCAGCATGAATTAATGAGCGAATTTTCAAAGAAATCATTCAGTTTAAGGTGTGGTTAAGAAAAGGACCAATGGTGTTGCAATTTGTTGTAGAAAGTTTTTTTTTCGATTCTTGGTTTATATATATGTATATATATTTTTTTTACATGCTTTTACACCAATAATTGACGTCCCGGAAGACGTGAAATCACTGGGCTGAAAGCTGAATCTGGGAGCCCGAAAAGCGTTCTGATTGGGGAAGCTCCTGGACGTAGTTAAAGATGAGTGCGACAGATCGCGTTCATGATCACATGTTCCCAACCTCATCACAACAAGTCACGTTGTTTATCACATATTTTTCTCCTTGGTGCGTTACCTGCTGCATCTAAGTAATTAAATTAATAACATTTAAATATATTCGCGATATGTACGAAAAAATCGTGCGATTTTCAATAATACACTCGGTTTTAAACGTTTCTATCGGTGGCAGTTGTCGATTGAATATTTGAACGAGGACTCTCTTTTTTTTTTTTTTTTTTTTTTCTCACATGAACTCATAGAGTACCCACACGGCTACTGCATTTCTGGTAACAACAAATATACGCACGTATTCATTATATATATATATATAGCTACAAACTTTTCTTAATTTTGGACAATTTTCATTTTTGAAAAAAGCATTCATATCAGAAATTTTGTGCTGAATCCGAATATACCATAAATTACCATGATTTTCAATGTAAAGACCTCAAAAAACGGGAAAAACCCATTTTTTTTGATTTTTTTTTTCAATTTTGGACCACTTTGGATTGTCCAAAATTGCTGGTTAACGAACTTGACCTATGGTTTGTTGTTACAAACATTTTGGCAAAAACTAAAAGAAAATTTTTAAACAATTACTCAAGTTATCGTCCGGAATGACACATATATATATACATATGATTTTTGGAAAAACTTCAGGGATCGTTTCAGAATGTTCCAAAACGGATTTCAGTGTGAAAATTTTTCGAAAAAGTCGATTCTAAAAATTTTGAGGCCATTGCAATAGCTTCATTTTCTTTGAAAATTCGCTAATAACACGCTGCAAATTATTGCTGGGTATGCTTTGAAGATCTTAGGAGTCCATATTCGTGTTCTAGTCGTCTCTACGAACTCATAGAGTACCCACACGGCTACTGCATTTCTGGTAACAACAAATATACGCACGTATTCATTATATATATATATATAGCTACAAACTTTTCTTAATTTTGGACAATTTTCATTTTTGAAAAAAGCATTCATATCAGAAATTTTGTGCTGAATCCGAATATACCATAAATTACCATGATTTTCAATGTAAAGACCTCAAAAAACGGGAAAAACCCATTTTTTTTTATTTTTTTTTTAATTTTGGACCACTTTGGATTGTCCAAAATTGCTGGTTAACGAACTTGACCTATGGTTTGTTGTTACAAACATTTTGGCAAAAACTAAAAGAAAATTTTTAAACAATTACTCAAGTTATCGTCCGGAATGACACATATCGCACATCCGGAGTAAGACTGGTATAAGTCAAAAAACCCAACTGATGGGAAATCGCATTTAAAGATTTTCGACTTCTTTGTTGTTCTATAACAGTCATCTGAACGAATTTTTTTAATATCTCAAGGGTCTACGGCACTCATATACTATTTAACTATCATGTGCTATACCAAAATTGCTTCGTTACCTCTTCATTTGCGACCAGCATGCTTAAATTGATCAAATTCCTATGATGTACCACTATTGCTCCAAGAAATGGTGGAACATCTCAAAATAAACCAGAGTTGTAATTCTAAAAGTGGAACCAATACATGACTTTTCGGATCAAAAGTGGTACATCTGATATTATACCAACGTTACAACATGCAGACCAAAGAGAAATTCCATTTTGTTTTGGAGAAATACTGGTGCATCTCAAAATAAACCAGTATTGCAATGTAATTGTAATTTAAAACTAGATCAACCACTCTAATTATTGTTGGATCAAAAGCGGTACATCTGATATATACCAGTATTACACATACCTTGAGTTCATCACACTTCGGCATCTGGCGCATAACTGAAGTGATCCAGTCTTGCTCCGACGCCATGGTAGAAGAATGGCTCAGAACCATACTGGTTTATCTGCTCTCTAGCGGCCAATAACTAAGTTATCGTTAAACCCGTTCTACCCCCGTGTAGAGCTCGACGAGAGCTATCTGGTGGAATATATAACTCAAAACCGCCAATTTCGGACTTATACCAGTCTTACTCCGGATGTGCGATATATATATACATATGATTTTTGGAAAAACTTCAGGGATCGTTTCAGAATGTTCCAAAACGGATTTCAGTGTGAAAATTTTTCGAAAAAGTCGATTCTAAAAATTTTGAGGCCATTGCAATAGCTTCATTTTCTTTGAAAATTCGCTAATAACACGCTGCAAATTATTGCTGGGTATGCTTTGAAGATCTTAGGAGTCCATATTCGTGTTCTAGTCGTCTCTACGAACTCATAGAGTACCCACACGGCTACTGCATTTCTGGTAACAACAAATATACGCACGTATTCATTATATATATATATAGCTACAAACTTTTCTTAATTTTGGACAATTTTCATTTTTGAAAAAAACATTCATATCAGAAATTTTGTGCTGAATCCGAATATACCATAAATTACCATGATTTTCAATGTAAAGACCTCAAAAAACGGGAAAACCCCATTTTTTTTGAGTTTTTTTGAATTTTGGACCACTTTGGATTGTCCAAAATTGCTGGTTAACGAACTTGACCTATGGTTTGTTGTTACAAACATTTTGGCAAAAACTAAAAGAAAATTTTTAAACAATTACTCAAGTTATCGTCCGGAATGACACATATATATATATATGATTTTTGGAAAAACTTCAGGGATCGTTTCAGAATGTTCCAAAACGGATTTCAGTGTGAAAATTTTTCGAAAAAGTCGATTCTAAAAATTTTGAGGCCATTGCAATAGCTTCATTTTCTTTGAAAATTCGCTAAAAGGGCCATAGCTTGCCCCGAAAGCGCCCTCCTAAAAAAAAGGAAAAACTGGGTTCTTGCTTCTTCTTCTTCTTCCACATAGACCTCCAATATGACTACAACAGGAGTACAGAACAACAAATTGAGATTTAATTGGGTGTCCTCCAAACTATCCCATCCCCAACACCCTGCATTACCCGTATCTGAACCATTTTAGCGAACATTGGCCATACCTGAATGAGATACTTCTGGTGCTGATGAGAGGATTCCTGGAAGGAAATCGGTCCATATTCTGGGCGTGCTCTTGAGGTCTGCAAGTCGTCTTTACGGCCGAAAGACCACGTTTTGAGCGATAATCCTGTATCAGTCCAGCATCAGCAGGCAGGCTCATTTCAAGAGACACCAAGGTATCCTCAAGCAGTTTAAACCAGTTATACACAAATATACCCTAGTTCCTGGGGTTTCACCCCGGAAATCTAGAAAGGAACATTAAAACTGTCACCTCAAACCATTTCAACCATGTCATAGCTTCAGCTGTTGGCTTCAGAGAGGAAAGGAATCTTTGAGAGAAGGAATGAAGAAAACAGGGCCTGCATAGCAAAGGAAGAAAGGGAGCGCACAATGGCAAAATGGCAAGAGGACGGGAGAACATAGAGGAAGATGGACTGCACGGCTGGTGCCAAACATTCAGACTTGGATTGAAAGGAAACATGGAAAAGTGAACTTCTTCCTGGCGCAGTTCTTTACTGGACATGGACCTTTTTTTATGCCTATTCGCATAGAAGAAGGGGAAGGTATCTGCCCCAACATGTCTACACTGCCAGAACAAAGATGAGGATGATGTGCTCCACACCTTCTTCAAATGCACCAAATGGGCGCCTGAAAGAGACCAGCTGATGGCGGACCTTGAGTTAGCTCCCCAGAGTTCAACACCAGAGGATGTTGTCAGCAGGATGCTGGAAGGTGAAAGGAGCTTGACTGCTGTGGTAGAGTACACAGAAAGCATCCTGACAAGGAAGATACTACGAGTATTACAACGAGAAAGAGAGAGGAGGGAGCATCTGGTTCGCCCCCTCACCCAGAACTGATTAAATTCCCCAGGACTCAGCCCGAAGTAATGTGTTAAACGGTTAACACACGTTAAAGGTTAAGCTCCAACGTGGGAGAAAAGGAGGTGTTTTTTTAGTGGGTTTGAATCCCACATAACCGGAAGATGCGGATCCTTCCAGGTATCTTACGAGATCCAACTCCACCTGTGGATCCATTGTAAACTGACGATTGAGAAGCTGCAGCTTAATTTCGAATTCTGATGAGCAAATAATTATCTACTCACCCTCCCTCAATCTCTTATTTCAGAGTTTTTTTCCCCCAAAATTTACCTCAAACCTTGTGTACTTTAGTGATTGATCATCATCATCATCATCTGTTCTTTGTAGATCCTGGATACTTCACTATTCTCCTGGGTATGTACGAGAAAGTTCAAATGTGGCGATTTTGAGCTCTGATTGCAATGGAGGATTGCAAAATCGAGATGTTTCGTCCAACACCACAACATCTGTTATTAATAACACTGTGACTTCCATGCAGTTGTTCAATCTGATTGAGTACTTCCAGATGCTACGGGGATGACCGATGCTTTTCTTTCGTTATATTTGAGATCCTGAACGAGCATTGTGCCTTTTTGAGAGACCTGCAGAGATGTAGGAGGAGTGAAGCAGGATTGGAAATCTTCTTTGAAGCCATTAGGGCGTATTTTGTACATCCATTTTTTCGATATTTTCTTTTACACCAAGTATAGCTTATTAACAATATTATTTTGAAAACTTTTAAATGGACAAGTATTGCAATCTAAGATGAACTGAGTTTTGTTAATTATGGTGGATGTTTCACTTCACTGCTTCACAAGTAAGCTAGATCAAGTGGTATGGTAGGCCTACGCTTCAATCTTCTGATGATATCACTTGTATCGAGAAGTTGGACAGCTTCCTCGTTGATGTGACAGCTTAGCCGCTGTTATGTGACTCACAGCTTGTCGCTTTACAGCATCGTTTATTGTTTCAATACGAAGCTCATGATGGAGACGTTAGTTTCGAAAGTACCATGGTGCATTCACAACCGTTCTTAGCACATTGTTTTGGAATCGTTGGATAATGTCTCGATTTGATCGACCCAAAGCTGAGCTCCATAAGTTCAAACTGATTTAAGGACCTGGTTGTAAAAAGTAAGCTTATTCTGGATTGAAACTTCAACCGTCTTCACATTAGCCAATGCATTTTTCGGAATTTCAGAAGAAGTTTTTCCTCCTCTTATTTGACATGGGCTTTCCATCTAATTTTGGCGTCTAGTGTCATGCCTGGATATTTTGTTTCATTAGCATCCGGAATAACTTTTTCCTTGAAATATACCGGAATGTAATCGACTCTCTTGTTAGTAAAACTGACTAGTACCGACATAGTTTCATTTATTTTGATTCTCCATTTTGCAGTTCTTTTGTATGCTGGATATTGATTGATTCAACTTGATAGATTCAGTGTTACATGCTCTGACTGCCAAAATCTCTGTATCATCTGCGAAGGTGGCTGTGGTGTTCATTCCAATTTCTGGGAGATCACTGGTATAAAGGACATACAAGAGCGGACCAAGAACCCTCCCTTGTGAGACTCCTGCATTGATTAGCTTTGGCTCTGAGTAGGCATCTTCTCGCTTTATTCTGAACTAGCGATTGGCGAGATAAGACTGAAGCAGCTCAGCATACTTTATTTTGGTATATCCAGTAATAAAATGTGATTTTTCAAGGCACTGCACTACTACACTCTATCCATGCTTACCACTGATAAACAACTCCAAGCAAATACAACTCCTTACAAACGGTTTGATTGATCCCAATGCATTCAATCGTACTAAGCATTGATGAAGAATACATTAATCCCGAGGATGTACGAGTATAACTCGAAATGCTGTGAAATCTAGATATAGTTATAACGACACCAACTATGACCATCACGCTCGTGCCTCATCCCTGTCTTCATCCCGCTATTCATCTCATCATCGGGTGCTTCACAGAGCACAGAAACGTGAAATAAAACTAGAACGAATTGATGATAATTTTTCTACGGTCACGAGCTGGTTCGACTTCCCAAGGCCATTGCCGCAGAAATTTATCGTTGAGGGAGGTTTGTGATGAAGACGAAGAAGACGTAGGGGCTCTGCTCTCCTAATAAGGCAGGGCGGGCTGTGTGTAGTAAATCTCTCAATTTCCTGCCAACTCATAACTGGCGGGCGATCCGATACGTACGTCCACTCTGTACAGCTTCTAAAAGCGTTCTGTTTCCCAGGCTTATCTTCGTAGATGCTCCCTCTTCATCCAAAGAAGAATAACAAGTTGAAATAAAGACAGCTATAGTGTACGAGCTAATTTTGACTTTTTCCATAAGATTAGGTACGTATACCTACTTGAATGAACCAGGAAAAATTCGAATCCTATGTTATCTGAAAACAATGTCAAATGTTAAACAATTTTTTTATAATGAACCAAATATTATGATATTTCAGTAACCAAGAACCAAATTTTTATGGTTCATTAAAGGGTATCTATAGGTCCCAATTGGGGTTAACTGTGGAAACCTTTCTTAGTTACCATGAACCGAATTCTATGGTTCTTTAATGGGTATCTATAGGTCCCAATCGGGGTAAGTCTTACTAAACTTTATTAGTTACCGTGAACCAAATTTTGTGGTACTTCAATGGGTACCTATGAGTCCCAATCAGTCAGTTTTCGGCACAGCTCAAGGCAGTTTGCACCATCTCAAATTGGACGCGGAAGCAAAGCATCCATCACCACCTCCGCCACCACACCGAATACGCATTGTAGAGTCGTAATATGTTAATCCTCGCACATCCACGACGGTCCTTTTTACAGCGGAGGTCCTAAAACAGTTTGCAGAAAAAAAACATGTGCGCCACGTCACCTTTTAAATTTAGCACCTCATTCGTCTCCTTCCTGGTCCTTATGAAATTATACGACTGTTTACCTTCGGCGGGTGTCCCCGGACGTAGTCAATCGGAATTCGACTTGTTTTTGATAATTGTGTATAAATGACGGATTTTATTGGTTCAAAGCGAACTTTATTATCCTCGTATTCGTAATGACCGAAGAGATGCGAATAAATCATAGGAATTTTGGTTGATAATCTTAAGTAGGTAATGAAACTTGAGAATCAAACGGTAGCAACATTTTGTTAACCTCCTTGAAATGTTCTAGAAAATAATATTTTCTTGATGCAGTGTTTTTTAAATGATTTGCAGCGTTATTTTATTTTATTTTTTTACCTATCAACATTTTGGTTTATTATTTTCAATAATGAATCTTTGGAATCGACCAAGAAAAAAAATTTTTAACACCCCCTCAAAATTTGATGGTTTACGTTTCAAGGTACGTAGAATCCAAAAATCGAATAAAAATTTGGCCGTCCGTCCGCCGTCCGCCGTACGCCGTACGCGGCACTTTTGCCACTTAGCATTGACCGATTTTGATGAAATTTGGTATGTAGGCTCCATTTGGGGTCTATTTGGAGGTTGTGCTCCGAAGATTTTGGTTGATGTAGGTCAGTTCTAAGGGTTCCAAAATCAATTTTGAAATTTTGAAAACGCCTTAACTCAAAAAATTTTGATATAGAGGTATTCTTTTTCCTCCCAATTCAAGATTCTGTAGAATCTTTAGAATTTTTTGAGACCACGCGGAGCTCTGTAGGACAAACCGTTCGCTCACTACGAGAATTTAAAGTTTGGACGTACGACAAATCAGAAACACGAGAGTGAATCGCTAAAGAGGTCTAATCTCCGTTCAAATTAAAGCTGACCGAAATGCGATCGATGTTTTTCTTCATGTTGGATGGTCGGTGGCTTTGCAGACGAGTGATCTATATAGAAAAATAAAAAATAATAAACCATTGTGTAATAATTTGCAGCGTTTTTTATGTCTTAGTTCTGGGGGTCATTCCAAAATTTTGGACACACAAAACAATGCAACGTTTTTTTTCTGATGCTGTTGAACACAGGAACCTGAAATTTGAGAGAGCGGGTCAATGGAGAATGCTGAAGGCGCCTGAGTGGTCATTGATCAGCTGAGTGTGCTCATAATTTAAATTGCCTTCATAAGACATATCCATGTACAGATGTATCTGCATGCAGTGTAGATAATTTTTTATTTTTACCTAAATACCAACTTTTGTTGACCTACCAACCATTCGTAGGTACTACCTACCTCGCCATAATGCCTTTACATCTTCATAATAAAGTTTATTAGAAAGAACTAAAAGCTTCACACTCGATTCGAAAAATAGAAAGCTTCATATGGAAATTCGATTACTGGTTGATAAGCAAAACTGAATACGAATCGAAGAAATGAACAGCGATCGCATTTTAGTCAGATAAAATGTGAACGGAGATTAGACCTCTTCTGTGATTCACACTCGTGATTCGGTCTTATCGAAGGAAAACCCTTAAGTACTCGTAGGGAGCGAATGGCTTGACCTGCAGAGCTCCGGGTGGTCTCAAAAATTTTTAAAAATTCAATACTATTTAAAATTGGTAAAAAACGATACGTTTATTTCGAGAGTTTTCGAGCTAGGGCACTCTTGAAAATTTCAACCCTCAATTTTCACCCCTTAGAAGTGACTGACATCAACCAAATCGAACAATCGAACAATTCCCTAGGTTCCCTAGATTCCCTACGAACAATTCCCTAGATGCACTAATCAATTTCAAAAATCCTTGAAAATTTCAAATTTAGGTATAATTTTTAAACTTTTAGCGCCGGTTCTTCAGAGATTATTCTAACCCGGAACGAGGAACGAACGGCGACCGACTGAGACCCCCCTGAGAAAAGAATCCATACAACACAACAAATTTGGTTCATTATATGGAAATAATGGACCAAATAGTTATTTACTGCGAGGAGTAGCCTCGAACAATATTTTTCTAAACCGGTCATTCTTTCTCGCAAAAGGTTCTTCACCCCTCCATCTCAGGCTCCTCTAATCACAGGTAGGTAACTCTTGATTAATGTCTTCTCATCAGTAACCTGAAAATAATTAAAAATCTGCATCAGTTCGGCATGCAGATTGTTGCATCCACAACAGGTTATGAATTTGCATCACCCGTTCATCATTCATCGCTCGCCTTCATTCTTCGAAACGATTGTTGATAGCCTCTAAATTACTGACAATTTACTCTGTTTGATGGTAAATTATTAAATTATTGAACTTGTTGCTAGGACTTTTATCGCTCTGAAAAAGCAAAATGATGGCAAATTTTTTTGAAATTAACAAGGGACTTGGAAGATGTCTCAGACTGCAATGTACACAAGAATGAGAAATTATTGACTTGAGAATATACTGGGTGAATCAGCTTATGACGTCGTTCCATCGTCGTGTAGTCTATTGTTGGATGATGAATTCTAGACGTATTTTCAAGACACCCACAGGCATAATACAGTAGTCATGTACATTTTTTATCTTGGACTGTTGATCTTGGAGATGAACGGGAGAAACCAGGTTATCGTATCTTATGAATGTCAAGTAGACGGTGCAAGATAATAGAATACCCAATTTTTCAGGTTTGCGTTCCGTCACTGTCAAGACATGGAAGTTTATGTTACTCATTCCTCACTCAAATTACCAATGGATGTTTAGGCTTTCCATGATTGGATAGCGGTGAAATTGATATAATCATCATCAGCTCAAGGTATCCTTAAAATTTGAGTAATTACCGGATAATGAAATACCGCATCATCAGTTTCTGAGGAATCGAATTCCAAGAAAATTAAAGTTAGCTCAGACGAAACTTTGGTTCAAAGGAAATTACAATATCGATACCTTAAAGCACAAAGGCACTATGTCCGAAAATGTCACTTTAGAGATAAATAGGTCAGTGATATCTCAGGACCATACTCTTTCATAAGAATACATTATCGTAGCGCCAAAAACTTTGAAAATGGCTTAAAAATGGAAAAATTGACAGGGTTCCATGTCCTCTCTCGTAAAATCGTTAATGGCATTCGGTGTTTCGTCCAAAAGAAGAATGCACAATGGTTCTATGTCCCAATAAGATAGCTATAAATTTCAATCGTATAGTGGACGCTGGAGCTTTGTCCGGACATGGCTCCTATGTGAACTAAGTTTATGGAACGTGGACACAGTTATTTAGAGGGCGATATCAAGCAGCACGCTGAAAAACCCGTTCGCCCCCTTTAAGAAGGGTTAGACTTACAATAAATCAAAAAAACAAAACTGAATCCCGAAAGATTGTTCACTACAGTTAATAGGCCTAATTTCTGTTCAAATTTCAGCTGATTAAATGCGAGCATAAAATCGTTTCATTGAAACGAGTGTTGTATTCAGTTGTGCATACTTCGCAACCAATGATCAAATTACGATTTTATTGCAAGTAGGTAGTATTCTATGCAGATGGTTAATAATAATAATAAACCGTTGTGTAGTAATTTGCAGCGTTGTTAAATTCTGCCCTGAGTAGTTTTGAATCGTGGTACATTTGTGATAATTAAGTAAAAAATGTGATAATAGTTCATTTTTAAAAAGCTTTTTTGGTACGTTGAATTCATGTGATATTTTATTAAACAGAAGGTAGGTAACTTACGAACAGATAGACAGTTAAAGAGGACGATTTTGGTGATCTTTTGAAACCAAGAGTTCCTCAAATTCATTTGCTCTTAATATGTACAATGTTAAGATTTTGTAATTATTTGACATTTTTAAGATAATAAAAGAGTAGAAAAATGTAATAATTCAAAATTTAGTAATCCATGTATTTTGTATGAATAGGATTCCAAATTCATGATCAACTATACCCAACATGTGAAATCTCCTGGCGACACCACCCTCTGGTGCCAGTCTGTCACCAAGAAACCGGTGGTGACGTCAAATTATGAACGAAAGCGTGATAAATTCCTTTATCCAGAGGGGTCTTTGTCCACAATCGAACTTGGCCAGAGGATCCATGTTCCTTACCTTACTTGGCCAAAAGAGTCCATCCATCTTCCATCTCTTCTTAGAGAAAATTAATGTCATACAGAGGAGTATAATAAAGATTATTATGAGGAGGGGGCGCCTATATTCCAGTGAAAAACTGTTCGATGAGATTAAGGTTTTCAGCCCTAGACAATTGTTTTTGAAATCGCTTCTCATTCAGTATCATAAAACCCCATCCATTGTTCAAATAAACCAGCATCATGAGTATGATCCCCGACTTACATCATTGGGAAATGTGGCTGCCCCTAGACCCGCACTCTCTCTCACTACCAGAAGTCCCAGTTATATTATTTTTATTGTTCATCGAGCTCAGGATTCCTCCCTCAAAACACCACTGTTACATAATCGAACATCTTTCAGGAAAAAAATCGTTGAATGGATACGTAGATTAGGAAGAGAAGCTGCAGAAAACATAATTCTGAGCGCGTATAGATAATGTTATTTATAATAATTGAAAAATATTGAACTGAAGTTGTGTAGTTGTAAATATGAAAAGGAGGCAACGAAGGTATTTAGTTACAATGATTTGGTTTACACGTTGGAATAGGTTTCGTATTTCTCTTATTTTATATTTTTATGTTTTTTCATCTTTCAACCTGAAATTGTTTAGTTTGGCACTACTCTTGCAGGGAACAACAGACTTTTTAGTCTCTTTCCCTGCAAAAGAGTTGTTTTTGTAGAAGAATAAAATATTCATTTAAATATTATATTAATATGTAACTAATGTACAACTAAAAATAAATAAAATAAATAAATCTTCCACATTTTAAATTTTTTAAGTTTAGATAAACTCGATTCAACAAAACTATTATTAGAAGACTTTTTAAAACATTATAAGTTATAGAAAATTGAAGAGTTTAGTGGAATAAGCCATTATTTTAGGAATTGTGCGCTGGTGAAAACTTCTTTTGCGTTTTTCTCAAAACTCCGTTTTTGAACATACTCGTAGCATCTTTGCGCTTTAAGGTATCGATATAGTCCTCACATTATGATGAATAATTTGTACTATCACTGAAAATGAATCCAAAATCTGACCATAAATAAACATGAGACCTTCGAATCGCCAAGAACATCTAAAAATATATGTTTGGAGACCTGGAATCACCTTTGATGGTGACGAAGAAAAATTTGTACTTTATTGCTTTTCAAAATCAAAACCAATCGATTTACACAATTAAAATTAGTAGGTACTTAAAAATCAAAATCAAACCTGCACATTGAGAAATTTCCCCAACTTTTTAACCTATAAACCTCTTTTCCAGATAAATCAATGTTTCAATTGTCCATAATCAAAGGCTGACTTTTCCAACCAAATTTATCATAATCTATGAAATTTATATTGATTGGTTGCTAACGCACTTTGTTTGATTTGGTGAAGTTCAATGTTTCGGGAGTGTTTTCATTTCAAATTTTTGATTTTGTTCATCGATCTTTGCTTCGAACGCCGCTGTATTTTCTATTAATTCTTCATTTGTTTTTGATCTTTCGTTTCTTCTCTCTCTTTTTTCTCATCATCATTTGATTTTGCCTCTTCCATCTACGTTGTTTTTACTTCGTCATTGTTCGATGTAGAAACTTACCACGAACGATGAATCCCCCACGTTCTTCCGTCAAATTTTGGACCACATGATGCTCACCACATGCTTCTGATTTTAGCTCTTTTCTTCTGGAAGCAGCAACTCGAACTTCGATTGACTACTGCAAAATATAAAGCGTGGGAGGAACTTCTCTGCAAGACCGCTTAGATGCAATTTCGAAATTTTAGTGGATGCCCTGAACTTCAAAATATCGGTCGGTAAAAAAATTTATTTATTTTTCTAGTTTTTTTTATGGTACTTTTTCGCGTACTCAGAAACAAACCCGTAGCTTTTGTTTATTTTCTTCGTTTCTTGAGGGGGTCTCAGTCAGTGAATAAACGGGTTTTCCCGCTTTTCTCCGGCAATCATTGGCCGAGTTTGATTAATCCTGCGGCAATCATTTAGTTTTCCAATTCCCTAGGTAGATGCACTAATGAATTTTAAAAATCCTTGAAGATTTCAAATTTAGTTACAACTTTTCACTTATTTTTTACTTTTGGAATTAAACAAGTGGGCGAGATTTTAGAGAGTCCATCCAATAAAATAAACTAATTGTTTATGATTCTTTTCAGGAAAAGTGTCCTGATGAACAGTCTTTGATGAATCCTGATTAGTGTCCTTGATTCGTCAAAGGATGTTTCCAACTGATGCCCTGGTTTCCCTCCACTGGAAGATCCGAGTTTCCATTGAGATGCGAACCTTCTTCGACCGCTGACAGTAAGATAAATGGCCGTTTCATTATTATACAACGACGAGTGAATGAAGGCCTCGATCCGATCATGTCGTTACGGACGTGATCTGCGGAGGATGAGAAGAGAGGATGTGCGTTCCGTTGACCTATCGACCCTACGAGTTGCACCAGTGATTACGTGCGGGGTTTCTGGTCCGTCCTCGATGACAAAGGCGTTTTGTCTCTGGTCCCGAATTATTCCCGGCGAGGGAACGGAGGAAGGTTTCCAGGCACAAAGGTGGAGTTGACGCAGACTAGCTGGTGTATGCTCAGGCTAAATTATGCACGAGCACGGTCGATCATTCATCAGATTGTTTGGGTCAGAAGGAAGAAAATATGCACACTGCGGACCAAAAAATGGCCAGTAGTGGGCCAGGAGGTCTGTAACGATCAAGGTCCCGAAAACTAGAACACCATAACAAAAATACACAATAGTACCCTCAAAAACAAATAAATGATTTTATAAACTTCAAGACGAAATATTTCAGAAACCAAATACAGAAATAAAATACGGAACCAAAATTGTCCAAAAATAAAATTGTGATCCATTACATTTTTTATTCTTTGACTTTTCTCAATAAAACAAAGGTGAATCGAGAAAAGCATGTCTTTAAGGGTGTCTCAGTCAGTCGCCGTTCGTTCCTTGTTCCGGGTCAGTATTTCCTTAAATTGCAGGCGCTCAAACTATAAAAATTGTACCTAAATTTGAAATGAAAACCCTCAGGAGCGGAAATTCATACCAGTACCCATATTTGAGCGCAATGCTCAGAATATACCTAAACAAAGTAAAAGTCAAATAACTCCTTTGTTTTTCAATATTACTGCATCATCAGTTTTTAGCGGGCAGTTATGTTCAGTAAGTTTGTTGCAGTATGCTGTTGGAACCATAACAAGATAGAATAGTCGTTGTCGTCTCCTCTTGCTCCTTCCAGGAGTACCTAGTTAAGGTCTCACCTATTCAGCACTGGTGAGGTGTCTCAAAGAATCCAAGGTTTTATTTGGACAACATATAACAAAAAAAAAAAAAAAAAAAAAAAAAAAAAAATTGTTCACCAGAAAACCTTTCACGAAAATGAAAAAAATTTTCAATTCACAAAAATCTTGAGACTACACTAAAGGAAAACATTTTTTAACGAACAAGCTCAACAACAACTAGGGTGGTGACACCAGTCGCATACACTTACCCAGTATCATACACTTTCATCTTCATATCCAAATTATATGAGTTCTTGGTGACGTAAGTAGGATTTTCTGAGTTAAAAATGTTGTTGTGCTTCTATAGTAGATCTGAAAAGAAATGGAAGAAGGAGGGAACTTTTTTTCGGGTTTCTCACATGCGGGAAGGGACACCTTGTAGTCAGCACTCTATTCATGGCGTCTGCTTGCACTTTAGGTTAAGAAGGTGAGTCCTCTTCTGTATTGATATTTTCACGCAAATTTTGTCTTTCCACACTCAATTTTTGATGTTTCTGCTCAAATGTATGATACTGGTTCCGAAGGGTGAATGACACCGATGTCACCCAACTTTTACCATGTATGAAACCGAGGGAAAAAAAATTTAAAAAATGAATGAATGTAGTAGAAATATAGATTTATTTAAAGGAAAAAGGCGAGAGCGAAACATACACACGGAGACATGAACGAGAAAGAGAGTTTATCGATGTGGCAGTGGTGCCAACTTAACTAGACTAAAAACCCTAAATCCCACATCCCCGCTCAATTTAAATCATTTTGACAGAATATTGAAATTGTATAAAGCATCATAGACTTGAACAAAAAAGTCAAGAGATCAAAAGAATATGAGATCATAAAATATAAAATTGTATCCCAATTTTCGAACAATATATCATTTAACATGAACAACATTTTAAAACATAATATTCATCACAATATAATCAGTCTTCATCAAGTTTCTTAAAATCTTAATCTACACTTTCAACAAATATAAATCAGTAAATAATTTCTTTTAGTTTGTATTTCGTCATAGTTGTAACATAGGTACCAATTTAGTTAATCAATTTTTTTCAAATTCATCAAATTTCGAAAATGAACAAATGTACTTAGTCGTATTTAGAGCTTTTGTTAAGATATCAGCAACATTATCATCAGTTTGAACATATTCCAATTTAACAATATTTTTAGTGACAATGTCTTTAATAAAAAGTGCTTTGATATCTACGTGTTTCGATCTTTTACTATTTTCAAAATTTTGCGCAGATTTTAGAACACTTTGGTTATCAATTTTAATCACAGCACTGAACTTTTCACCACTGAGATCTTGGTACAGTACCACTCCCATCAGGTACAGTACTTCTGAAGCGGTTTGAGCACAGGCTAAGTACTCAGACTCATAGCTTGAATGAGCAACACATTGTTGTTTTTTGGAAATCCAGGTCACCAAATTGCCACAAAAGAAGACAGCAGTTCCTGATTTGCTTTTTCTGTCTTGAATGTCTGTGGCCCAATTTGCGTTGGAGTAAGCAGTGATATCGTGTATGTCATTTCTTCTGTATACAAGTGCATAGTCACGAGTATAGTTTAAATACTTCAGCACTCGCTTGGCAGCTTGCCACACCTGCTGATTTGGTTTGTCGAGAAATCTGCTGAGACAAGCCACAGCGTAGGCGACGTCAGGCCGACTTATGACAGCAATATACATCGGAGGTCCAAATAGCTCTCTATATGGCACCTCTGCAGCTTCCGACGAATCTTCATATTGGAAGTTATATTCCATTGGTGTGACAGCTCCTTCCGAGTTGTAGAATGAATTCGAAATGAAAATTCGAGTTTTTTCGAATGAATAATGATTTTCGAAAATCATTCAACATAGCATGAAGAAACCGATCATTCTATTTCTTTAGGTTTTACAGAGTTCTTAAACAGTCATTCTAGCTATTTGAATGCCCTGTACTATTTGAATGATGTAATCTTGCGTAGATATATAGCAAAAATGGGAAATTTCCTGTTAACGTGCATGATACTGGTGCATCCACCCCACAACAACAGTAACAACGTAACCAAAACAAGCATCCATAACGTAGATTACGGTTAACCTACCATAATCATTAAAAGATAGATTGACATAAATTATTATCAATAATTAAAAACTAAGCTATTCGCTTAGAAAGATTGAAAATTCTTCCAGAGTATCGAACTAGTTTATTAGTAGGATCACTATCACAACAAAACATCGGCGCTTGGCTACCTATTCCACTGACAAACCAAATATTTTTCCAGGTTGACTGGCATCCAAAACGGGAAAAGGCAACTTTTGAGATTTGAAAAAATCCCACGACTGGTGCGATGATTATGTTCCGTTCCATATTGTGGCTCCTTAAATATATCCATAATAATATGTAGATTTTTGTGAGGTCGAAGAAAATTCGTTTATATTGTCTCGATCATCCTCAATGACCGGTATAATCATACCGTACTTCATCAGATGCAGTAAAGGTAACGACCTCCATAGTTTAGCCCCTACTGCGCCACAATCGCGCAATTTGTTTCCGAGCAGCAAACCTGTCCCATCTGCACTATCCCTTCAGCTTTCCGATAGTTATTTTATGCAAACCACCGAGCGTAGGATGAGGACTCACCCTGTCACTCGCTTCTCGGGGAGGAACCAAGATAAGTAGTCCGACTCCAAAGGAAAAGACACTCGCAAATGAAGGCTGGACCACTCCTAGAGAAACCGGTCTTCTCTTTTCACTCAACAATTCCAAAAAGGCTCCCTTTTCCCCCACAAAGGGCTTCATTTCGCTCATCAACTTCTTTTGTACATCGCAAAAAAGGACCACTCGGCTAACTAAAAGTGGGATAACTCACGATAACGACTCCTTATAATTGCACGGCCGCATTTTCATTTCTCCATTACGTAATTCCTTTATCATTTTTTTTCTAGACTTTTCAATTTATTTTACCCCTTTTTGACCATTATAGTGGCTGTGAGAGAGGAGACAGAACGGGTACAGCCAATTAGCCCTTGCTCGGAAAATGGACTTTTGCGTTAATCAAAACGTTGAAAGCTGTTAACTCGAGTTAAAAGGGGTCAGTAAGGGACACACTGGAACACTGGATAATATAATTGGTTTCCGTCACAAAAAAAGGGTCGTACCATGAGAACTAAAACTCCGCGATGATGGCTGTGGAACTGGTGTAGGTTCCGCAATTTCGTTCCAATATAATCATATCAAATTATTGAGGAATACTGTAACATCTCTTTAAAAAAAAGCCTGCCAAGTGGGTGTGGCACATAGTTTCCTCGTATCCATTACCCGATTGTATAGATGTTCCGATGCGTAGTAGTTAATCTCAAAACATCAATCTCTGAGTACCTTCTACTACCCTCATAGGGGACCATCCACATGCCAATCTGAACAATCCTAGAAAATTTCATCAAATTCGGATGAAATAAGTTAGTGGTATGGCTGTTACAAGGATTTTACTTTTGCGCATGCGCAGAGACTACTGTCAAATTTAAGGCCGTGATTTTCATTGGGGACCATCTAAAACCTAATCTGCATAATCCCTGAAAACTTAATTGAAATCGGAGAAAAAATGTAGAAGTTATGGCTATTACAAGGAATTCACGTTTGCGCATGCTACTGTCAGTTTTTAAATCTTGATCGTTTGAGACTTGAACCAACGAATTTTGATGGGTTTTGGGTTTAAAAAAATTCTCTTTGTCGATTCCAGAGGTTCATTCTTGAAATAATTGACCAAAGCCATAGATTAATGGATAAATTTGGTTCATTTTGAGCGAGTTAAAATTATATAATTTTTCGAAAACTAAATAGGGTGGCCACTTAGTTCCAGATAGTTGATTTTTGAATTGAATAAATAAATAGAATAATATAAACCAAATGTCTTTATTTCCATCATAATTGTGAGAAAAATTAAATTACGCAAAACAAAGGAAACTTTTGAAAGTTAGTCTGATGATTGTGTTTTCGAATCCTCAAAAGTTCAAAATGCCGAAACACGAAAGCGCGGTTAGCAAACCTCATGATGGATGAGTTCTCACTTTGGGGTGTCCTGGAGTCGATTGATTTAGGGAGATACGAGGAACGACACTCTAGTGAAAGTTAGCATTTACTAGGACATTCCTAGATTTCGAGAAGCTATCAATTTCTGTATTGAGTCCTAATCGATGACGTCTGGTCGAGCACGAGAATAGTCAACTACTGGTTGACTCACAGAAAGAGCAGTAGTTGACTCAGACGCGACCATTTATTATAATATTATCGTCTCCTCAGAGGCAGAATATTGTAAGCGTCATTCTACAAATTTCACAGGAGAGATGAAAATCTGTGAGAGGATTTATTAACCCTTCAAATCACGTTAATTTAGACTTCGTCAATCCATGAAAAAAGGCCAAGAAGTATCGCGCAATTGCAATTTTACGCGTAAAAGGCGCATATGCTATTGCTTCCGAGTCTACCAAGGTAGCGGAAGCTTTGTTTTCACTTTTCAAGGACGAAAAAAAAAGTTCTCCAAAATCAAAATTTTCACTCGCGTTTTGCGTTTTAGACCTTTCTGAACAATTTTGCTTCCGTGTCTGTGTGTCTGTCTGTCTGTCTGTCATGAATTCCTTGTAACGCGCATAACTATACGAAGTCCCATGAAATTCTCAGGGATTGTGCGGGTCGGTGTGTAGACGGTCCCCTATGAAAATCACCATCCTCGGACTGATGGAAGTGACTGCGCATGCGCAAACGTGAATTCCTTGTAACGGCCATAACTTCTACATTATCCATCCGATTTCGATGAAATTTTCAGGGATGTTACAGATTAGTATTTAAATGATCCCATGAGAAAACCATTAACTTCCAACTGATAGTAGCCACTGCGCATGCGCAAACGTGAATTTCCTTGTAACGGCCATAACTTCCACGTTTCCTACCTGATTTCGATGAAATTTTGAGGGATTATGCAGATTGGGTTGTAGATGGTCCCCTATGAAAATCTGCACACCCGGACTGATAGTAGCCGCTGCGCATGCGCAAACGTGAAAACCTTGTAACAGCCATAACTTCTACATTTTTCGCCCGATTTCAATGAAATTTTCAGTGATGTTACAGATTAGTAATGAAAATCACCATCTTCGGAATGACAGTAGCCACTGCGCATGCGCAAACGTGAATTTCCTTGTAACGGCCATAACATTTACATTTTTCATCCGAATTTGATGAAATTTTCTAGGATTGACCAGATTAGCGTGTAGATGGCAGAGTTGTAAAGTAATGATTACTTTGAGTAATGATTACTTTTCAAAATTACTTTTCTTATAAGCAATGAAATGAGTGAAGTGATTATGATTATGTACACATAAAACCAAAAACTGGGGGATTAAGAGACACCTTAATCCAAAGTAATGGCCATTCCCATTACCCATTCCTGTAATGGGAATGGAATTTTCAATTACTTTTTCCAATTCCTTGTAATGGTAATGGTTTTTCAATTCCCCATTACTCTTAGTTGGAAAAGTAATGGGTCCTTCCAATTACCCATTACAGGAAGAGTAATGGGTAATGGGAGAACCAATTCCCCATTACCACCATTCAATCAGTAAGTTGACCATCCTCCAATTCATAAGGGACCACCCTCAAACTCATAGGGGACCACCCTCCAATTCATAGGGGACCATCCCCCCATCCATTTCGTTGGGGACCATCCTCCAATTCACAGGGGACCACCCTCAAATTCATAGGGGACAACCCTCCAATTCATAGGGGACCATCCCCCCATCCATTTCGTTGGGGACCATCCTCCAATTCATAGGGGACCACCCTCAAATTCATAGGGGACCACCCTCAAATTCATAGGGGACCACCCTCAAATTCATAGGGGACCACCCTCCAATTCATAGGGGACCATCCTCCAATTCATAAGGGACCACCCTCAAATTCATAGGGGACAACCCTCCAATTCATAGGGGACCATCCCCCCATCCATTTCGTTGGGGACCATCCTCCAATTCATAGGGGACCACCCTCAAATTCACGGGGGACCACCCTCCCATTCATAGGGGACCATCCCCCCATCCATCTCGTTGGGGACCATCCTCCAATTCATAGGGGACCTCCCTCAAATTCATAGGGGACCACCCACCAATTCATAGGGGACCATCCCTCCATCCATTTCGTTGGGGACCACCCTCAAACTCATAGGGGACCACCCTCAAATTCATAGGGGACCACCCACCAATTCATAGGGGACCATCCCTCCATCCATTTCGTTGGGGACCATCGTCCAATTCATAAGGGACCACCCTCAAATTCGTAGGGGACCACCCTCCAATTCATAGGGGACCATCCCACCATCCTAATCGTTGGGGACCATCCTACAATTCATTGCAGGATGGTCCCCAACGAAATGGATGGTGAGATGGTCCCTTATGAATTTTGAGGGTAGTCCCCAAGGAGTTTGGGAACGGTCCCCTATGAATTGCAGGATAGTCCCCAACGATTAGGATGGTGGGATGGTCCCCTATGAATTGGGAGGGAGTTCCCCAAGGAATTTGGGAGTGGTCCCCTATGAATTGTAGGATGGTCCCCAAAGAAATGGATGGAGGGATGGCCCCCTATGAATTGGAGGGTGGTCCCCCACGAATTGGAGGGTGGTCCCCTATGAATTGGAGGATGGTCCCCAACGAAATGGATGGTGGGATGGCCCCCTATGAATTGGAGGGTGGTCCCCTATGAATTGGATGGTGATCCCCTATGAATTTGAGGGTGGTCCCCTATGAATTGGAGGATGGTCCCCAACGAAATGGATGGGGGGATGGTCCCCTATGAATTGGAGGGTTGTCCCCTATGAATTTGAGGGTGGTCCCCTATGAATTGGAGGATGGTCCCCAACGAAATGGATGGGGGGATGGTCCCCTATGAATTGTAGGGTTGTCCCCTATGAATTTGAGGGTGGTCCCCTATGAATTGGAGGATGGTCCCCAACGAAATGGATGGGGGGATGGTCCCCTATGAATTGGTAGGGTAGTCCCCAAGGAATTTGGGAACGGTCCCCTATGAATTGCAGGATGGTCCTCAACGATTAGGATGGTGGGATGGTCCCTTATGAATTGGAGGGTGGTCCCCTATGAATTTGAGGGTGGTCCCCTATGAATTGGAGGATGGTCCCCAACGAAATGGATGGGGGGATGGTACCCTATGAATTGGAGGGTTGTCCCCTATGAATTTGAGGGTGGTCCCCTGTGAATTGGAGGATGGTCCCCAACGAAATGGATGGGGGGATGGTCCCCTATGAATTGGAGGGTGGTCCCCTATGAGTTTGAGGGTGGTCCCTTATGAATTGGAGGATGGTCAACTTACTGATTGAATGGTGGTAATGGGGAATTGGTTCTCCCATTACCCATTACTCTTCCTGTAATGGGTAATTGGAAGGACCCATTACTTTTCCAACTAAGAGTAATGGGGAATTGAAAAACCATTACCATTACAAGGAATTGGAAAAAGTAATTGAAAATTCCATTCCCATTACAGGAATGGGTAATGGGAATGGCCATTACTTTGTTCCGAAAGTAATTGGAATGGGTAATGGGAATTGGAATTCCTATTTTAACAACTCTGGTAGATGGTCCCCTATGGGGGTAGTGAAAGGTACTTAAAGATTGGTGTTTTGAGATTAACTACTATGCATCGGATGATCTATATAATCGGGTTATGGATACGAGGAGGCTATGTGCCACACCCACTTGGCAGACTTTTTTTTTCAATATTTTGATGAACCCGAGGAACAGTTTTAGATACAGTACACATCCTGGCACTCGATATTCTCGATATTTTTCTAGAACTGAATTATTTGGAAATATTCCTATCTTCACCTCAAGAGAGAACTCCTCAAGAGAAATTTACACAATTTTACTTTCAAATTAATGAAATTTAATAAGATGTAGTCTCCATCGAAACTCCTCAGAGTGAGTAGGTATGTGAACGTAATGAACGGGTGAACGGATTTAAAAGACTCGGTCTGTATAATGAGTGACCATTTGGGATTCGAATCCGCCAAATGACCTTGTCTTACACAACTCTATCGGAAATCAGCAGAGTACACGGTGATTGGTAATTGCGCGGTCAAAAAATCAAAGCTCTTGTTCTTTATAGAGCGATAAAAGGTGTTAACAGGCTCTCGTAGACTTCTGAAAGTGGTCATGAAAAAATTTGTCTTGTTTTGAATTGATTTTGTCAGCTGTTTGAACGATAAACCCTAGACAATCCTAGAGCGATGACTTTGCGTGGAACCACTGAATCACTGAAGGTTCCAGGATAGAGTCAAATCTTCAGGATCAGCTTATTCAAGCGGGGAAGATAGTTAGAAATTTTGTGTGTTACAGTCTGGTTATGGTTAACACCATCGAAAGATAAACTAATGCCCTTCGGCCCTAGAAAATTACGAGCAACCGGCTGTAGTCTTATAATTTACAATATTGCTTCCAACAAATATTTATCGTTGGTGGTCCAATGTCAAGTTCTGTTGCAAGAAGGCCTAAACTCCCTGAATCACAGATTACCCTATTAAAATTCCGTATACCATCACACTGTAAGCTGCATTCCGAGAAACCCAGCGTGCGTCATTCTCTTCGGCCGAAAAGAACTTGGAATAAGCCGGTTCTCTCCTAAGGTGTCAAACGCGATAAATAATAGTGGGAGACACCCAAGTGTGAGGAAGGGCCGGAATGGTTTCGTGGATTCTTATCTCAAGGAGTCGACAAGGCTACCTTTTTTTCAAAATCGAAGAAGTAGGTATATATAAGAAGTAGGTATATATAGTTGGTATATGTAATGCAATTTTGAAAAGACAGCGTGAATTGAACTCACCGTTACATTCGACTATCTACTTGTTTATTATTGGAGATATGCAGGGGATCCTAATGCGATTCATGTAAACCACTTGGATAAATCCCACTCCCATAATAGGTACTTCATAACTTTTAGACCTGCTGTTAAAATAAAAAATTCAAAATTCCTCCATTGTAACCTACTAGACGTAAGGCATCATACCGACGCTAGTTATCCCACGGGGAGCGCAGGATAATTGGGATGTTCGATGTTACCGATAATTGGAATGCAAAAGCCAAACAACCGCCAATTTGTCGCGTCAATGACTTAGCGCCAGCCCTTCGTATTGTTTTACACGATGTACAATGGTACCTATTTCAAAATCCAGCCGCCCTTTGAGTCCATCTCTATCGTCCTCTATATCTTCCCCGGAAATCAAAGATGTATAAAATGGCTGGTCTACTTTGGGAATGAGATGCAGCATGCTTTACAAGTCATTCAACTTGGGTTGTGACTAGGGATGGCATATCGAATGAAATATATCGATATATCGATCAAATGGTATATCGTCAATGAGATATCGATAACTTCGATATATCGGAGAAAACATATCGATATTTCGATATATCGGAAGATTTACTGTAAAAAAACGTGTGAAGTAGGTAGGTGAATTTAATCGTTTTAAAACAATATAAAAATCATTTAGGATGACATTTATGGACATATCGGAGTATCCACTTGGAAAAAGATGAAGAAGTAAGTAGGTAGGTGAATTGAAAAGTTACTAACATCATTTTGGAAGAAATACTATCGATATACTCAACACATCGGAAGATATTTGAAAAAACCTGGTGAAATAAGTATTAGGTAACCTACTTTCAAAAGTTACTGGGTATGAATGATCGAAATTCATTGTTTAAAAACTGGAATAAAGTGCGAAAATGTCATTGCAATGTTAAATTAATTTATAAATTGGCAGGGGTGTATTGTGGACAATCATGATCCTTCAAAATTGAAAATAATTGTTGTGAACACCTGTTTCACTTCGTATAGTAGGTAGTTTTAATCTAGACGTGTCTCCATTACTTTTGGCTCAAGTCAAGTAATTGAGCCTTGAGAGCCACAGTAGGTGTAAATCATTCATGTACACAATCATCAACCCATCACGTACCTAGGTACCTACAAAATATGGAATAAAATTACTTGATGTTTTTACAGGTACAGGTGTCCCTTTTCATCCATTCATTTCAGTATTTAAATATGTAGGTAATAAAAAAAAAACTGATTGAAAACAAGTCACGATATATAGGTAAATATATCAATGTTGACCGATAATATCAGTTCTCTATATCGATATAAATACATCGATACATCAACCGTAGTAATATATCGATATATCGATATATTTTATATATCGATATATCGTTGCCATCCCTAGTTGTGACAACATTTTTTTTTTAATTCGATTTTTGGATTGTAGGTAAGTACCTTGAAACGTAAACCAACAAATTTTGAGAGGGAGGGGGGGGGATTTTTTTTTTCTTGGTCGATTCCATAGGTTCATTATTGAAAATAATAAACCAAAATGAGCCTACCTCGTCGCTACACTGCGAATTCATTCAGCTGTTTCAACGAAAGAGAACACAAAAATACCTATTAAGATACAATAAAATAGAGATGTATGATACTCTTAAATGTATCGATACATATCGATGGGGAGATGAGACTGGAGAGCAAAAGTACAAGCAGCCTTTTGGCACAAAAAAAAGGGCTCACCCTGAAGTAATACTGTACAAGTGGTTCCGGGGTGAGTCCTAAGCAGAGGGAGTGGGGTTTTGGTTGGTAGGCCAAATGCTGAGGAGTCCAACACTGTTGGGGTGAACTTCCCCTTCCCTCTTAAAGACTTTCCCCACTCACGTAAAAGAAAACAAAATTAGATAGTTCGCACTTAAATTCCTAACTGATATTTTTGACATTGCACAACACAATGCGAAACGCGAACGCTCTGAAGTGAAATAAGTATCACTATTTCATATTTTATAATTATATTTCTATGGGAGAACTGGAACACTGGAAAGGGAAGGCGTGAAATGAAACAACAAACTACACAATCCATGAGGCCCATTAGGAGTTTATTTGTCCTGGCATGGCCTGACGTAAGTGCACATTCATGCACTATCCCCCAGTATTATATCCCATAATGCTTGGGACAGACTTAATTCTAGACTTTAGGATCAATAACTCCTGTCTGAGTTTCAAAGAAATTTGGAACTCTTTGTACGTACTTTATTATCAGACTCGAGTGTGAACTAATTTTAGCATTTGAAAATCCCCGAGGATTCTTCTTCATCCACTTGAAACCTGAAGGAGAATACGTTTTATAGAAGTTACTTCTATGCCGTTACCTGTTCAATAATTACGGGTAGCTCTCGTTAGCTCTATCGAATTCAAAACTCGAGGGAAATTTCAGGCTCCGTGCGAGATAAAGACATTCTAAAGATCCAGTTTGAGAGTTACACAGCTAGTTACACGTCTCTCTGTCCCTTGACGAGCCTTCAGTCTTGGATGGATGTCTCAATGGGAGCAATAGCTATTCAACACCAGAACGTCTTGGATTCACAAAGAGAGCTCGTTTAGTTTCATGAGCAGCAGTTTCTCTTTTGCACAAATTAACAACCTGTTCGTAGTGGGACTCGAAGAATGAAGTTGCTTCCTTTAGAACAACGACGACGATATGCCGGGGTCTATTGATGTTTGTAGGCAATTGAAATGATAGCTTCAATAGGCAGCTGAACATGGGTATCCTTATCGTAAATACACATACAATACTCAACAATTCTGAACTCTGCTTTCAATTTACATAATAACTCACATCTATTGAGAAGAATATACTAAAAAAAAATCAAATTCAAATCTAATTGAAATGATAAATGATGAAGATTTACTGTCGTAGAACAAATTATGTTGATAATAATTATCAATTGACAATTATTGTCAATGTAATAAAAAAGTCTTGAATATATACATTGATGAGACGTAAAACGCTGCAAATCAGTGCTCAAAGGTTTATTATTAACGCAGAATGTGTTTTTGCGATGACTTCCGAAAAAAAATCGTCACGAAACTCGGCGCTTTGCGCCTCGGCGGGGGGCTCCGCCCCCCTGCACCCCCCGGTTTATTTCTTTTTCCATACTCTGTATGAAATCATAGGAACACAGAATGTGTTTTTGCTATACTAGTCATCCGTTAAATAAAAAACAACAATAATAAATGTGGAGTTGACATTAACATGACAACCAATAAACATATCACCAGATGTTTTTTCTGTCGCTTTTTCGTGACGATTTTTTTTCGGTAGGTCATCGCAAAAACACATTCTGTGTTAAAAGCGACAGAAAAAAACGTTACGCGCCTTTTATAATGATTTTCACGTGCAACCAAGCCGTTGGTAAGGAAATAGAACTCCCGCAGTGTTCATTGCACAGAAATTGTTCACCATTCGTTGGAAAGCTCTCAATTTATATAGTATTTTTCTTGTAGTTACATATTTATTTATATAACGTTTATAGGGTTTTAGACCAAATTAAATGTCTAACAATTATTTATTTTATTATTGCCAAAGACTCCACATTTATTATTGTTGTTTTTTATTTAACGGATGACTAGCATCGCAAAAACACATTCTGTGTTCCTATGATTTCATACAGAGTATGGAAAAAGAAATAAACCGGGGGGTGCAGGGGGGCGGACCCCCCCCGCCGAGGCGCAAAGCGCCGAGTTTTTTTTTCTGTATAGATCACCCTTCTGTATAGATCACTGGTTCTCCATCAATAGCACCTACCACCATCTGTATTTTCCCTTGACCTTCCCTCTCAAATTTCAGCTTCCTGCGTTCAATAGGATTGAAAATGGCTTCGGAGCTCACTCAGCTGATCAGTGATCTGAAGAGTGAAGAAGATCTCCTCGAATGCTGGAGACGCCTGAAAGAGCACTTCCATTCAATAGGATTGAAAATGGCTTTGGAGCTCACTCAGCTGATCAGTGATCTGAAGAGTGAAGAAGATCTCCTCGAATGCTGGAGACGCCTGGAAGAGCACTTCCATTCAATAGGATTGAAAATGGCTTCGGAGCTCACTCAGCTGATCAGTGATCTGAAGAGTGAAGAAGATCTCCTCGAATGCTGGAGACGCCTGAAAGAGCACTTCCATTCAATAGGATTGAAAATGGCTTTGGAGCTCACTCAGCTGATCAGTGATCTGAAGAGTGAAGAAGCCTTTGAGCAATGATTTGCAGCGTTTTTTTACCTACCAACTTTTTTTACCTACCAGCTAGGTACTACCTACCACACCATACTGGTTTCACACCTTCACAATCAAGTTTATTAGAAAGAACTAAACGCTTTACAATCGATTGGAAAAATAGAAAGCTTCGTATGGAAATTTGATTACTGGTTACGCAGAAGGCAAAACTGTATACAAATCGAAGAAATGAACAGCGATCGCATTTTAGTCCGATAAAATTTGAATGGAGATTAGACCTCTTATGCGATTCACACTCATGATTCTGTTTTATCGAAGGAAAACCATCAAGTACTCGTAGGGACCGAACGGTTTGTCCTACAGAGCTCCGGGTGGTCTCAAAAATTTTTGAAAATTCAATACTATTTAAAATTGGTGAAAAAACGATACCTTTATTTCGAGCTAGGGCACTCTTGAAAATTTCAACCCTTAGTTTTCACCCCTTAGAAGTGACCCACATCAACCAAAAGCTTCGCGGCACAACTAGACCCCAAATGGAGCCCATATACCAAATTTGAACCAAATCGGTCCAGTGTTGCTAAGAAAAGTGCCGCGTACGGCGGACGGACGGACATTTTTTTATTCGATTTTCGTATTCTACGTACCTTGAAACGTAAAACATCAAATTTTGAGGGGGGGTCAACATTTTTTTTTTCTTGCTCGATTCCAAAGGCTTATTATTGAAAATAATTAACCAAAATTAGTACCTAATTAAGTTGAAATAACAATTGTAATGGATAGTAGTAATTATTAAGGTGAAGTACTGTGAAGTGGTAGCCTGCAGGGTTGAATAAAACGGCCGAAGCCTAAGCCCGTACGTCACGTGGCCTATATTCAAGGTATCTAAGTACTAAAAGTATTTAATAATCACATAATAAAAAATAAAGCTTCCGCTCCTTGGTAGACTCGGAAGCAACATACTTAATAATCACATTTCACTCAATTCTGCAGACTCATAAAGTCAGGTAAGTACTCGTTTTTACAGGTTCGGGAGTAGCTGCCGAGTGTCTACTCGTCACCAGTTTCCAAAAAGACACATTTTCATCCATTCTCAGACATTTTCCAATCTATAGAAGTTAGTACTCTGAAGAATAAACCAGTGACTGATTCATTTATAATATAAATGTTTGTGCCAAAATGTTCTTATCCAGGGTTAATATGGTCAAAAAAATCGTATTTTTTTTTTTTTAATGGATTATACGTTTTTATCATATTATGATAAAAATGTAGAATCCATTAAATTAAAAAAAAGAAAGATTTTTTTGGCCATAAACTTTTTTAAGTTGTTCAAAATTTGTTAATTTAAATGGAATCTATTTTTAAAATGTGTCCTAAATATCAAAAATTTGTCATGCATACACACAAATTTTGAAACTTTAGCAACAATTACATTTGTTTTTTTTCTCAAAAGTATGCTAAAATAATTATGCCGGATTGAAGTGCTTCATGAAAGTGACGTGGAGGCATTGGGAGAATACAATGAAAAGGTCCGAAATGCTGAGATCCAACTCACATCTTCAACCGTCGAAACTTTATCTCGACAATTGGAAAGTAACCGTTGAACCAACTATTCAATCCAATCTCCAAGACAAGTGAATCCATTTGCACTTAACCCCTCTGCAACTAAGGTAAAAGGTTTTTGCAATAACCCAATCTCTTGTGTGGGAGATGTACCGTGGGCGAGATGAGTTTTTTGTTCTTGTAAAATCGCATCATCGTGAATTGGACAATTTCTCAGCTGAGATGCGTCTCCCGAGAATTCTCCAAAATTGGTCACAATGACTCACTCGTCGTTGCAAACTTCAGCTCCTGTTTTATTGGGCGAATCGAGATTTTTTTTCTCGAAGGTGAAGAGTGGAGCATCTCTAATCGTTTTCATTATACTATCGATGGGCCAAGGAAGGACATTAGGGACCACATAACGGCGCCACAAGGCGGTTGTTTATTTGGACATCGACCAAACTATACACGAAACGGCTATTAGACGTCCTCATTTTTCAAGACATAAGTTCAAAACCAAAGATTGTCGTTTAGATTCTTTTTTTTTTGGTCCCTCGGTATGCGAAATGAATAGACCTATTCGGTAGATCTTGCCTTAGGACGGTGAAAGGTCAAGAGTCACAAGGTGATTCTACGAAGGGGAATCCCAAAGTTACCAGGATATTTATTTCTCGGTTAGAAGGATATTTGTGGCGCAAGGTGTAGCCCTGTTGGCACATTACAGCCCCGTCACAAATTATTGGACGATGACTAAACATCAATGACATCAATACTACACCCTTGTTATGAAGAGATTCTCTCATATTTCATTTTCAAGCGTACAAATCTGGACAGCACGTCGTTTTAAAAGGATTGAGCGCAGGAAATACAATCCAAGAAACCAACCGTATATCGGAATATGAAAATGATATTGCAAATTTCTCGCATAAATAACGCTTGGAACGCAGGAATTCCTCCCACCGTTTCGTGCTTCTTTGTTGTCATTTGCATTTCTCAGGAGCCTTGAAAACGGGAGTCCTAAATCCGTATGCTCGGAGCTCAAAATGAATGAATACTGATGAACCCATGAATACGCAACATCTTCAAAAATACAATCTGTAAGTACTAATTTGATTCAATTTTATGTTGCATTGTTGATTGGAATATGTTATGGAATAATTTTACAGAACGAAGAGATCTATTAGTTTTATGTAATGTGAAGACGTTTTTGGACAGCTTTTCGAACAATTTTGATGCCAGCAAAGCTAGGAGGCCTGGCGATCGAAAACCCAGCTGCTGTCAACCGAGTCAAAACCCAGTACTGTCAAGAGCAATTGAATCAGGAGAACCTTTCAACACACAACAACATGAACAAGAAGTTCGACATGTTTTGAACGAAACAAGTAATGCATGGAAGGAGAACCTGAAACAAAAAAGTGAGCACCTGATTTCGAGCCTGCCGTCGAACCAACAGCGAACCCTACGCCGCATTGTTGAAGGGAAGGCTTCTCAATGGCACAGTACTACTTCTCTGTTCCGATAGCTTAGACCTCTCACGCTCTCAGTTCATTGATGCCTTAGCAATGAGATAAGGTGTTGAGGTGCGAGGCCTGCCATTGAGTTGCGAAGGATGTGGGGCACAAATGACTATGCACACGCCCTAAACGGCAAGCATTGCGGACTGGTAAAACAAGGCCACGACGTGGTACGAGACGCAGTTGCAGGAATGGAAAACCTAGCATGGAGAGAAGTTGGTGTCGAACCCGTTTTGAAGGAAAATGGTGATGGATTCCCCGCATTGGTAGCTGACATCAAAGTCCACGGCCTATGGGACAGGGATAGGACGGCGTTTTTGGATAGTCGCATTTTTAATGCTGACGCCTCCTCCTACCAGTCTCAAACCTGGACTGCAACAGCCAACCGGACAGCCCAAGACAAGCACAGAAAGTACGATCAGGCGGCTGAAGATTTGAGAGCTTCATTTACTCCAACAGTGTGCTCGTGTGAAGGGGTGTCGCAAGTAGAGTTCCTAGCCTTCCAGAAGAGGCCCGTGAATGTGCTCGCTGAGTAAACCAAGATCTGCCATTGCTGGCTGGGTAAGAACAAAACTCCAGATATCAATGCAGTCTCCCGACGTCTTCGAGGCTCGAGGAAGAGCATCAGATGCCACGGAATGGGGTTAGAGGACGGAGAGGAGGACCCCTACCACTACTAAGAAATTAGAGAAGACGCCGCTCTCGAAGCTGAAAAAAGGAATATTGAAATATAAATATGGATCAAGCTCATAATCAATACGAAAGAAGAACTCTAGATGCCTTTATTGCGCCTCTTCTGTGCCCATCCGTTAGCTTCATCCTTGTTAATAAATTGTTATAATTAAAAAAAAAAAATCTACAGCGAAACTAACTAGGAGGTGATAATTTCTTCAGGAATGTTGAATAGGTGTTCAAACTCCACATGCGACTCTCTGAAGTCATTGGCAAAACGAACGTCAAATATCAACATTATTTCTTTGTTCGTTTTTTTCAAAGTAATAAATGCGTAGAATTTTTTGCATTCTAAAAAAAATTTTTTTTGATCCAATTTGTCTGTCTGTCTGAAGCGAATCCTTTATTTTTCATGTAAATTAGAACCTACATCCCCAGAAGTAATGATCTATTCCTTACGAAGCAACCAATAGACAAACCTACATTGCAGTTCTCACATTCAGCGAGGATCCTAGAATTGCAAGATCTCAGAAGATCATCTTTTTCGTTTGCCATCAGCAGTGTACCCACTCCATCGTGACGTACCTATGTCAGCAAGAAATCGATATTAACGATGTTTCTTTTCCTCCATATTTTTATAGGTAGGCCTGCGCTTTTTTCCATCGTAGGGCATTTGATGAACTTGTTCTGTGATCTCTCCAACACCTCCTCACAAGTAACATCGCCGGAAAGAACAAGTATATTTTTATACAGGGAGATTTTTGAAAGAACAAAGTCACAGTCAATGATGCGCTTGATTCATTTATGCTCTCCTGAACCCACGGTTTCCTTTTGTCGGTGACGCCATCAAGAGAGGAGAGGCTGTGGACGATTCTGGTGCGGGATCAACTGAGTCAGGGTTGGACAAACGGAAGGCCAGATTATCCTCGGATTGTCCAAAGTTCGAGCAATGCAGGTCCCGGGGGACTTTTGGGAAAACATGTGAGATGGAGCTAGGAGTGGTTAACTTGATAGACGCCTTACGTCGCCTACCTGATCTTCATCACCTGATTCACCATCCATAGATATCAAATGCAATCAAGGGAGGCTCAACAAATAGCATTCGGAACAGCAAGTCGGGTGGATCATGGCGATCAACTAGCTCAATCGCCTTCTGAAGAGAAATTTTGGGGCTGAAATAACATGTGTGCATTAGCGCATGACGTGCCCATATGGTACTACCAAGGTTTAGCTGACTCCAGCATCCACATGATATTAAATTTCATCGCAAAAAGTATCTAATCGAATCGAGAAACAACCCATTAGTTAAAATACAACGATTTAAACAAAAGAAAAAATTATTTATGGTACTTCTTCCAAAATGTTTCCTAATGAATATACGTCGTATTTTTTCTCCATATTTCAAATTATGGTCACTCACTTTACGAGCCAGTATGAAAAAGAATGATATTGCTAAAAATCACTCAACACCTCCCAAACTCGATAAGACATTTAGATTCATGAAACAATTACTTGCTGAATGTACAGTAGCACCAGAATGAAAATGAATCTCATGACGTGCCCATATGGTACTACCAAGGTTTAGCTGACTCCAGCGTCCACATTATATTATATTTCAGCGTAAAAAGTATCTAATCGAATCAAGAAACAACCCATTAGTTGAAATACAACGATTTAAACAAAAAAAATTACTTATGGTACTTATTTCAAAATGTTTCCTAATGAATGTACGTCGTATTTTTTTCCATATTTCAAACTATGGTCACTCACTATACGAGCCAGTATGAAGATGAATGATATTGCTCAAAATCACTCAACACTTCCCAAACTCGATAAGACATTTAGATTCATGAAACAAGTACTTGCAGAATGTACAGGAGCACCAGAATGAAAATGAATCTCTGGTCCCATACGGGCTATGGGCACGCTGGGCGGAAATGGGTTAAAATGTTTTTGATTTCTTCCTTGCTTGAGTCCAATGATTTACCATTGAAAATCATAAACCAAAACTCTTCAGGATTTAATTAATTATTAATAATATTCAAGCCCAAACTTTGTGTGACTTTGGAATCATACTCAGTGAGAAAACACGTTACGGTTCACTGGAGTACCGCCAACCACATTTCCACCGACGAGAAGGAGAAACCGCGATTCATTACAACCCTGAATCAAAGTTTAGGGAGTTTGCAAACGTCATAGCTTGGTTGAAATAGGATTGCGGTTGAAGCGGAATGAAAATAGGAATCTCGCATGATTTCTGCGAGATATGATACAACGCTCTTGTAAACATCCTAAAATTAATTTTTATGTCTAAGTTGCCTCGTGTCGGTTTTTGTGGTTTCCGTAGCTCACTACGATGAAAATCCTTTTTAATTCTTCCAATTTAAAAAAGAGTTCCCTTTGAATTTTTAATGTTGAATGTTGAAATGCTTATAACTATTGGAGAGATTAACCAATTTACTCGTGAAAATACAAAAAATCTGATTGTAGTAGGTAATTTTGTAGACAATAAATATACACCTATTAGGTAGGCCATTGGTGGTCCTGGTTTGAAGTTTTATCTTTAATTACATCTCATACATACTTTAATAGTCTGCAAAATTTAAGATAGGTTTATTTATTTATGTATTATGTGATTTGCACTTTTTTTCTCTTTTACTTATTTCGTACTTCAGTGCCTACCTTTGTGAATACTCACAAAATTTCATAAAAAAGTATATTTTATTCATTTATTCAGTAAAGCTTTTCTTCTTCTTCTTCATCTTCTTCTTCTAGTGATCAACATTTCCTGAATTTCACCTTCTGAACAGCGAGAAGTCCAGCGCTGAAGCCATGAATGAAGTTGGCTACAGCAGCCAAGCGGTCACTACTCGAGGTATGAATCATTTCTGTCCGGATTTTCCCTCCACAGAATAAATTTGTAAAACGTTGGAGGAACATCAAGCATTTGCCAAAGAACTTGGCATCAAAGTTTATTTGAACTGAAGACAAGCAAGTGTTGGTATACAAATTGTCGTCATCTAAAACATTGGGAAGATTTGTCAAGGCTCATTTATACATTGTGGTGAACTATAAAAGTTTTGTTCTCACCGTTCACCTAAGAGATACCATGATAAATAATGTTAGCAATATTAACTCTCAAAAGAATTTTGACCATATTTTGTGTGCCTAAGGCGATATGCATAGGATAATCCGGTGACAAACCAAGAGCCCTGAGAGAATTTTTTAAAGCCAGCTGAGAGATGCGAATACGAAATTTATCGCTGGAATCATTCGCTTCCGTCCTCTAAAGACGTCCCCCAGGCCATAAATCATCGCAAAAATTGAATCGTTCCGTCGGAGTAGGATTTATTTGATCCGCACAACAAACTGGACGCAAGATCGGGGGTACGTTTTGAATAAATTATTTTTACCTCCCTGTGTAACCCGAGGATCCGACATTAATCCAGGCTGGCTTATTTTTCAGGGAGATTTAAAGGTTGATTATCGTTATGGAGTGGTTTTTCGCGAATAAAAAAGGACCTGGCGTATTTCCACTGAAGCAGGTGGGTCTTTGCCCTCTTAAACGTCTAACGGTACCAGCGTGACAATTAAATCGCGTCCCTGACCTTTTGGGAGAACAGAGATTCTTTGGTAATCGTATGTCGGAGAAACTAAACAAAATGGAGGTTAAATAAGGATTTGAGTTGGGTTTTGGGTTCGGATTTGAGGATATTTTGATTTTGGCATATTTTGAGAGGATTTGGGTAGAGTTTTGATTTTGCGATTTGAGGGGAATCGGGTGAGGTTTTCTGTTGGACTTTGGTTACCTAGTAGGAATTTGAGGAAATTCGGGTGGAGTTTAGGGTCCTCTCCTCCCGCCATCCCAACATAGGTATAGATAAATGACTCATATATTATAGGATACTATATCCTTATATGTCATCCTTATTTAACTTGTATTTAATCATCATCCCTTGTACTTGGGGTGGTCTTCATCGAGGAGTAGATATTTTAGAGATATAGTAGAGAGGAATTTGAGTGGTGTTTTATGTTACTATTTGAAGTAACCCTTCAACTAGGGAATTTATTCTGCCTGCTCCCATCACTGAATACAGGTTTACATTATTAAATATTATAACTTAAGCTTCAACTTGATTTAAAAAAATGAAATAGGTTTCAAAATAACCAAAGAATACTGTTAATATGTTCGACTTCTTACTTACAGTAGATTAAAATCCATAGATTTCACATACTCGATAAAATGAAACAGATGTTGTTTATTAAATTAAAATATTCCGCTGGCCAATCAGAACTGCTAATCATCACCTTCCAGATGAGTCGTGGTCTTACTGGCTCATACAATGGGCACTGGAGGATTATGTGGTCCCATGTCTGTAATGCACTCACCACAAGTGCTACAAATAGGTATTGTTCGTGGCTATTGTAGTGTATTGTGTGGGGAGGGAGGTGGTTGTTCTGGGATTTTGGAAGTGTTTTAGGTTGAGATTGGGTAGAGTGGATTGGATAGGTTTGGATTGGGTAGATTCGCATTTTGGTTGGTATCCATGTTGATTCCTTGGGTCCGTACTTGGTGGTCAATGAGGTTTGGGGTAGTGTCTTCGTTGTTTGCTTGGACACCTCTGGATGGAACAGGCAGTTTGGAAAAATTCTGCTTGGTACCTGTGATCGAGCCCTAAAAGCAGTAATAACGCTCCAGTCAAAAATCAGTCTACTAGAGGGTTATTACGCCTAATTTTAAATCATAATGGAGTTGGGATACCAATTAGAAGAAAATCAAATCACCATGGGTGTTGAACAGCATTGTGATGAAGGAATCGGAGGTTTAAAATTGTAAAGGTGTCTTGCTCAAGAAATAAAGAAAAATAAATACAAACGCAATCAACATCCTCACATGTATTTGTACTGGTGACAGTCACAATGAAAGAATACATCTTTGCACACATTAAATTTTTACTTTTGTGCTTTTAAATTTTCATTGTTTGTACTTTTAAAAACCCAAATAAAATTCCCGTTCAGAACGACAGAACCCAAAATATTTGTATCTGAAGGTAAATAAATAATTTATTATAAGTAAGGAATCTCAAACACTTTTTGGAAGTTTTTCTATAATAACGAGGTAATCAACAGATAACGGCGAAGTTATAAGCATTCGAAATGTGAATTTCTGTAAAAAAAAAAAAAAAAAAAAAAATGTAACTGAGTCAACAGACGCTACAAAGTAACCTCTTGGGAGGCCAGGAGATTCCGGAAAATGAGAAAAACGTATTTGTACAGGAAAATGGGCCAGCTAGATTGTTGAGGCTTTCAGAAGGCAAACACTCTTCCAGCGCTGCCGTTTTATTTCACCGAGCTTGGATAACGAGATGGTTTAGTAAGGATTCCGTGTGGAAGCTCTCGTGCTCTGAAGTTGACGATCTAGCATTGACGTTCGTCATAAAAGGGGATTAAAGACCGACTACCGGCTTCTGTGACGATCGCTGCTATCTCAACGACTCGAGATGAAGTTGTCACAATCCTTTGTGAATTTGTCAAACAAACAACGTGGTTCACAATGTAATATCCTCAGAACTACTTATGTATATATGATCCAGGAGTGAAATATTGACCCGTAACATTGACTTCATCTTGAACTCATTTGAACGGAGATTAGGCCACTGCGATTCACGCTCGTGTTTCTCTCGTTGGGAGCGAACGTTTGGTCCTACAGAGCTCCGGTTGGTCACAAAAAATTCTGAAAATTCAATACTATTTAAAATTGGTGACAAAACTAAACCTTTAAATTTAATTTATTAGTTTAACTTCAATTTTTTTCCTTCTCAGAGTAGTGACTGACGTCAACCAAAATCTTCGGGGCACAACTAGACACCAATATACCAAATTAAAATAAACAAGACCAGCCTGATTGTGTGGTTATTTTCGTGAAGGAGAAATATCAACATATTCAAAATGTTGTATGTGATTCAGTTGATGATTCATCGTAATTGCACATGACTGTGCTGCTGCTCTTACTGATCAAGTCGAGGTGAAATCAGTAGGTGAGCAATCATTTTAGGCCCAGCTTTAAACTACCCTTCATATAAAATTGGCTCACAATATCGCGAGAAATTGATGTTAGAATCATGTTTGAAGATACAATTACCGATGGAACTTGTAGGGAACCGCTGTTAGATTCACCGTGGGTGTGATAGTCATTCCAAATATATTTTCAAGACGAAAATCCGAAAATTCAAAAGTAATTGAACTATTATGTAAATCATTCGTCTGCAAAGAACACGGCTTTGCCTTTGTTACCACCGACCACATACCTACTTCACAATCAAGTTTATTAGGTAGAAATAAACGCTTCACACTGAGGTTCCCCTACTGAGGTTTTGAGGTTTCCCTAATTATTAGGGAAAATTAGATAACTGGTGGCTGAAGACGCAAATCTGAGTACAATTCGAAGAAACGAACAATGATCGCATTTCGGTCAGCTAAAATTTGAACGGAGATTAGGCCTATTTTGCGATTCACACTCGTGTTTTTGATTTATTGTACCCTTAAGTTCTCGTTGAAGAGCGAACGGTTTGTCATACAGAGAGCTCCGCGTGGTCTCAAAAAATTCTAAAACTTTTACTATTTAAAATTTGTGAAAAAAACGATAACTTTATATCGAGAGTTTTCGAGCTAGGGTACTATTGACAATTTCAACTCTTAATTTTTACCCCTTAGAAGTGACTGACATCAACCAAGAGCTTTGGGGCCCACCAAGACCCCAAATGGAGCCCATAAAACAAATTTCATCAACATCGGTATATGTAACTAAGGAAAGTGCCGCGTACGGCGGACGGACGGAACATTTTAAATTAGATTTTCGGATTCTACCTACATGAAACGTAAAAACCAACAAAACATCCACAACGGCTGTACCAACTGCTTTTAAGGGGGTCTCGTCGGTCGACGTCCGATCCTCGTTCCGGGTCAGTATTTGGCCAAATCGGAGGGGCAAAACTTGAAAAGTAGTACTTAAATTTGACATTTAAAGGATTTTGAAAATTCATTAGTGCACGGCCCTAGGGAATTGGAAAACTAAAAGATTGCCGCTGGAATCATCAAAATTGAACAATAATTGCCAGAGAAATATGGGAAAAACTTGGGAAGAACAGCTTATTCAGTAGTTTCTCCCATATTTCTTTGGCAATTATTTTTCAATTTTGATGATTCCGGCGGGAATATTTCAGTTTTCCAATTCCCTAGGGCCGTGCACTAATAAATTTATAATATCCTCTAAAATTTCAAATTTAGGTAGAACTTTTTAGGTTTTTGTGCCTTTAATTTCGCTAAATACTAGAAACGAACGGTGACCGACTGAGACCCCCTTAATAGGCTTACTTTCTCAAACGGTTAAACCACATCCAAACATGTGAAGTACGTTCGGAAGACTAAATTACGTTCAATTGTCACAATTCGGAATTTTCCAGACCAATTTCGGGAATTTAAACCATATACAGAACTATCCGAACCATATTCAGAATTTTCAAATCCGGTTTCAAAACTTTCCAATTCAATTTCAGAACTTTCCAATTCAAATACAAAATTTTCAAAGTCAAATTAATCCTTTTCTAAACCAAATTAACATTTTTCCAAACCAAATTATTCTTATTCCAAACCAAATTAATCCTTTTCCAAATCAAATTAAACTTTCCAAATCAAATTACCTAATCCTTTCCCACAACATAACAATATATATTTCCGTGAAGTACCTAATCTCACAAAGTAGACGGTCTCCTATGAATTGGGGGGATGGTCCCCTATGAATTTGCGACCATCCTCCTGATTCATAGGGAGCCATCTCTCCAATTCGTAGGGGACTATCCTCCAAATTCATAGGGGACCATCTACTTTGTGAGATAAGGTACATTACAGAAATGTATTGTAATGTTGTGGAAAAGGATGATTGATTTGGAAAAAGTTTAATTTGATTTGTGAAAGGATTAATTTGGTTTGGAATAAGATTAATTTGGTTCGAAAAAAGATTAATTTGACTTGGACATGCTATAATATCACCACACAGAAGTTTGATCACATTCTGAAATTGAAATGGAAAATTCTGAAAGTGTTTTAGGAAAAATCTGAATTTGACTTGGAAAATTTTCTATTTGACTTGGAAAGTTCTGAAATTGAATTGGAACGTTTTGAAGCTAGATTGGAAGAATCTGAATGTGGTTTGGAAAATTCTGAATATGGTTTGGAAAATTCTAAATATAGTTTGGAGAATTCTAAAACTGGATTGGAAAATTCTGAATGTGGTTTGAAAAATTTTGAATATAGTTTGGAAAATTCTGGAATTGATTTGGAAAATTTCGAATTAGACTTGGAAAATCTATATACAGAAAAATAATAGACCACTGTGTAATATTTTCAACGTTTTTCGATTTATGTTCCTACCGATGGTGCCAGTATCATTTCTACAGTTTCTGGGAGAGAACAGGTGTCAGTAGTGACCCACTCGCACAACTCCTACAAGTGGGAGGGTCAATGGCCGGGATATTGGGTCTCAAACTGTTTTTCCAGAGACGTCTCGTAATTTTTTACGTTCAGCCCGTCTAACGTTCTTTCTTTTTGCTTTTTACGTTCCTAATCCTCTACACAGTTTAAAACGCGTCCGATCGTCTCCCGACCCGTTCCAAAGTCGCTATCAAATGGTTCGCAATGAGTCGTTTTGAAGATCCGCGCCGAATGGGACGTGAAGGGTCTCCCGGCACCGGTTCTCCCGAGTGTCCACAATAATAAAATACGGGTTTACTCACCCCGGGGTGAAGGGAATTCTTGAACCTGAGCCAAATAACGTTCAATTCCGTTGTCGAGATGATGTCACAGCGGTTAGTGCCGGTAGCCACGCCATTCCGGGCGAACAACTTCCTATATCGGGCGAAAGGGTGCGATCTTCAAGATAAACGCCATAGGAGGGTGTTCAATGGTCGGCGAATATACGCGGTTTTGACACGCGACCCTCATGGGTAATACATACCGGAATTATCTTGAATCTTCTTATTATGAGTAGAACACTACAAACAAAGTCGCACTGCTTTATTGAACAGCTCGCTCCACTCCATTTCCTGCATTCGAGATGAGGTTCCGCTGTAGCAGTGAAACTGAGGGGAGAGAATCTTCACTATATCGGTACAAACTTTGATGTCCCAATTTTCTATATTCGTAGAACTAATAATTGAGGTCACGAAACTAATAAAATCGTCTGCCTGTTGATTATAAATCCAAAGCTACCCCCAATTCCAGCAATTTCGAACTGAGAAATCGTAGTTTAAAGGAATTGACATTTTCACATGTGCCCAAGATCTCCTACAGAGCTCTGGGTGGTCTCATTCGATTCTAAAAGTTCAATTCCATTTTAAACTGAGAAAAACCGATACCTTTATATTGAAAGTTTTCAAGGTAGAGCGATTTGAAAATTACAACCACTAATTTTCAACCCTTAGAGGTGACTTAAAATAACCAGAAGATTTGCCGAAAGATTCTGCGTATCTTGAAATCTTGAAACGTAAACCATCAAATTTTGAGAGAGGTTGAAAAATTTTGCTCTGAGTCTATCAAGGTAGCGGAAGCAATATTTTCACTTTTCAAGATTTTCAAAAAATTTTCTTCAAAATCAAAATTTTCCAGTCGCGTTTCACGTTTTAGACTTTCCCGAACAAGTGCGTCTGATTTTTTTGAAAATTGTCAGTCGAAAGTAGACCTCATCCTAAGAATTTTGACACCAGCTGTTCTTTATTTGGATGAGTAGACCTGTTTATATGATTTTTCAAAGTTTCGAATGTTTATGACGTCACGCGTCACCCCGGCCTACTGAGACGTCATAAACATTCGAAACTTTGAAAAATCATAGAAAACGCTGCAAATCATTGCTCAAAGGTTTATTATTTTCTGTATAGATCACCCTTCTGTATAGATCACTGGTTCTCCATCAATGGCACCTACCACCATACAGATTCTGTATTCTCCCTTGACCTTCCCTCTCAAATTTCAGCTTCCTGCGTTCAATAGGATTGAAAATGGCTTCGGAGCTCACTCAGCTGATCAGTGATCTGTAGAGTGAAGAAGACTTTGAGCAATAATTTGCAGCGTTTTTTACCCACCAACATTTTTTTTACCTACCAACTTTTTTTTACCTACCAGCTAGGTACTACCTACCACACCATACTGGCTTCACAAGTTTATTAGAAAGAACTAAACGCTTCACACTCGATTAGAAAAATGGAAAGCTCCATATGGAAATTTGATTACTGGTTACGCAGAGGGCAAAACTGTTTACAAATCGAAGAAATGAACAGCGATCTCATTTTAGTCCGATAAAATTTGAATGGAGATTAGACCTCTTTTGCGTTTCACACTCATGATTCTGTTTTATCGAAGGAAAACCTTCAAGTACTCGTAGGGACCGAACGGTTTGTCCTATAGAGCTCCGGGTGGTCTCAAAAATTTTTAAAAATTCAATACTATTTAAAATTGGTGAAAAAACGATACCTTTATTTCGAGTTTTCGAGCTAGGGCACTCTTGAAAATTTCAACCCTTAATTTTCACCCCTTAGAAGGGACCTACATCAACCAAAAGCTTCGCGGCACAACTAGACCCCAAATGGAGCCCATATACCAAATTTGAACCAAATCGGTCCAATATTGCTAAGAAAAGTGCCGCGTACGGCGTACGGCGGACGGCGTACGGCGGACGGACGGAAATTTTTTTATTCGATTTTCGTATTCTACGTACCTTGAAACGTAAAACATCAAATTTTGAGGGGGGGTTAAAAATTTTTTTTTCTTGCTCGATTCCAAAGGCTCATTATTGAAAATAATAAACCAAAAGGCTAGAAGATCGCGGTTGGTGTCAGGTTCTCAGAATTAGTTAAAAATGAACAATAAACAGTTTTTTCCCGACCCATGCGCACACCCCATTCTGGTTCCGTTTCGGTCTGTCTGTGTGTCTGTCATGAAATTTTTGTAACGGGAAAACTAGGTATATGAAGTCATAGTCCGATTTCGAAGACATCTTCAGGGATTGAGGGGGTTGGAATGATTTAGTAGCGCTAAGCTGCTGCGCATGCCAAACATGAATTCCATGTAACTTCTACATTTTCCATCTCATTTTGATTATGCGAATTGGTGTGTAGATGAACCATCGCTCCGGAACAGACAGGTAGTAGCCACTACGCATGCGCAACTGTGAATTTCTTTGTAACAGCCACCACTTCTACATTTTCTATCCGATTCCGATAAAAATTATCAGTGAATTTTTCAGATCGACTTGTAGATGGTTCTCCACGAAAATCATCTCTACCGGACTGATAGTAGCTGCTGCGCATGCGCAAACGTGAATTTCCTTGTAACAGCCACAACTTCTAAATTTTCCATCTGATTTCGATAAAACACTGCAAATTCATGAAGAATAACATCGATTGCATTTCGGTCAGCTAAAATTTGAACGGAGGTTAGGCCTCTTTTACGATTCTCACTCATGTTTTTGATTTATCGTGAGTCCAACCATTAAATTCTCGTAGGGAGCGAACGGTTTGTCCTACAGGGCTCCGCGGGGTACGACAATTAAACAAAAAAAATTCTAAAAATTCAATCCTATTTCAAATTGATAGCAAAACAATAATGCCTTTATATCAAAATCTTTTTGAGCTAGGGCGTTTTCAAAATTTTAAACCTTATTTTTCAACCCCAAGAAGTGATCTACATCAACCAAAATCTTCGGGGCACAACTAGACCCCAAATGGAGCCCACATACCAAATTTCATCAAAATCGGTCAATGCTAACTGTGGAAAATGCCGTGGACGGCGGACGGACGGCCAAATTTTTATTCGATTTTCGGATTCTACGTATCCTGAAACGTGGAAAAACAAATTTTGAGGGGGGAGGGGGTTAAAATTTGTTCTTCCTCGGTCCTTTTTCAAATGTTCATTATTGAAAATAATAACGAAAAGGTTCCCTATGAAAATTATCGCCCAGTATTGATAGTAATCAGTGCGCATGCGCAAATGTGACTTTTTTTCTTCCCCAATTTCAATTTTCGGATTTTTGAAAATAGTAATCCAAAATTGTCTTATGTCATGAGCATACAAAGTGAAAAACACAAACGGAATCGAGGTCGTTCGACAAGCTGTAATACGTGGAATTCGATTTATCTATTAATCTTGAAGAAGTACCTACCAATTGAGTAAGGAATTTCCACTACCCATCCAACTATACCGTTTATAATCCGCCAGAACATGGAATACTCACTCATACCAAAGCTAGACTTTCCTCTACTTTGAAGAGGAACTACAAAAACTGTTTCAATATAATGGAATAGCTTTATCTCTGAAATAGGGGAAATAAGCCAACTGAAGGCACCCCCGCTAAGTGGGTGAGGAAGGTTTTCCACATTCAGATTATCTCCTCAACAACTTCGCCCCTTTGGGAACATCAAAACTTCAAGGCGTAGGAGTGATGTAAGTTGCTCATGTAGTTTTGATGATGCAATCGGCGCCCATGGAGGCGAAACGCGCCTGTTAATGCCACAAAGATATTTAGAGGCTCTAATTTTATCACCTCGCCGTGATTCGAGCGAGCACTTTGATGGCATTTAGACAACTTTCTGGAGCGAACATCGTAACTTTAGATCGACTCATCCCCGCCGCAACTTCGCTTGATTACAGAGGCAGAAGCCTGAATACAATGTCAAAATACAATGAGTTGTTTAGGTAAATACAGACATACTAATTACAAGTTGAGATCTACAGGAATGAAACCTAATGCTGAGTTCAAGGTGAGCAAATAGAGCTAGATGGTTATTTTTGAATCGTTAGAAGTAATCAGGAAAAGAATAACATCATATTCGTAAAAAGAAGTAAACAAAACTGATAAGTTTTCCTCTTAACTAAATTAAATTTAATTGTAATTAAACTCCTGAACTTTCGGAGGCCTGAGTATTTGCATGACGAGTTCCTATTTATGTAACAAGTTCATTCGAAATACACAAGAAATAGAGAGCAAATCATGCAAGTGCCGGCCCACCGAACCACCCTCTTTGGCAGGTCCTTTGCAGTGCAGGGAACTCGTATTTTCAATAACTGAAAAACATGTACGATTTAAAGCAGAGCACAGAGACCTTTAGAAACATACTTCGGAAAAAGTTATTAGAAAAATATTAGAAACGAATGAGTACATACCTAAATTATCGACAACAGAAGTAAATCAAAGAGTATAATAAGAAACGACAGTACAATAAGCAGAAAGAATAACAAATGAGAGATCAAATAAACAATAAATAAAGTGAACTTATTAACCATGAGGAACCTAGAATTACTTTTGTTAAAATATATAAAAGTGTGAAGTACAAGTAAACTCATAAGAGTGTCATAAATTTTTATATAAATTGTGTGTGTCGATATACATATGAACGTATCACGATTGTAAGAGGATACTTGTTATTTTTGCTCCAGGGATGCTGGAAGAGAGGGCCTCCAGGCCCTAAGCATTCCCTGGTCGATAAATAAAAAAATCAATCAATCAATCAATCTTATTCTTCTTTCCAACCTTTCTAAGTCATGGATACTATAATTCAGATACAGACATCTGAGAACGTCTGTCGAGTGGGTGTGGCACATAGCTTCCTCGTATCCATAACCTGATTACATAGATGATCCGATGCATAGTAGTTAATCTCAAAACATCAATCTTTAAGTACCTCCCACTATCACAACAATCAATCTGCACGATCTCTGAATATTGTTGGAAAATGTTATGGCTGTTACAAGGATTTCACGTTTGCGAATGAGCACAAAATACTTTCAATTTGGGGAATATTAATAGGAGACCATCTTAAGAGCCCAACCAGCAAAATTCTGAAAATTTCATTGAAATCGGATGAGAATTGAAGAAGTAATGGCTGTGGCAAGGATTCAACGTTTGCGCATGCGCAGCAGCTATTATCAGTCTGGGGGTAAGATTTTTCATTGGGGACCTTCTACACGCCAACCCGCACAATCCTTGAAAATTCCATCAAAATCGGACAAGAATTGTAGAAGTTATGGCGGTGGCAAGGAATCCATGACAGACAGACAGACACGGAACCAACATTGATCAGGAAGGTCTAATACGTAAAACGCATGTGAAAATTTTGATTTTGGAGAATTTTTTTTTCAACCTTGAAAATTGAAAACAAAGCTTTTGCTACCTTGGTAGACTCGGAAGCAAAATATATGTGAAAGAGATGAAGTGAGTTGAAGCCTGGGGGATGTTGCGACATCCGGAGGAATAATAACTTCAGAAAATGGCGTCTTCTGAAAAACGCCAGTGTACAGCTACTATTGTAATCCGCAATGAGGAATGTCACCATGTCTGAATTTCCAATTTTTGACCCCAAAATCGGATTCAGCACCTCAAAAAACTCGCAACTTAATTTCCATTTGAATTCCAAACTTAGGAGTTGAAATTTCCAAAAATGTCTTAATAAGTAGTAGGTACCTATGGTTGGTAGGTAAAAAACGCTGCAAATCATTGCTCAAAGGTTTATTATTTTCTGTATAGATCACCCTTCTGTATAGATCACTGGTTCTCCATCAATAGCACCTACCACCATCTGTATTCTCCCTTGACCTTCCCTCTCAAATTTCAGCTTCCTGCGTTCAATAGGATTGAAAATGACTTCGGAGCTCACTCAGCTGATCAGTGATCTGAAGAGTGAAGAAGATCTCCTCGAATGCTGAAGACGCCTGGAAGAGCACTTCCATTCCATAGGATTTAAAATGGCTTCGGAGCTCACTCAGCTGATCAGTGATCTGAAGAGTGAAGAAGATTTTCTCGAATGCTGGAGACGCCTGGAAGAGCACTGATCAGCTGTGTGAACTCCGAAGCTATTTTCAATCCTATTGAACGCAGGAAGCTGAAATTTGAGAGGGAAGGTCAAGGGAGAATACAGATGGTGGTAGGTGCTATTGATGGAGAACCAGTGATCTATACAGAAGGGTGATCTATACAGAAAATAATAAACCTTTGGGCAATGATTTGCAGCGTTTTTTACCTACCAACTTTTTTTTACCTACCAACTATTGGTAGGTACTACCTACCACACCATACTGCTTCACACCTTCACATTCAAGTTTATCAGAAAGAACTAAACGCTTCACACTCGATTCGAAAAATAGAAAGCTTCATAAGGAAATTTGATTACTGGTTACGCAGAAGGCAAAACTGTATACAAATCGAAGAAATGAACAGCGATCGCATTTTAGTCCGATAAAATTTGAACGGAGATTAGACCTCTTTTTTCAAGTACTCGTAGGGACCGAACGGTTTGTCCTACAGAGCTCCGGGTGGTCTCAAAAATTTTTAAAAATTCAATACTATTCAAAATTGGTGAAAAAACGATACCTTTATTTCGAGAGTTTTCGAGCTAGGGCACTCTTGAAAATTTCAACCCTTAATTTTCACCCCTTAGAAGTGACCTACATCAACCAAAAGCTTCGTGGCACAACTAGACCCCAAATGGAGCCCATATACCAAATTTGAACCAAATCGGTCCAGTGTTTCTAAGAAAAGTGCCGCGTACGGCGGACGGACGGAAATTTTTTAATTCGATTTTCGTATTCTACGTAACTTGAAACGTAAAACATCAAATTTTGAGGGGTGGTTAAAATTTTTTTTTTCTTGCTCGATTCCAAAGGCTTATTATTGAAAATAATAAACCAAAATAAGTAAATAGTGACAATGGCAAAGCCGCGATCTTTGCTGACGAGTGATCTATCTTTTGTGTTTTATCGATTTGAATATGATTTGTAAAATCGTCGAACGGATCCGAATGTACTTTGAATGGGGAAGTCTCTTCAATCCACAGTTGAGTTATTAGTTCCATGTGATTCACAGAGATTGCTCAATATTGATTTCCACGAGTAATTATACATCTTCAGAGGTAACCTATAAATTGAACTCATCTCTCTCATTAACTCCTCGGATTTCTAATCGTTTTGGTTCTTCCAGCCCGATCCTATTGTATTGTAAGCTATTGTTTGCCGAGAACAAAAAATCCTTTTGATACCCTTTTAATCTCACTAGAGTCGGTGTTTGAAGAAACTCGAATCAAAGCCCGAGTGGAGTAATCCGTTCGCATTCAGGACGGAAATTCATGAAAGGCCTGCACTGTCTTTAACGTCAAACTTCGCATTCGGCTCCTCAAACGGGCGATTTGCAACACTCGCGAACGGCGAGATTCTCGCAGGTGAAGCCCAAACTTTGAAACACGGCCTGAAACGATTGGAAGATGAAAAACGACTCAGACAAAGTGGCCGTTGTTTCGGTCCTATTTATGATTTATCCGTTGCACCAGGCCTACGCACGCGATGGTGGCGCAACTGCAGGAATACCTGAATGTAAATGTGAGAGCTACATCAGCAAATCAACATGTTAATTGAAATGGGGCCAAAGAAAACGAAAATAGACTTCATTCCGCGCCCCTCGAGTTCTTTTGTTTTGGATTTAGATTGACCAACTCAAGGCCTCTGTGTGATTGCTAAAAAGTGAGCAAATCACCAGCGAGGAGCAGATAAAACGAATTGCAATTTCCTCTTCACTGGAGGACACAGAAACTGCATTCCTTCTCATATATATATAGACTTTCGGTTGCTGCTCGATCAATCAATTTTAATTGCAACTTTTATTTATATCAATTAAGTTTATTGCGGAAAATTCTAAAAGGCCATAATATTATTATCTTGATTTCGGAATATAGGGACCTAATGAATGGATGACAAAAAAACAGTGCAAATTTATCGACTTTTGAAGCTCATTGTTCAAAATTTGATCTCTTGGCTAGTTCTAAAAATTCCAGCTAACGAGCTTAGCCGTTCATTGATGATAATGGTTGTATATAAACAACAAGTGTTGAACTTCAGGGTTCGAAAACGTGACAGTAAAAAATGTTCCAAAACAGAAACCTATATAGAAATTTTTCGAGGCAAGAGCCCCATTATTTTCCAAAACCTGCTAAGATGTCTTTCAAGTAGGATGGGTAGTATAAAGAACTTTCTCATATAGAATAACATGGATTAGAATTAGTTGACGGGATAGAGGTAATATTGGCACAATAAGAACAAGCAAAAACATACCTTTCATTTAAGCTTGGTTTTTGCTTCCGAGTCTACCAAGGTAGCGGAAGCTTTGTTTTCACTTCTCATGGATGAAAAAAAAGTTCTCCAAAATCAAGATTTTCACACGCGTCTTGCGTTTTAGACCTTTCTGAACAATTTTGGTTCCGTGTCTGTCTGTGTGTCTGTCATGAATTCCTTGTAACGGGCATAACTATACGAAGTTATTGTCCGATTTCGATGAAATTTTCAGGGATTGTGTGGGTTGGCCTGTAGACAGTCCTCTATGAAAATCATCAGTCTCGGACTGATTGTAGCTGATGCGCATGCGCGAACCTGAATTCCTAGTAACAGCCATAACGTCCACATTTTCACCCGATTTCGATGTTATTTTCAGGGATTATGCGGATTAAGTTGTAGGTGGTCCCCAATGAAGATCATCAGCCCCGGACTGATAGTAGCCGCCGCGCATGCGCAAACGTGAATTCCTTGTAGCAGCCATCACTTCCAAATTTTCCACCCGATTTTGATGAAATTTTCAGGGATCACGCGGATTAGGTTTTGGATGGTCCTCAATGAAAATCAATGCATTAAAATTTACAGTAGCCTCTGCGCATGCGCAAACGTAAAATCCTTGTAACAGCCATAACACTTACATTTCTCATCCGAATTTGATGACATTTTTTAGGATTGTCCAGATTAGCGTGTAGATGGTCCCCTATGAAGGTAGTGTAAGGTACTTAGAGATTGGTGTTTTGAGATTAACTACTATGCATCGGATCATGTATATAATCGGGTTATGGATACGAGGAAGCTATGTGCCACACCCACTTGGGAGACTTTTTTTTAGCGAGAAAAACATTATTGAACATTTTAGGAGTAAATTATTACATAAAAAATTATTACCGCTGCAAATTATTACATAAAAATTTATTATTTTTCATAGATTGAATACCCGTCTGCAAAGAACATGGATTTGCCATTTTCACCATCTACCAACCATAGGAACTACCTACTAAATACCTACTTCACATCCAAGTTTATTTGGGAGAAATAAACACTTCACGCTTAATTTGAAGAAGGGAGTTGTGGGTGCCTTCATGAGGAGATTTTGATCGCTGGTTGCTAAGGACGCATTTTGGTCGGCAAAAATTTGAACGGAGATTAGGCCTATTTTGCTATTCACACTCGTGTTTCTGATTTATCGTCCCACCCTTATGTTCTCATAGGAACCGAGTTGGTGATTGAACACACAACGAAAAGTCCGTTTTTCACCATTCTGAATCCAAATCTGTATGTATATCTGTGTGCACTATCTCTGTATAAGCAATGTATGTCTTGGTGTGTGAATGCATGTAAGTGTGACAAAATCTTGTCTACTCTGCCCAGACCTCAGTTTCCAATCAATTTGCATGTTTTTTTTTTTTTTTTAATTCAGTTTAATTTGGAAAAATGTTCAGTCACGTGCAAATTATATGAAAAAAATTTTCGGAGATGATAGTCCATCTCTCATGTCATAACTACACTGGAGCCCCATCATCCTTAACATTATATTAACTGCTCTCGAGCAGTGGAAATAGACCATGGCCATCACGAATTTTATCGAGAATTTGTACTCGATATTTTCTGATGGTTGTTTTTTTTCCACTATTGAGACCACTCCCATACTATCCTCCAAGTCAGAGCTCATAAGCGCGAACGGTTCAACATTTTTATATTTGGAGATTTATCAAATCCCCAAGAACCACAAATTGTGATTCTGTGTGGACTCAGAATTCTAATACTTGAAGCCTAGCCTAATGTAAACGTTCCTTGAAGTTGTAGCAAGTTCGGAAAACTCAAAATTGATTTGAATGTGATAGAAGCCATCGACTTAGACGGTTGGTGAATGAATAAGGAAGAAAAAAACAGCGATTGCGAAAGGACATTTTAATAGTAGGTATCAATAGTATGACCCGACAAACTATACAAGATACATGATGGTTATACTTTTAGTTCTTCATAATTGAGTGTACGGTCCGTGTTCGTTCTTCACGAGGACGATTTGGTCGACGACCTGGCCGCCGATGTCGGTGGCCACTTGGGTCAAGATGGCGTGCGAGGCGTTCAGGAAGTGAACTTCTGTGACGCCGTAGTGGAGGTTCCTATCTGCTGAATACGGCGCTGGAGTTCCGAAGGGCTCAATGTCTTCTTTGCACCCCTGTAACGAGTTTGAGTCATACGAAGATGTGTAGCAATAACACGAGAAAAAGCTTCAAATAAGCACGATGATGCCTTTTATATGTAGTAATATAACTTGGACCTACTGATCAGTCATACCAACCAAAGACCATTCAGTGTAAAAACCTAATTATGCTAGACTGATACCATTATTTCCAATCCTGAACTGTTGTTGTAATATATTATTGTGCTCTACGGATCGAAATCAAAATTGCCTGGATCGTCAAAAAGTCCTGCAGCTGCAATGGTGTCTAATTTTTAAAAAATCTTGGAAAAATCCAATTTTTTGCCTAAAATGCTGCAGTTGGTTTTATTGAAAACATAATTAAATTTAGATGTAGGAAGCTGGAGAATTTCAAAAATTAGTTATGATTCCATAACAGAGGAATTAAGCGTGACGTGTTCTTAATTCGATTTCCAGCTAATAATGATCGTTATAATTTTTTAATGTCAGATTTTTTTTTTTACTTAATCTTGGCTTAAGGCTTAATTAGCGTGTGGCGTTTCCTACATAGACAGGGTCTTAGAGAGTTACTGGATGGAAGAATTTTGGAGGGCAATAAGATGTAAATCGAAGATATTAGCGGGTGACTAGGCGTTTATAGAGCTCATCTATGAGTTGATAACTTCATCAACCCATGAATCACAAGGTTCATAAGGATCCTGGAGTAATGATGTTGTAGTTGGTTTTGTGCCTGATTCAACAATTTTTTTTAATTTCCTGTACTGACAGTAAAAAAGCAAAGTGCAGGGAAGAACTCGTTGCTGGATAGTAAGTACTTGGTGACAACGGATTTTGGTTTCAGCATTTTCAAAAGAACCCAGAATAAATCCCATCTTTCTACATACATGTTTTTTCTGTAGTGTTTCTTCGTTTATATAAACCTTTTTGCGTTCTTTTACCTTCTGATAACATATAAACTTACAGCAGATCCAGTAATGATGTGAACTGGGGCCTTTGGATCAACGTAGGGGCTTTTGGTTCCGTCGTGGACCGTGTAGTTGTACACAGGCCAGAGACGCTCGTAGTTGTGTTGGTGACCCCAAAAAGTCAGGTCGACGCCATACTTCCACAGTAATTCTTCCAGACCGAACCTAACAGTGAATAAAATCGTATTAACTGCTGCTGATCCACCAACTGGCAACAATATCTGAATGCCAATGCGAAATACGAGTATCATTGTTGAATTGTATACCTAACTGAATATTTAAAACTTCAGTTGATTTTATCAATTTTCATTGTATTTAATATTTTTGTGGAGTAAAAGCTTGTTTATTGTTGTTCTTTTAAACTCGTTTTGGTGATATAAATATAAGGGTCTATTGATAACGGTAGAAGTTCATTATTCTGTGAGGAACTCTACGACTCACAGGATTTTTACTGAAAAGTAGTAGTAGTAATTCACATGGAAGTATTGAGAGGCGTGGGAACAGGAACTACAGCCAGGTAGCAGCAATATCCACTCAGCAATCAACGCCAGACTTCACTCCGACTCCGTGCTGCTGAGCGGATGGATGCTGTAGGGCCTCCTACCTTCAGGCAGAGGAGGTTCAGCCTTCCACTGCTCCAGCTGCCAGAGGTTGGCGGAAGTCCTCTCAAGCATTGAAAATCATCCCCGTCAAATTAGAATTTGCCTACTTTCTTTGTATGGTAATTTTGTCGAATGAAAGTATTTTTTTTTAAATGTTTCCATAGGGTGTAGACATAGGTTGGCTACCTTCTACATTGTAATACTTGGGGTTTATTCAAATAAATCATCCCTTGTTTATCTATTGCTATTGTGTTACAAAATGGAATATAATAATTATATTCCAGTAAAATAAAATTATTTTATTTTGCCCCGATGATTGATGATGATGGTATATTAGAATATTATATCTCTTGAAATATTAAAACTACTATGAATAAACGTTTTTCTCTGACCTCTGACATTGCTATTTATCAAACAGACGACTCATGATGATCATATTAGGTAGATACTCACAGCTTTCCGTTCAAACCGCTTCTGGTGGGAGCATCTTCAACGCACTCTTTGCTAACTCCGGAGCAGTACATGGGTCTGTGGCCATACAAGACTATCCAAGGTCTTTCAGCTCTGTTTTTGTTTGCTTCCTAAAATGCCATTATTTAAAATATAAATAATATATCGTCATGGTGCATGACTTTTTATTCGTAAAAACCAAGAACTGATGGATTTTTGATAACAAACCTTTGGAATCGAGCAAGACAAAATGTCACCAATATTTGATGTATTAGTGTATTGAGGTATGTAGTATTCAAAAGTCGAAAAAAAAATGTTTCGTCCGTCCACCGTACGTCGAAAGCGGCAAATTGTCAAGTTCCCGAGGACCCATAAATGTACAAGTATTGTTGTTTCATTAATTTTAAAAAAACCACGATTTTTGAGATTTTTTAGACACCTCCTAGAGCTCTGTGGGACCAACCGTTCGTTTCCTATGAGAATAATCAATTATTTCATTAATGAATAAATACCTGATTAGTGACGTTTTTGATTAAATAATAGCGTTCAAGTTTTAAAAACGAATGAAACCATCTACACCTATGATCGATAAACCACGGTTAAATGAATGATGATTGGGAAATTAATCGAGATTACACGTGACCGGTCTAGGAGATTCTCGACCGAGGGTCTCTCAACCTCCCTCCTTCCAGCAACCTCTGATACCAAGAAGGTCGGAAGATGGTTGATATTTCCAGGAATATAATAAAGCATTATATAATAATTTGCAGCGTTTTAGAAGGTTGAGTACTAAATTCTGATTGCTCGTTACCTCCAAATCCTTGATCAACCAGTTGTACTGGTTAACGACCAGTTTCATCCCGTATTGCAAATACCAGTAGGCCTCAGTGTTGATGCTGATAATATGAACAGGTCCCATGTTGAAACTGAAGAACAGATTTTCCGAATTCCCTGGCATCGTGAACCTGTTTCGGTAGTGGCTGAAATTGCTGCAATAATTGGGAATTTCCCGATTGAGAAACGATAAGGTTTTCATGAAATTTGAAACAGTGACTACGTACTTCGTGTATAGAATGTCACCTACCAAAAAACGAATATTTTTATTCCTGTTAACAGTTTGGTATATTCTGGTTTCATTGGATAATCAATAAAGAAAGCCTACAGCTATTTAATGTAACTACAAGACGAATGATTCTAGAAATGTACTGCCATAACGGATTCAGCTAAAATGTATACTTCTAGGCTCAACAAAATATGTGGCTAACAATATTGAATTTGTGAACGCAGTTTCTATGGAACTAAAATTTTCAGAAGTACCTATAATTATTCTACGTATTTCAAAAATCTTTGCGTGGTTTTCTTCTTCAAATCTCTTTTCTTGTCTACTATCTCTTTTCAATGGTAAATTTTTCAATGATTCAACTCACTAAGCTTTTTCGTGGTTGCCTGGACACACCATGTACGGAACGTGCGCTGCAATTGGCTCGATCATATTCATGAATCTATCGCCAACTTTCCCATTTTTCTGGAAAAGTACAATATAAGAATATAAAAAGTACAGTATATTTCGTTTTTATTAACTACCAGCCACAAAGAATTGATAGAATCTTCTGTTTGTACGATAATTGATCAGATACTAAAATTAAATTTTAATTTCATAACAACAATGTTTTCCTATTTACAACTAGGTACTTATTATTCGTGTAATATAGGTATTATATAAGTAAAGAGTAAAGTAAAGTAAACAACCATTTCAGGTTGGATTTTCGTGCGACTGCCATTCCTGGCGTCGCGGAAATTATCCAAATCCAAATTATCCAAATTCTGATCTTCTTCTAAAGGGAAGATCAGAATTTGGCCTGACAATTTTGTTCATGGCTTCCCATTGCCTCTCCGCCCTGGGTTTTGACGAGGGGGGCGATGAGAGCCCCGGCCGCCGAAAAACGAACGCTGCCGGCGATGAGCCTTGAACCCATGACCCCCGCTGAAGTCGGCTCAAAGTACACCGCCAAACAACGACGCCCCAACGACCGTAGCCACAACGCTGTCCCAATATATAATAATATTATATATTATATGATATATCATATTATGATTATTAACATTAATAATTTCCTGCGCAGTTTAAAACAGGAGATATTTGAAGGGATCAAGTACGTAGTTCACCCATTCAATTCTGATTTCTCTTCTTCCTATATTGCTTCCGAGTCTACTTTGTTTTCACTTTTCAAGGTTGAAAAAACAAGTTCTCAAAAATTGAAATTTCCACTCGCGTTTTACGTTTCAGACCTTTCTGAACAATTTCGGTTCCGTGTCTGTATGTCTGTGTGTCTGTCATTAAATCTTTCTAACCGGCATAACTATACGAAGTTATTGTCCGATTTCGATGAAATTTTCTGGGATTGTGCGGGTTGGTGTGTAGACGGTCCCCTATGAAAATCATCACCCCCGGACTGATAGTAGCCGCTGCGCATGCGCAAACGTGAATTCCTTGTAACAGCCATAACTTCCACATTTTCCATTCCATTTCGACGAAATTTCTCAGGATTGTTCAAATTAGCGAGTCGATGGTCCCCTATGAGGGTAGTGAAAGGTACTTAGAGATTGATGTGTTCATTTATACCATCGGGTTATGGATACGAGGAAGCTATGTGCCACACCCACTTGGCAGACGTTTTTTAGGATTTATTCGAATCTTCGTCGACCACATGAGGGCGAGAAAAAGTCGCCCTTGTAGAAAGTACCTTCTTAATATCAATTCTCAAGCAGAAAAATTTCGGTTTGTGATATGCGAGCTCTATACAGGTTTCAAAATCACCTAGATGGCGTGTAATACAGTAACCTTTCTTTGAGAAGCAGCATCTTGGCTGCAACGAATCGAACGTTCAAAACTTTTGAGAGCAGTATGAAACTCAAAAGGACCCATCCGAAGTCCGACCCGCACAATTCCCGAGAAGTTCACTAGAATTGAACAGAAAGTTGGTAAAGTTGAATTTTGAGCAATTTTTCCCCTCTCTTCAAAGTTAAAAAAAGTCGTCCCCTACTTCCAACCAACAATGGCCGATATTTCCTTCACTTGTCATAATTGAATAAACTAGTCTATCTTCATACAGTTGAAGAGCATAACATAGAGCACTAGAATCTCAAAAGCATTCAAATAAAGTTGACTTGAATTTCAGTGAAATTCTCCATTAAGAAATGTTTTTTGTCCATCATTGATCTTGATGGGATTACCCATGTCGAGTTGAGTGTTTTATTTTTGTTTTAATGACCACTCGAAATTTTAATATGGCTACAGATTATGACACTTCAAGATGTCTTTTTAATGATGACACCAACTCAACCTGAGAGCAGGCAAATAAACATTGAATAATATTGTTGTTTGCTGATGATACTGGTCAATAGTTATCAACATTCCCAAAAGTTATTGTATTTCAATTTCGACTTCTTTCCGGGTAGAGGACTAGACTGAAACCTTAACATTATGGCCTAGTGCCGAGTAATGTAGTACGGTAGGTTAGCGTACTTATGTTTACCCTATACACCGATGAGGTCTCCATTTGATTGATCCGTCGGTTTTTGACTGGTCTTCTGGCAGTTTAAAAGCTTGAGGGTCTGTTGTGGGTATATGTTGATTTATTATCTGCATGAACGATCTTTATGGTGTAAGTAAATATTAATTTTTGGTCACCTTTCGCCGATGACACTTCAATCTCAACTCGTCCCGAATCATTCGATTGATTTGACATTTTTTGATATTTTTGAGAGCCGTTTTAGAACTTTTTCGAAAAATGAACTGCTATGCGTGTACTCACAAACTGAGATCGTGAGAAATTTTAAGCTTTCATCTACCAACGTTCTTGCCACAGTTGAATCTTCCTATCAGGATTAGATCAATAGTGAACGATAACTTACATCGTGCAGGTCGTATGCGAAGTCTCCTACGTGGATTACCGCATCAATGGCGTGGCTCTGAGCGTCTTTCTGAATCCGAGGAACGGAAACGGCATTTTCCGAGCCCATATCGCCGTAGACGTTGAGTCTGGGAGACCACTTTGTACCTGACGGGATGGTTTTGAACCAGAAGGTCTCCGACCATCCTTCTTCACCTCCACAACGGTAGACTGTAACCATATATTAGAGCCATATATTATGTTCATCATTGCCAGTGGCGTCTCCTCAAGCCAAACATAGTAAACACTGTTTGCCTTACTAAAAATATGCAAAATGAATAAATTAGTTTTATTGAGAGTCCCCTATATTTAAATTTTTGCCAGTAATATTCAGACGATTTTAGAATATTTTAATAAAATTTAGGGACTGCTTATTTCATGATTACCAAGGAAGTTAGATGAAATAGGAGAATGGAATAAGTAGGTAAGTACGTATTTTGCTTTGAATGCTAGCCTGCAACACATCAGAGCTGGAAATGTCGGTAACTACGATCTATTGCGGATGATAAAAAATGAAATTTTGAAACAAATTAATTTTGCGGGACTTTTTTGGATAGCAGGCGACGATCAGCGGGTAGGTCAGCGCGGGGTCTAGAATAAATTGCTATACCTTTACTACCACAACATCAGCCAAGGCAAACAATCTAGGAGCTGTTTCGTGACCTTGAAAGGTGAGAAACTTGGAAGATGAGCCATGGATACTCAAATACTTATCAATCCCCGTAAGGCAAGGCATGAAATATCCATCCACCTACATTATCTCACCACAATTCAGAAATTCCTTAGCAACCAGTAATCAAATTTCCTAATGAAGGTATTCTTCACTTCTTTGAATGGAGTGTGAAGCGTTTATTTCGTGTATATAAACTCAATTATGAAGCGAAACCTGAATGATAGCTAGAGACAATGTCATTCATGATGTGTTCTTCGCTGGCACTTCATCTATAAAGAAAAAAATAAACCTTTGTGTAATCATTTGCTACGTTTTTCAATATTGTTTATTCCTATGGCCAAGTTGTTTGCCTGACGAATATTCTCACCTGTCGCCCCTGATAATTACCGATCTATTGAAAAAGAAGAGTCTCCAAAAACACAGTTTTTTGTAGGTAATTATGTAATTGTGGAGAGCTGATCGAAAGACTGCTGCCCCGCGTGTGCAAATATTATTCCATTCAATTAAGGAGTTAGCACATATTTTTACATCTCTTTTATAAAAGTTACCCAATAATAATTGAAATTTAAAATATTACATTATTATAAAAAGACAAAAAATACTGAATATTAGTTCATCAATAATTCTTGAAATTTTGTCTAGTCATAATTGTCTGGTGACATCCTAAAACAAAAATCTCTACATGAACAAAACTGTCTTTAATTAACCACAACAACTTTACAGAATTGAATGAGTTAAGTAGTAGTAAATAGTATCACAATTCTATGGTATTCAAAGTAACTGTCATAAATTACCACAAAATTTGTGTACATTATTTAATAACGTATGATGAAAGAAATATAATGAATTTCAACTATGTAGGTATGTCAGATCAAGGTGCCTTTGATACTGGAGGATTCTAAAAGAACTTAGCTGTTTGCGTACCTACTGATCAATCTGATAATTAAATAACCTATTATCTAAGTTATTCTGTACCTTCACCTTCCGACTAAGAGCAACTATTAAATTATGAGCTCAATGATGTTGATATTGTGATAAATAAATTATACAAACCATAAGTAGTGTTTGGTTTGAGTCCCTCAAGTTTGACTCTGTGGATGTAAATTTTCCTTCCCTTCCATCCTCCATCCACGAATTTCGTGCTGTCCCCGACGGCACTCAATTCGTTGGTGTTCGTAATTCCATACTGCACAACAGAGGATGCAGCCGTCGGGCTTTGAGTGACCCAAGTTATGAACAATTCGGCCTCGTTTGCTGATCCAAACAATTCAAAAACAACAAAATTGTATTATAATCGTACATTGTTTACAATCATGGAGACATTTTTCTATGCTGTGTTTTCAGAAAATATAAAACATAATTACCTATGTCAAAAAACTACTTAGCGTATCCGACTTTATAAGGAATATTTTTTACAAATTTAATCCATAATTATAGTTTTTTATATATTGACACATTTGGAATAATTTTGAGAATAATCTCGTTTGATAGGCTTCTAGGGAGTGATAAAGGGACCTTTCACTTTGATCATTATAAGTAAAAATTTATTGTATTTGTTAGAGCTTCAGGGTTTAAAAATTTTCATTAATTTTGTAAATAAGCGCGAAATATTTCATGAGAAAACGTTTTCAAAATCAACAGTGTTCGAAATTGGCAAAAAATTTATAGTTACAGAAACTTGGGACGTTTACCTACCGTACAGTTAAGAGGGTCTCAGTCGGTCGCCGTTCGTTTCTTGTTCCGGGTTAGTATTTCCCTAAATTGTAGGAGCGAAAACTTTCGAAAATGTAGCTAAATTTGACATTTTCAAGGATTTCAGAAATTTATTAGTGCATGGGCCGGGGAATTGAAAAATTTTGCTGTGATTTTTATTGGTTTTGGAAAAATGAATTTTGAATTTGATTCCTCATTATACCTATGGGCTCATTAAAATTTGCGTCTCACGAAATAATTTTATTTTTTTTATTTTTGAAATCTTGAGTTTTGTAATAATATTACAAAACTATATTATAGTTCCGAAGGCGAAAAAATTATCAAAACAGTAAAGGAAAAATTAAAAACCAGCAATGCAATAATTATATCGTTATGAATTTTCAATGAAATCATGGTATAAATGGGATGATAACATAGAATCATACCTCCGAATGACAGATGAACCTGCTCCGGTTGTGTTGAATGTTTTCCTGAACTAACTCCGATGCACAGCGCCACCGTAGCGAGCGCCAGAGCCTCTTGAAACTTCCTAGCCATCTTTGGACTGACGGGCGAATCTCACTAGTTATCTTGCCTGTTCAGTATTTATGTCTGAAATTGATATCAGCCTAGTCTTCCAAGAACCACTCGTGATAATAGAGATAATTGAGTATTGGTTTAATATTTTCAATAATGAACCTTTGGAATCGGCCAAGAACAAAAAATTTAACCCCCCCCCCCCTCAAAATTTGTTGGTTTACGTTTCAAAGTACGTAGAATCTGAAACTCTTCTGAGGGTTGAAAAATAAGGTTTAAAATTTTGAAAACGAACTAGGTAACTCAAAAAATTTTGATATAAAGGTATTGTTTTTCCATCAATTTAAGATAGTATAGAATTTTTGGAATTTTTTGAGACCACTCGGAGCCCTGTAGGACAAACCGTTCGTTTCCTACAAGAATTTAACGGTTGGACTTACGATATATCAGAAACACGAGTGTGAATCGCAAAGAGGCCTAATCTCCGTTCAAATGTTAGCTGACCGAAATGCGATCGATGTTTTTCTGCAAGTTGGTTGGTGGTAAGAATGGCAAAGCCGTGTTCTTTGCAGATGAGTGATCTATATAGAAAAATAATAAACCTTAGTGTAATAATTTGCAGCGTTTTTAACCCTGTCGGCACAAGGAAGGTACGACGGCTTGTCATTGTTGGACGACTCAGTGTTTTAAATCGCGGTTGAAAAAACGCTGCAAATTATTACACAATGGTTTATTATTTTTCTATATAGATCACTCGTCTACAAAATCACCAACCATCCAATATGAAAAAAAAAAAAAAAAAAAAAAAAATCACCAACCATCGATCGCATTTCGGTCAGCTCTAATTTGAACGGAGATTGGGTCTCTTTTGCGATTCACACTCGTGTTTTGATTTTTATATATATATATTTCAATATAAACCCTTAAATTTTTGTAGGGAGCGAACGTTTTGTCCTACAGAGCTCCGGGTGGTCTCAAAAAATTCTAAAAATTCTAAAGAATCCAAAATTGAAGGAAAAACAATACGTTTATATCGAAATTTTTTGAGTTAGGGCGTTTTCAAAATTTCAAAATTGATTTTGGAACCCTTAGAAGTGACCTACATCAACCAAAAGCATTGGGGCACAACTAGACCCCAAATGGAACCAAATGGAAACCAAAAGAACGACTGCCAAGATGGGTGGGGGATCCAAGCAATAATGGTATTAAAATGGCATGAATCGTATTTCAACTGACATCATTCAGTAATAATTTCAAATTTTTTCATTCGTTTCAGATTGTGGGAGATTCCTGATTATGTTGAAGACGTTTTTCTTTGCACAAATACCAATTACCGGTCGGATCGTCACGAAATCGAATCAAACATCCTTCGAACCCAGTCCTCCAGCACCATCAAAACTTGAGCATATTTGGGATATCACAAATTACGTAAATTGACCTAACAGACTACGTCAATTGATTGGGACTAAGGTCAACCGGAAATTCAACACGGTCTTTGCCGAGCTTTCGGTAGATTTATTACCTTCTTCAGGGCTCGAAGGATGTTTCATTTAGTGAAACCACCAAACGTCAACATAAAAAGAGAAGGTGACATCAATTCGTGAGTAATCAATGTTTATGGAAACCAAATTCGTGTATACGTGGACGCTGCTATTGGTACTACAGCGATGAAATTCATGGGGGACCATCCAGAACCCAACCCTCACCAAGATTTCAACCAGACAAGATTTCGTTATGCTCGGGACAAGGAATTGACACAATTTACGCTATGACATGTAAAGCGCACGTCTAAATTTGTTCGACCTGGGGCACAAATACAAAGCTTTTCAATTAATTGAGGAAAAAAACACGATAATGTGGACTGATGATTTACAATTTGAAAAGTGTAAACTCACAATTCGGAGGTGCTCATGTGATTGAGGTTCTGTTTGTCAAAAGTCTATTGAATGGAGAACCAGACTTCTTCTGTACAGTGATCAAAGAATACTAGATATATTTTATGTTATTCTAGTTGTTTATCGTTCAACGAATCGTTGCGTCACAACGTGTTGTGAAAAGATTAAAGAACTGCGACAACTTCAACCACGAAAAATAATGCACGGGGAATCCCTCTGTTACCACAATTTCTGACAATAAATCTCCATGCAGGCAGGAATAGTCTTACTATGAACCATTTACATGTTGACTGTTCATCTAATGGATTCCATTGGTTAGCCACGAATCGCCCATTGCGGATCACTGGTGAAAGCATAGTAAACAAAGTAAACATAGTAAACAGAACCTGATGGTTTACGTTTCAAGGTATGTAAAATCCAAAAATCGAATAAAAATTTGGCCGTCCGTCCGCCATACGGCGTACGTGGCACTTTTGCCACTTAGCATTCATCGATTTTGATGAAATTTGGTATGTAGGCTCCATTTGGGGTCTAGTTGTGCCCCGAAGATTTTGGTTGATGTAGGTCACTTCTAAGGGTTCCAAAATGAATTTTGAAAACGCCCTAACTCAAAAAATTTAGATATAAAGGTATTGTTTTTCCTTCAATTTAAGATTCTATAGAATTTTTAGAATTTTTTGAGACCACCCGGAGCTCTGTAGGACAAACCGTTCGCTCCCTACGAGAATTTAAAGTTTGGACGTACGATAAATCTGAAACACGAGTGTGAATCGCAAAAGAGGCCTAATCTCCATTCAAATTAAAGCTGACCGAAATGCGATCGATTTTTTTCTTCACGTTGGATGATTGGTGGCTTTGCAGACGAGTGATCAATAGATGGACAAATAATAAACCATTGTGTAATAATTTGCAGCGTTTTTTGAACACGTCTATCTCAAACCTTGCTTTCTGCTTTAAACCCCCTTTAAAAATCTTTGCTTGCTGATTATAGATGTTTTCCTTGTTCTGTAGGAAGCACTAGTCTCCTGTTTTTCCTCATCGAGGTAAGTATTAACTCCTGGTAAGGTAAGGGGTGAAGATATTTCTCCTCTTCGGGGTGAGTAGGTACATGTTCCTACAAGATGGAGTACCTGTTTTACCTTAACCAAGATGTACTTGTCTCCCACCATCTGTGTAACTGTGTTACAGGGAATTATTTGCTCCTGCGAATGGTGTAGCTGCGTTCTCCTCAGAGAACTACTTGCTCCCTTCAGGGTCGTACTTGGTCCCGAGTAATGAAGCTCTGCCGAGTGCTACTTGATTCAACTCCCTTTAAAGAATGAAATAAGTTTTTCACTATGCATTGTGCATAGTAACTTGTAAATAGGAGCATTGAAACGTTGTTGTAAAAGTAAATTATACAGAGTACTTGAATTCAAGAACTGAATTAGTTATAGTTTAGTTTAGAGGTAAATCTCATAACATTTATATAATGTTACTTGGGAAACAATAAATACGCAAACATTAAAGTAAATTTCATTGTATTCAAATTAAAAAAATAGTAACAAGATCAAAATGGTGATTAACCCTCCAAAGCCGACCGTGTTCATACGATCACGGCAGACATGAACGAGTAGAACATTTCTCATGTCGGTTCCTCCAAATTCATGCGCGTGTTGTGCGCTGTTTTGGCTTCGAAACATCCCTGCCCATAATTTAATTGCCAATAATTGCCGCAGGAAGCATTATTTTATGTGCGGTTATTGTTTAAAAAGTGCCAAAAAAGAAGCATGAATTCGAAACATTAGTTATTAATAATGTGTTTATTCAAGCTCCCAAAATAAACTAATGCACAGTTTCCTACTTTCAGATGGTTTTTCAATAAATTTGTTCAGAAATGGGTCCCGTATCAACTGTAGAGTGGGGTCCGGGGGGCAATGAAGACGAGTGTGCTCACATAAACTCGCTCGTTGTTCGCACTACTTGTTTCATACATAATATTTTTTCTACCTAGTAATTGCGTCCATATTGTACCTAATTTGTCCATATTGGTGTTTTCTATCTTCCATTTTATGTATCTGGGAGGAGGATGGGTGGTGGTGGTGGTGGGGGGAGGGGGCTGGGAGTCACAAATAGCCCAAATATACGATTTTTGGCGTGTAAAAACTTTTTTTCCTCAGGAACAGACCAAGAATATGGTTAAGGGGTGATCTTGTTAACCCTGTTGACAAGATGAAACTAATTGAGATTGATGTTCTTCAAAATATAGTGACATTACTTTTGAAAATACTAGTGAAGGCGTTAGAGATTTTCTTCCATGAACAGTTAAACTGTGCTCTCATTGACAATCAATTATGCTCGATCAGAGAACAATGAACATTTTACCATATTCATAGATGAAATCCTCGGTAACATGATGATCAGGGAACTTCCTTGCACTCGCAAAGATGTGTTACAGGGAGAAAAAACCTGACGTAAAGATCCGTCAAAAACAGGATGAAGTAGGTACCTATTTGTTGTGAAATGGAAGGACAATAATGTCGTCTCAGTTGAAAGAAATGTTCCACTTTGTTCCGTTAACAGGTACATCAGGGAAGAAACAGAGGTACTTCAACCATGTGCCATCAGTAGGTACTTGAAACAAACATAAGGTTGGCTCTGATAGGATGGACCAGGACGTCATCGAACCGTAGAGCGCTCGAAAAAATGCTATGGAGTGAGCTTGACGTGGCCAATTGATGGAATTCAATTATTTGTTATGAGTAATATTGACGTTCTGTGTCTTTTCATAGTTTAATTCTTGAATAAATACCAACATTCCGATGAAAATCTTAGTTTCGATACTTACTCTCATTTGGACTGTGTAACGCCGAGCGTGTTCATATGGACACGGCCCTTTACGACACCCAGAAACTTCGCGGATTTTTTTTTGGCTCATTTAGAAGCTAAATAGTCAGAAAGTTGTGAGGATTTCAAAATCCGCGGACGAAAAAAATTCTCGGTGTTGCAGGGTTGAAACTACAGGAGTCCCCCACCCCCTAACTGTAGCGAGATAGGTAGACTTCAACCGATAAATCGATACACTACTGCAGTCACTATGTCGAAGTTCTTTCCTTAAGCACTGGAAACCCTGATTGTTCCTTCTCCCGGGCGTTGAAAAGAGGCCTTTTGGCCCAGCAACTATTGGAAATACATACTCGACCTTCGGTAAGATTGGATCCCTTGAGCAGCCCAGGTTGCAGAAGCTGTACGGTCAGTCTCCTGGAAAAAACCTCCTAGCAATATTATTGAGAATCCGTGGACCGAATAAACGGAGGAAGCTCCAAAAACTTCGTAGGTATACACTGGACTTCTGTTCTTAGCCCCAGAAGAATCTTGTGAGACTATCGACCAAGTCTTTCATGGTCCGATGGTATTTCTCGAATATTCCATTCGCTCGGGGGCGGCATGTTGCTATGTGGATTCGTTAAGTCCCCATCTTCTTTCACGGTGCTGAAATTAATTGTTTTTCTAATTGTATTGGAATAGTAATGGCAGGTACAGGAATTTGATGGTAAACCTTTTTTTTAAAAATAATGCATCGAATATGGTTGAATATTTGAAGGAACCATCCAAAATCTGTGCAAAATCCCTGAAATGGGGTGAAAGGTAACGGCCTAAGTGCAGATTTTCTGTTTCATTTTGCTCGGTTATCTTTTTTTGCAAGATTTTCCTTTAATTTTAAACGAAGATGCGAATGAATTTAACCAAACTTCGCAGAAAAGTGGATGTTTTCATACGACTCGATTCTCAATATTATGATTGGTCGATATTCACAATTGGTATCATGGATTAGTATCCTACGGAATACGATACTGATCTATTTTTATAATTCTTCAGTGTTGAAGATTTATGATGAAGGTTGATGAAGAAGAGAAGATGAAAACGACCGACCAACAAGCTAGAGATTCCTCTATCATTCTGTTTGGCCTTTTGAAATCAATCAACCAGATACGCCACAGATTCCATCTCACAGCGGATCCGTAATACAATGCAAATGACTGCGCCTTCTGTCGGAATTTCTCAGAAAATAAAACTTCAACGGAAATATCGTTGCCTTTTCCGCACGGTGGCCGGTTGCGCTACTAGCGGGGGTCCTTGGAATTTCTCTAATGTCCGTTGAACACTGAATCACCTTGTCCTTTCTGGGAATAATGCACTCCTCACGAGCGCCCCCTCAGGCAAAGAGAAGGCGTTGGATGCCATTTTCATCCCCTAATAATATAAAATAATCCGTTACTTCTCATTGTATCATGTTTCTACTTCATTGTCTTAGACTTTAGAGGAAGCCGCTTGTCAACTTTTTCATAATTTAACTATGCAATTACTCTTCTGATGAACGATAATCATAAGTACTTAGTGGAAACTGTAAAAATAATATCCGTGCCTAACAAGCATTGAAGAATAATTCTTTTCAGGAAACTGTGACTCACCAGCGCTTTGCATTTCACAACTTCTTTCCCCAAGAATGACATTTCATTATTGAAATGTCATTATTGAAGAAAGGAGTCTCCCAAGTTAGGTAAACAAGGTAGCCTTATACAGTCAAAATTCATTTAAAACACTCTCATCGAGTGATTTTCTTCATACCTATCTCGAACAGTCTCTAAGAGCACTCAAAGTATCTTAGACCTGGAATAAGCGATTTTGCAGGAACCTATTGTTGAACACAACGTGGCATAATGTTTGTGTGTTTTCAAAGTTGGCATTCTCTTTGGGCTATTATTTTTGTTGATGTACTAGGAATTTTAACCCTCCTTAAAAATTTGATGGTTTACATTTCAAGATAATATGTGGAATCCGAATATCTGATTCCAAATAAGAAATTCCGTCCGTTCGGCTATGCTCTTACGTTACACATTTTACGCAGTTTTCATGTACATATTTTGATAAAATTTGGGGTCTAGTTGTGTCCCGAAGAGTTTGGTGATTTTCAATCACACCTAAGGAGTCAAAAGTGAGAGCAATAATCAAAGATAATGTTCGTTTTTCAGATATGAATGAAACCACACAGACGGTCAACTATTGTTTAATGTAAAATTTGTAGAGACATCAACACGCAAGTATTCTACCTACCTACCCTTGTTCCTTAGGAGGGTTGGAAGAAGCTGCGTTCTTCGCAGTCAGGTGATCTCAAAAAAACCTTTGTATACAAATTTTTCAATATTTCTGGTAAGAGTTCATTTTTTCGTTATCGCAGTTCAAACTAAATTGTTTTGTCAATTTTTGCGGAAATTTTAATACCCCCTACGTAATCGTTTTATGTCATAATTTTCCCCTTGAAAGTGAAAATCGGCGACTAATAAACTCATAAATTCTGTGGATGAATGAAGGTTTTCATTGTTACAATAATCCTATTGAAGATCACTCCGACAGCTCACAGGACTATTCCTCGTCGTAGTGCGAAGAAGATTTTCATGAGAAACAAGACTCCCAGTGTGCGCCTACCTGCAGCGTCCCCCATGAATCATGATCTCTCAGTTCAAAGAAGAATTCCACGAGGCTGCGTTGCAGGATGGTGTAGACCCCTTCCGTCTTGGAGTGGTTGTAGCCCTCTCAGGAGATTATCTGGATTGGTGGCCGGGATCGCCCCATCGTGGGCGGGATCGCAGGTGTTGATAATTTTTTGAGTTGGGCCATTGGTGAACCGCTCTCCACTAAAGGGGGTGGAACAATAAGTAGCCTTGAGCGAAACCATCAGAACCAGTTCTGATCTTCTCTTTGGAAGACACCTGGTGACGCCCGCTGCGACGGTCATCCACAATAACAAGATAAGAAAGACGGCGAGATTGACCGGTCGCATCGCGAACATAAGTCCAGCGAGAGTGGGGCACCTATCCGAGGATTGTCACGTCGTCCCCGGGCTTGAATAAGTTCACCTCGTGCAGGCATTGTAACTACTGCCCTCCGGATGGTCCATCTAATAAATACGTATTGACAATCAAGCAGGAGACACAACCATTTTTGGGGGCCCGAAGAAAGAAGACTCCAGTTGACTTCGTGAGTAAGAGAGAGGGTGCACCCACATTTATTTTATTATTATAATTTTCCGAAACTGGCCATATTTAGTAGGGGGAGAAAATACATTTATTTTTTATCCATCAGAATTTGTAATCATTGTTTTTCTTTCCTCTTATTTCTTTCCATTTGTGTTCAATTTCTTTATTTTGCAATTAAACAGATCGCAAATGGTAGCAGAGCTATAATATTATGTTACATTCGATGCATTTCCCATGAACTAAATTGTTTACGCACTAACATTTATTTAAATTACGGTTTATTGTATTCTTTGTTAGATACTTCATTTTGTTAGGTGCCTATCTATAGAAATATTCACATTGGTATCAATCAATTTTCAGTATGTCCTCCGTTTGTGACAGTTGTGAGGGTGAATTTGAACAGACCTCTGTGATAGCCAAGTGCACAGGATGTGGGGCAAAATATCATCCAGGTTGTACAACAGTTGGGACTGAGAATTGGCAGAAGATGAATAGCCAACGCAAAAGTAAATGGAAGGGGACCTGCTGTAAAGAATCTGCAACTGTTGTTAGTTTACGTTCAGAAATAGCAAAGATATACCAGTCACTCGCACAACAAACCGAAGAAAATTAAAAACGGGATCAAGAAACAGCAGAAGTAAAGGGGTCTTTATCAAACATACAAAAAATGTTGAGTGAGTTGAAATCAACCAAAGAAACACAAAGCCTTGGGGCAATCGGGAAACCAAGCGGTAGTGGTTCGCAAAATAGGGTACCTGTTAATGACCAATCAGCACGAGTGAAAATACCCACATATTTAGATTCGCGCATCGAAAAATTCCCACAGTTAAAAGCTGATGATCCAGAGAACGTTTTGATTTTCTTGGAGTCACTGTATGATTTAAATGTAGTAGCTCACGATTATTTCCAGGCAATATCGTATCGATTAGCTGCAACTAGCGGGGGTAAAGTGTTGAGTCGAATGGTGCACGAATTAAAAGATGGTTTAGATTGTGACACAATAATAGGAAAAGTAATGGATGAACTTACAACAGTTAAAGTGAGAATGGAGTTTCAAATTCGCACTATCTTACGTAATCAACGGCAAAATGAGAGCTTCCGTGATTATGTGGATAGTGTCACCAAATTTGGAGCTATTCTAAAATCGCATACACCCTCTGAACTTGTGGAATGCATTTTGAGTGGAGCCAATGAGCACACTCGGTCACGTTTTCATTTTCAAAATCAACCGAAATCATTACCAGATCTAGAAAAGCTAATAATAGAGGTAGAACGTTTAGAAATGGCAGACAAATGTGATCGCTCTTACGTGGCTAAGAGTTTTTATCAACGATCCTTTCAGGGACCAGCACAATACGGTGCACGCAATCATTATCAAAACAATTATTATCGGGGCAGAGAATTTCATAAAGGGAATAATCGGAACTCGTATTACTATCAATCAAACAAACAAGGATACCAAGGACAGAATGAAAATTTACATAGAAGTCCCCAAAACAAAAATTACCACCAAGATCAAAAAAATGTATGGAGAAACAAAGATCCTCCCCAAAATACTCGCGGAAATAGAACATTTTTACAGAACAACCCCAATTGGAAAAAACAGTTCCGTACAAAGACTTCCGAAAAAGTAAATCTTGTGCAAAATACTGGGTGTTGTGAGGGAGATCGTTCCAGAGATGAACGATCTACTTCTCCGAGTACAGAATCGAGTGAACAACCTGGAAGCGTTTCCAAGAGGACCATCATTACCAACCAAAAACATTTTGGGAGTGTTCGCCATCGCCTTGGAGAGGGGGTAATGCGACGGTCATCCACAATAACAAGATAAGAAAGACGGCGAGATTGACCGGTCGCATCGCGAACATAAGTCCAGCGAGAGTGGGGCACCTATCCGAGGATTGTCACCTCGTCCCCGGGCTTGAATAAGTTCACCTCGTGCAGGCATTGTAACTACTGCCCTCCGGATGGTCCATCTAATAAATACGTATTGAAAATCAAGCAGGAGACACATCCATTTTTGGGGGCCCGAAGAAAGAAGACTCCAGTTGACTTCGTGAGTAAGAGAGAGAGAGGGTGCACCCACATTTATTTTATTATTATAATTTTCCGAAACTGGCCATATTTAGTAGGGCGAGAAAATAAATTTATTTTTTTTCCATCAGAATTTGTAATCATTGTTTTTTTTCCACTTTTTTCTTTCCATTTTTGTTCAATTTCTTTATTTTGCAATTAAACAGATCGCACCGCTACGCCAGGAATGGCGATCGGACGAAAATGAAACCTGAGATAGTTGTTAACTTTACTTAACTGCTTTACTTACACACAACTTGAAGAATTAAGATATTAATATATGGTATTTTCAAAACACCCCGTATACATTCAAAACATTCACTACTCCGTCATTTTTCGACGTGACTTCGAAAAGGACACACACCTGACTGAAGTTGGCGCCGCCACCTCATGGAAAGAATTGAAACACTTGACTACCCAACTTGCCTGTACCAGCTAACAATTCATCACCTGTTAACCGAGTGTCCCAATTTCTAGACAATGCTGCACAAGAACACCAAGAGACACTAAGAAATCTTCAAAAGCTACTGGAAAACTCGGAACTCACTTCAGCATTATGATAAGCTTGAAACTTGAAATTTCATCATTTATACCTACAGGTTGTAAAATGTAAACTTGTATAATTCAATGCAAGCGCAAATAAAAGAAGAAAGAATTTCACGACCGTGTTGACAACCAAAAACACGAATTCATCCAAAATTGAACCAAGATTTTGCAAATTTATGTCTGGACGAGGAATTTCCATCAATGTACAGAATGAACCAAACTTGTTCAAAGAGATCTGAAACGTAAAATTCATTGCATCTATCGAGTTCATTCTTTTGATCCTTCTCATCGTTAAGTGAGTTATCACAAGAAACTGTCACTATGATTTCAGTATCTTTGAACTTACTACGCGAGAAGAGTGCATTACCTTTGACGGTCACTCAACAAAATGAATTTATTCCACTGTAATGTCTCCTCGTACTACCTTCATTAAGTGGACCCCAAGCAAGTACAGTGGCATCAAAGGATTTCTCCTCTAGAGGCAACGTAACAGTAATATACCTTCAAAGTTAAAAGTTAACTCCTCAAGTATCTCGACCAATTATGTGCAGTCGCCTTAACTAACCTTCTGTGCTACGACAGCGCTCCCTGAAGCTTGTGACGAAGTAAGTACTTTTGAAAGGAAAACGTGAGGGTCACGTAAGATGATGAAGTTTGTTCGTAATAACTCTTCGTATCAGAGGAAAAGGGACATCAAAGCACGAATTACTTTTACGGTAGGCTCTCGTGGAAAAGTTATTCCAAGCTTTGAGAGATGAGTTTACCTAATTTCAAAGTGCCGTCATAACTCAACTTGGTACGGACACTCAACCAACTTTATATGAATTAACCGTCGGTACATGAGGTCCCTTTTTGAGACCGAACGGTGATTTGGAAAGAGATCAAGTGGTTTGGCTCCGACTTAGAGAAAACAGCTTAATTGGAACTTCTTCTAATTTCAGTGGCTGTAGCTTGTCGGTAGCTTTTTCATGGTAGTAACTATTTGATTACAATGAAATTCATAGATAATGAATTAATAAAAATAAGTTCTTCGTATTCTTTAGAACAGAATGTTTTCTCCACTGTTTAGTAGTTCTGCATACTGCTACGCGATCGCGGTGAGTGCTACGTCATCATGGTACCCTCCTCCAAAGCGAAGAGGATACCTTTAGTCACTTGGCGGCCCATATTTTGGTAAAAGTGATATCCAATCATATTTGCGGTTTCCCCAGATACCCAAAATACATTTTCATTTCACTTTGACTCAATAAACCAAACTCCGATTTGTTATCCAACTATGAGTACCCAATTTATCCAATTTAATCCATCTGTACGATTATTTATCTACAGGGTGTAACTAATATGTTCCTGCCATAACCTAGGGATCGATTCTACAAGTAATTCGTGACTGTTTTTGTCTCATCACTTTTTAAAAATTTAATCCCCTCAAAATCCACCTTTTTTCACTTTTAAGATTTATTTCGTGTTTTCGACCTTGTTTCATTAAAATGTTGATAACATCTTCAATTTACTTAATAAACTCAAATTTGACGATGCCGTTAGAAAGAACGTTAAATTTTCCATCTCCCTCATGGAAAACCAAAGATTTTTAAATTGACAAAACGCTATCAGCTATTCAACGGTATGGTCAGAATTGTTTCCAATATTTTCATTAGTAGAGAAAACCACGCTTGAATGAGAAAAAACCGTGTTTTTTTTTTCAATGAAATTGACGGATTGACGGGAGGATTCGGGGGGTCTCCTCCGCCGCCACTCCTCTCACTCTCCATCCAACCTCGAATCCTCCCGTTAAACCGTCCATTTCGTTGAAAAAGAATCACGTTTTTTCTCATTCAAGCGTGGTTTTCTCCACTAATAAAAATATTGGATGTTGGAAAGCTGAGCTTTTGGGTTAACTTTTAGGCTTACAGGCAAGCATTTACACACTGGAAGCAGGGATTTATGAGCAGTTGAAAAAAGTTGAGATTTTCAAGATTTGACCATTTTCCCTCTTCAAGTTCATTTTTCACCCGTTTTGTCAATTTAAAAATCTTTGGTTCTCCATGAGGGAGATGGAAAATTTAACGTTCTTTCTAACGGCATCGTAAAATTTGAGTTTATTAAGTAAATTGAAGAAGTTATTAACATTTTAATAAAACAAGGTCGAAAACACAAAATAAATCTTTAAAGTGTAAAAAATTGGATTTTAAGGGGGTTAAATTTTAAAAAAGTCAGGAGACAAAAAAAGTCACAAATTACTTGTAAAATCAATCCCTAGGATATGGCAGGAACATAGGTAGGTGTTACACCCTGTATAACACTCGTATTTTCCAGTTAATTTATAATTTATTTTTATTTGAGTAATTGGGTAGAAATACGAGCTACGAGTATTCATTCCATAAGTACATTTCCAACTTTATTTCAAGTGATACCTGATCTAGGGTCCAAAATAATTGGAATAAAGAGGAACATAAACGAAACACTATGTTGTCGAAAAAGTGCTGACTTGGCAATGTATTGCCAAAAGGACGACCTACACCCAATGTGTGGGCACTCATTTTTTAAAACATAAACATTGAGCTCGTAGGAGTAATGAGCACGCTTATAACATAAATATATTTTTATCTGGTGTGATGGCGACTAAATAAGTTATAAGTTTATTGATACGTTCAAATCTTTTTTAGGATGTCCCATAGCAAGACTTGAGCGTCCTTATGCGAATAATCTGGGATGAAGGAGGACAAGACTCAATGAAGGATAACAATAACCTCGTACAAATCCGTTTTAGAACATTCCGAATCCAAATCCGCAAAAAAACCCATCGGTGTATGTCTGTGTGTGTGGAAAAATCTTGTGTACTCTGCTTAAGCCTTTGTTTTCAACCGACTTTCGTGGTTTTTATTAATAAATTAAAATTTTTACTATTTAATTCTTGAAAAACGTGCGTTTTTGTACTTTGCCCTGATAATGATTGCTTTCATTTCTTTTCAAGATTATGACCCCAGAGAGACCAGGCTTGTTCAAAAAGCTCAGGGAGGCAAGAAGACGATGAAATTCTGATTTTTGGGGACCCGAATCCGCATTGACCTACTGATAATTACATTATAATAAAACTTTCCTACACTTGGTAGTAAGGAAGCAAAAATTGACTAGATTACTAAACCTAAAGGCCAGATGATATTATTAACTACGGAGCCATTGAACTCCATCTAAAGTGCTAATCAAGTCGTTAAATTCAGCCTACGCTTCCCAATTAGGAGACACCTAAGAGGCACTTGAGAGGGAGCACAGAGTCTTGATCCCCCATCTTGAGTGATTCCCACATAAATCCTGCCGTTAAACCCGATCGATGGGTAGGCACGTTAAAATAATTATGGACGCGCGATTGAAACTTGGGAAAAATGCAAAAAGATTTTTTCCATTTATTTCTAATTATGGTAATTAATAACCACCTCCTCCTAGAAAACTGATGAATGCAAAATTCTGGTGAGCAAATTTTGATTAAAAATGTTATACCTATAGTCGAGGGTGTATATATTTTAGTATTTTTTTTCTGAAAAAGGACCAGGATTACTGCTAAAATCGAAGTCAGCAAAGAATTGCTAGGAAGAACGTTTTGTTTGAATGAAAGATGAAACTCTGACTTTCAATGATCTTTTGCGGAACTGTAAAAAGTTGTAGGTATGTTTTAGTTTTTGAAAGTAGCATTATAGTGAGAAAAAAGGTTTTATTGGATTGGCCTTTTCTTGTTTACATGTTGTGCGGTAGACCTCATTATTTATTATTTAGATCCCCAGCATTGGATTAGGATTAGGATCACCGTCTCTCGAATGAGCTTTGCAGCTCATCCTTTGCATCATTGATGCCAAACCCTTGTATTTCCGTCGCGTTCCAACTATCTGCGGTCTCAATTCGCTATCCGATTCCCCTAACGATGCCAATAATATTTCATTCAACAGAGCAGAGAGAACGAGAGAGAAAGGATAATAAATAAATTGTTATCAAAAAGAAAAAACTTGTAATCAATAAATAATTAATTGACACTAAACAATCGTAAGTTACAATATTACATTGAGGAATTGTTGGAACCTACTCAATGCGAAGTTGGTCTGCTATACAGGGTGTCCGAGAAAGATACGACCAAACTTCAGGAGTCGATTTTACAAGTAATTTGCAACAAAAAATGTCTCTTAGCTGCAAAGGTTGCTTACAGTCCTTTTAAATCAGGGGTATATCTCAGTTTCTTCCATAATGACAGCGGTTTTGGCAGTATATAATTTATGCATAAATTTGGGGCTTTCCAACGTATGGTGAACGATTTTTCTACGAACACGAATGACAAAGATAAAGTTCCGTAGCAACGACTTGGTTGTAAGTGGATATCATTAACAATTTTCGTGAGCAATTCTCATGACGTTTTTTTGTTTAAGTAAAGACATGGAATGAGAAGTTTTCTTTCAATCGGGCTTATATCCACCTGGAATGTTTTGTGGGAAATTGAGAAAAACTAATTTTATGGCGAAGGAATAAGTAAGACCAAATTTCGAAATTTTGGCATGCGTTTTAAGGGAGACACATCCATTTCTTATTTGGATATAAACCCATTCGACGAAAAACGATGGTTATGAGCCACTTAGATAAGAGCGAGTTTTTGGTTTTCTGGAGAAAAGTCTAATTTTCAATTTCTTTCATCTGTTTACCCATTGTTTTTAATAATGAACCTTCGGAATCGAGTAAGAAAAAAATATTCTAACCTCCCTCAAAATTTTATGGTTTACGTTTCAAGTTATGAAAAATCCGAAAACCGGATAAAAAAAATAAATTAACCCGATTTTAACACAAACCGTTTTGTAAGGAATTTAACTCGTAAGGTGATAGGCCTTATCTCAACGATTCAGAATCCACGAGAAAAACAAAAAGTGTGAAAAATGGATATAAGCCCGTTTGAAAGAAAACTCTTCAAATGTCAAAAATGTAAAAGTTGTGGCTATTTAAAGGAAATTCGCGTTAGCGTATGCGAAGAGGATACCATCCGTCCGGAGGTAATGATTTTCATAGAGAATCTTTTACATCCCAATCCGCCAATTCCCGAAAAGTTCATCATAATCGGACGGAAAATGTGGAAGTTATGGCTGTTATGGCTGTTTACGATCGCGCATGCTCAGCAGCTACTATTAGTCCGGGGATGATTTCATAGGGGACCGTCTAGACTTCAACCCGCACAATCCCTGAAAATTTCATCGAAATCGGACGATAATTTCGTATAGTGATTACCCGTTACGAGGATTTCTTGACAGACACACAGAAACGAAACCGAAATTGTTCAGAAAGGTCTAAAACGCAAAAGGCGAGTAAAATTTTTGATTTTGGAAAACTTTTTTTTTCAACCTTGAAAAGTGAAAACAAAGCTTCCACTACCTTGGTAGACTCGGAAACAAAATAGTTTGACGAGAATACATGGAAATGGACATGTTGGTGACTTATGAGAAGATTCACTCATAGACGGTGTGAAGAGAAATTCTACTATCAGGATAGAACATTTGTTCCAAGGAATTCCACGCTTCTATCCATGTGATCATAAAGAAGGGGTAATGCCACTCACATCGGCAAATAACTTCATTTTTTGGTTGTAAATGAAACAAAATGTAAAAAAAAAGGAAAGAGGGGTCTCTGAACTTACCGATTTTTTTCCTTGATACATTTTCTGCAATCCTTAGCAATATTATCATTTAAAATTACAATTACCATAAAAAATAAGTAGGTAATTTCAGACATGTTGCTATGAGAGAGCAAGCATGAGTATGTGCGTGTTTCTGACATTTTCATGACTTTGCTATGGCACATAAAATAAAACGCTGCAAATTATTACACAATGGTTTTTTTTCAATACAGATTATTCGTCTGCAAAGCCACCAATCATCCAACATGAAGAAAAACATCGATCGCATTTCGGTCAGCTTTAATTTGAACGGAGATTAGGCCTCTTTTACGATTCACACTCGTGTTTCTGTTTTATCGTACGTAAAACCCTTAAATTCTCGTAGGGAGCGAACGGTTTGTCCTAGAAGGCTCCACTTGGTCTCAAAAAATTCCATACTATCTTAAATTCAAGGAAAAACAATACCTTTATATCGTAATTGAGTTAAGGCTATTTCAAAATTCATTTTTGAACCCTTAGAAGTGGCCTACATCAACCAAAATCTTTGGGACACAACTAGACCCCAAATGGAGCCTACATACAGAATTTCATAAAAATCGGTCTATGCTAAGTGGGAAAAGTGCCGCGTACGGCGTACTGCGTACGGCGGACGGACGGCCAAATTATTATTAGATTTTTGGATTCTACGTACTTTGAAACGTAAACTATCAAATTTTGAGGGGGTGTTAAAAAACAAAAATTTCTCTGTCGACTTCAAAGGTTCATTATTGAAAATAATAAACCAAAAACGTCACGAGAATTGCTCACGAATTGGCGTTACGCAACAACCGCGAGGAGTCATCATGTGATTGGATACGTTGCAAGGGAAATAAAACTCGCTTACACTAGTGGTGCATGTGGTGTCTAAATGACGTTTATAATTTGGCATAGTCTTAGTAATTAGCGCAACACGATATTCATGTCTTGTGTTGCACATAAACTCAGAACGATCTATCGAAGGCGGAGCCGGGAATGAAAATGTCTAGCTGTGTTGCGGACTTGTATGCAAGTTGTTTTTATTTAACCCCTGCAGTGGTAGGTCACGTAAATCTTACGTGTCGTCAGGGAAAATCCTCTATCAACTAATTTTCTTTCGACATGATTCATGTGGTTCCTCATTCTAATCTTCTCAAGGGTAGTTGTCCTTGTCTTCCACCATTCTCTTCATCCTACTTCAACGCCTTCCAATGGTAATCTGTTAATTGTTGGAACCCTTCACGTCAGTGTTACGTAGTGCTACCTGGCCACGTCATGTAAATATATTCCGAAGTTTATTTGATGTAAATCTGTGCCGTGTGTGTATGAGTGTGACGATAATTTTTTCAAGAAAGGGGGGTGTAGTACCACGTTCACGTTTGGAATACGTATACTGAACGAGCTGAAGCTCATTGATCGACAATGTGAAAATTGGCAGAAACGTAGGTTAACCCTCCCTTGTTTGAGCAAAGATCTGAAAAAATCGTTTGATTAGTCATTGGAAAAAAAAAAAAAAAACAGGAGAAGAGGGATTTTTAACGAATGAAGAGAATCAAACAGGTTCTAGAAAATATTGTAGAATATATATGTATTGTAGAAAATATACCTACTGCAGCTCCAAAAAAAGAAGATTGACGACGACATATTGTGCAAAATGCAACATGTGGATCACATAAAATCAAAATTTTTTCTAATGGGTGTGAAAATTAATTGATTATTAATGCAGATGATCTTTGATTATTTTATTTTCCTGAACTTAGTAACCTAATTCGATAATAAATAATAATGTACTACTTGAATAATGACTAACGTAATAAGTATAATATGACATATTATATTTTTAGTTGGGCATTATGTGGCACCCGGAATAATTCATTGTATTTCTATATGTAAGTAGTACAATGTACTACTTACATATAGAAATACAATGAATTATTCCGGGTGCCACATAATGCCCAACTAAAAATATAATATGTCATATAATAATTCATAATGATTGATGATGATATATTAAATGTAATATAATAATTCATTGTATTTCTATATGTAAGTAGTACATTGCACTACTTACATATAGAAATACAATGAATTATTCCGGGTGCCACATAATGCCCAACTAAAATTTGTAGTAGGAGTGAGTCCTGAAGTAAAACACGTCAACCTTACGTAGTGACATCTCATCTTGCCTAGTAGAGGTCCCTACCACTGCAGGGTTGAATGGAATACCGAAGTTTTGGTATTTCAAAAGGGTATGGCTCAGGAATAACGGTTCATTACCTGTTCTTTGTCATCGTAGAACAAGGAGGACAATTCCGGTCCAAATGGCACCCAGGCATATTTTTTTCCATGAATTAATTAATCAAATTAATATTAAGATTATGCCACTTCATAACCTCGAGTTCACAAGTGTGAGTCGGCAGACCCACTTAGGAAGCTCTGAGCCTAATAATGTTAGTCTACGTATGATTACAGCCGAAATTAATTAATCGAAACAGGCAATTCTATTCAATTAGTCCGGTGGCGGCAAAAACAAAGCAAAATACCTCAGCTTAGGGCTCGTGCCAGAAAAGCGGTTCGAAGCTCATAGTAGTGGTAAGTACGTTAGTGTGAGAGTGTCCATTGTTAGTTGTTACGCGGGAGGGTAACCGATAACATCGTCGAAGACCCACAAGCCCGTGACCCCCCCCCCCCCACCAGAGCTCCATTGTCTTATCTACTATACTCCTTGTCCGTTTTAACTTTCCTAACTCGGCTAATTTGTCATTTGCGAAACACTCCCTCCTTCTGCCGCAGTGGACCCCCGTTTTGGCGGGTCCTAAAGCTTGTTTTATGGATGCCTTCCTCCTAACCGTTTTGTCTCTGCTCTGCTAATGAAGTGAAACGGAGTTCTCAGAGGTTTTCGAAATACCGGACTCCGATGTTATTCTTTGGAGAAGCGAAAAATTGAACTAACCAGTGCTTTACTTATGTTCTTGGTAACAATCTTTGTGAGGATTCAAATTACATGTTAGGTATTATTGCTCATCATAATGACGCCCATATTTTTAGGCTTTCATCCAGTCCCAGCGGCTTGTGAGCCTCAAATTTGAAGACCATTTTGAAATCCGTGATCTACGATACCCAAATGCAAATTCGAGTTCAACCCCCCCCCCCTCACAACAATGTATTAAAAAATTTAAGTGGGGAAAGTGCCGCGTACCGCAAATTTCTATTCGATTTTTTGGACTCTACGTACCTTGAAACGTAAACCATCAAATGTTGAGGGGGTGTTGAAAAAAAAATTTTCTTGGTCGATTCCAAAGGTTCATTATTGAAAATAATGAACCAAAATGTTATTGGGCATCTAAAAAATTGAAGATTAAACACTCTTTCCAACGGATTTTTTGATGATTTTGGTTTAATATTTTCAATAATAATCCTTTGGAATCGAGCAAGAAGAAAAATTGTAATCCCTCAAAATTTGATGTTTTACGTTTCAAGGTAGGTACGTAGAATCCAAAGGGGGTCTAGTTGTGCCGCGAAGCTTTTGGTTGATGTCAGTCACTTCTAAGGGGTGAAAATTGAGGGTTGAGATTTTCAAAAGTGCCCTAGCTCGAAAACTCTCGAAATAGAAGTACTGTTTTTCCACCAATTTTAAATAGTATTGAATTTAAAAAAAATTTTGAGACCATCTGGAGCTCTGTAGGACAAACCGTTCGGTCCCTACGACTACTTATGGGTTTCCCTTCAATAAAACTGAATCACGATTGTGAATCACAAAAGAGGTCTAATCTCCGTTCAAATTTTATCTGACTAAAATGCGATCGCTGTTCATTTCTTCGATTTGTATACAGTTTTGCCTTCTGCGTAACCAGTAATCAAATTTCCATATGAAGCTTTCTATTTTTCGAATCGAGTGTGAAGCGTTTAGTTCTTTCTAATAAACTTGATTGTGAAGGTGTGAAGCCAGTATGGTGTGGTAGGTAGTACCTACCAATGGTTGGTAGGTAAAAAAAGTTGGTAGGTAAAAAAAGAACGCTCCCTACCCTACGCTCACTATATTTCAACCCTTCATTTCTATTTGGTTGGTGGTTGGGGTTGAAATGTTCAATAATGCCCTAGTAGGTAGTAGGCAACTACGTTTGGTAGGAAGGGATCCATACAGAAGGGTTATCTTTACAGAAAATAATAAACCTTTGGGCGATGATTTGCAGCTTTTTCAAATTTGAGCAAATTATTGAATTGAGGGACTTATGGTACATTTATTGAGCTATGATCAAAGACACAAAAGAATTTCAAAGTCGAAAAAAAGGCATTAAGATTAGGGGTACCAATAAATGTCATGAGGTACTTTTTGTCGGAAATTAGCTATAGAACACGTGGGAGAAAGGTCGTGTACCACTCGTGTTACACCCTGTAGAGGTGAAATATATTTTCTACTTACAAATTGTTAACGTAGCAGGTCAAATTATTACGAGTCCTCCAAAACCCTATTTATTACTCTCGTTTCGCAGGTTAGAGGTTTCTAAACAATTTTGGTTCCGAGTCCGTCGATCTGCCCCACATTGAATGAAAATTTCAGAAAATGTTCGAGGAAAACGTGAATTTCTTTGAAATACAGTTTTTAAGTTCCTAATTGATTGAACGCGTTCACCTTTGGACTATTTTTTGGTTCAATTTCCAAAACGAATGAGCCATATGGAAATAATTACATTGGATATGAATCAGTAAAGTCACAGAGTACGGGAAAAAGCAAAGAAAAAGTTGAATTTGTTATCCCGAAATGAACAATTCGAACGAATTTACCGGGTTTTTCGCCTTTTCAAGATGGATGAGAATTGTACTCGTACTATTACTTCGAATGCAAATCACTCCGCAAGTTACGCGAGTTGGTCGGCCCTATCGGATTTGTCATAGAACCTGCGTCACGTTTGTATCTCCATTGATCCAGGCGTCCCTCTCTCCAGAGTCATCATAATTCGAGAGACGAATCAAGATGAAACGGTCGGAAAATAACAGTTGTCAACCGCAAAAGAAATCGTCCGTGACCCCATCCCTTGCAGCACGTAGAGCTCGGGCCTCTGGCTAGACGAGATCGTCACGATTCGCTTGTACATACGTGAAGGCAATACTTGGCCAATTTGATTTCACCTCTTCCAAACTTAGGTAGTTCCACTCTGAGATGATTCCCTGCACAAACGATGTATAGGTATTTCTTTAAGTGACTTTATTAAAACACCCACAGCAATCGAAAACCCCTCAAGCTAGGTTGGTATTTCAATGGATACCTTCTTAAGTAGCCTGATGACTGACCTATCTAACATTATGATTTCGCACCTTGAGAGTAGCATTGTGACAAGCCAAAAATCTGCAATTTCAGGAAAACGAGTTTTAAGTTTCGCGTTTTGCACAAGTTAGCTAAATCGTGAGTTTGCTTCCGAGTCTACCACGTAGCGGAAGCTTTGTTTTCACTTTTCAAGGTTGAAAGAAATAGTTCTTCAAAATCGAAATTTCCACTCGCGTTTTACGTTTCAGACCTTCTTAACAATTTTGATTCCGTGTCTGTCTGTCTGTGTGTCTGTCATGAAATCCTTGTAACCGGCATAACTATGCGAAGTTTTCGATGAAATTTTCAGGGATTGTGCTGGTTGGATTGTAGACGGTCCCCTATGAAAATCATCACCCGCGGACTGATAGTAGCTACTGCGCATGTGCGAACGGGAATTCCTTGTGACAGCCATAACTCCCACAATTTCTATCCGATTTCGATGAAATTTTCCGGGATTATACGGATTAGGTTGCATAATATGCAACCTAATCCGTATAATCCCGGAAAATTTCATCGAAATCGGATAGAAATTGTGGGAGTGTTATGGCTGATACAAGGATTTTACGTTTGTTCATGCGCAGAGACAACTGTGATTTTTAAGGACTTGATTTCAATTGGGGACCATATTATGGTCCCCAATTAAAATCAAGTCCTTAAAATTGACAGTTGTCTCTGCGCATGAACAAACGTAAAATCCTTGTATCAGCCATAACACTTACATTTTCCATCCGAATTTGTTGAAATTTTCCAAGATTATTCAGATTAGCGTGTTGATGGACCCCTACGAAAATCATCTCCCCCAGAATAATAGTAGTTGATGCGCATGCGCAAACGCGAGTTCCTTGTAACAGCCACAACTTCTACATTTTCCATCCGATTTTGACGAAATTTCTGTGGATTGTTCAGATTAGCGTGTAGATGGTCCCCTAAGATGGTTGTGGAAGGAACTTAGAGATTGATGTTTTGAGATTAACTACATTCATGCTCAAAATTAAAGCACCACCATCCATTTTGCTTCCGAGTCTACCAAGGTAGCGGAAGCTTTGTTTTCACTTTTCAAGGACGAAAAAAAAGTTCTCCAAAATCAAAATTTTCACTCGCGTTTTGCGTTTTAGACCTTTCTGAACAATTTTGGTTCAGTGTCTGTGTGTCTGTGTGTCTGTCTGTCTGTGTGTCTGTCATGAATTCCTTGTAACGCGCATAACTATACGAAGTTATAGTTCGATTTCAATGAAATTTTCAGGGATTGTGCGGGTTGGTGTGTAGACGGTCCCCTATGAAAATCATCATCCCCGGACTGGTAGAAGCGACTGCGCATGCGCAAACGTGAATTCCTTGTAACGGCCATAACTTCTACATTTTCCATTCGATTTCAATGAAATTTTCAGGGATTGTGCGAGTTGGTGTGTAGACGGTCCCCTATGAAAATCGTCGCCTTCGGACTGATAGTAGCCACTGCGCATGCGCAAACGTTAATTTCCTCGTAACAGCCATAACTTCCACTTTTTCTACCCGATTTCGATGAAATTTTCAGGGATTATGCTGATTAGGTTGTAGATGGTCCCCAATGAAGATCCCCACCTTCGGACTGATAGTAGCCACTGCGCATGCGCAAACGTGAATTCCTTGTAACGGCCATAACTTCTACATTTTCCATCCGATTTCAATGAAATTTTCAGGGATGTTACAGATTAACTTGTTTTGATGTTTTGAGATTAACTACTATGCATCGGATCATCTATACAATCGGGTTATGGATACGAGAAAGCTATGTGCCACACCCACTTGGCAGACGTTTTTCGTTTGTCTCTTCCGTTCTTCCCTTATACATTTTGTATCTTGGACTGTCCACCAAGGAGCCCAGACATGAATCCGATATAGCATGTTTGGGACGTGCTGAAAAGAAGAATTCGAGCCAGAGATCCAAAATTAGACAATCTCCAGCAGTTGAAACAGCAGCGAAAGAGGAGTGGGGCAATATCCCCCAGGAGGATACCCAAAACTTGATTAAAGGCATGGGTCGAAAGCTTCAAGCCCTCATCCGAGCTAGAGGAGGTAATACCAAGTATTGAAAAGTTAACTGGCATAATTCCAACCTTATTTTTTCACATTTTCAATTTTTATCGTTCTACCACAAGAAGTAAATGTTTTTTAATTTATTAAAAACATCTTTTTTTCTCGAATTTGTGCCTTTTTTTGGTTACCTTTTTCCTTCTGTGTTTGCTAACAATGTGTGCAAATGGATAAAAACTTGGCAAGGGAAAGAAGAAGGGGATAAATGAAGAAATAGATCGTGTTGCTCTAATTTTGAGCAGGAGTATATTATGCATCGGATCATCTATACAATCGGGTTATGGATACGAGGAAGCTATGTGCCACACCCACTAGGCATACGTTTTAAAAATAATTACTCTTTGTTTTTGTGCAAAGTGATGCATAAGTAGTTCAACTATTTTCCTAAATAATCACGAGAACAAAATTGAATGAAGTTTTTCCTCAAATTTTGAAAAAGGAGGAGAGATTTTGAAAAAAACTGAGGAGAGTACTGTGACAACTCTGAGGAGAGTAGTGCGGAAATTCAAAAAATTATGTAATCCAGGAGACATTACAACACGAAAATGCCACAGTACTCACGTGTCATTCATGTCCGAAACCTCGGCTGCAATGGAGGGGTGCGCCTGATTTTTTTGAAAATTTTTAATCGAAAGTAGACCTCATCCTGAGAATTTGGACACCAGCCGTTCTCTTTTTGGATGAGTAGTTTTCTATGGTTTTTCAAAGTTTCGAATGTTTATGACGTCACGTGCCCCTACCACCTGAGCGGGTCCTCCAGCCCACTGTGACGTCATAAACATTCGAAACTTTGTTGTTCAGTACTACTGCTGTATTCATATTGTAGTTCATGTGAAGGAGGAAGCAGAAAGGACGTCGTTACTTATAGCATTCATTTTAATGTGGCGTGCGCTTTCGGAGCGAGCTATGACCCCTTTATCAAGCCTACGTTTAAAAATCCACAATTTTTAAACATAGGCTTGATAAAGGGGCACAGCTCGCCCCGGAAGCACTTGCCACATTAAAAGGAATGCTGTAAGTAACGACGTCCTTTCTGCTTCCTCCTTCACATGAACTACAATTCGAAACCTTGAAAAATCATAAAAAAGAGCTAGAAGATCGCAGTTGGTGTCAAAATTTTTAGAATGAGGTCTAGTTTAGATAAAAAATAACAATTAAAAGTTTTTTCGACCCATGCGCACACCCCATTGGCTAGTAGGTGTTATCACACTGCTATCTTAGTATGACACCCCCACCCCGACTCAGGCAGTAGCGTAACTACTGCTCTCAAGCGATGACTATTGACACTAGGCTTGTAACGATACTATTTCGTTGTGGAGCTCGTCGAGATCTATCTGTCTGTAGGTTTAACTCAAAACTCGATATTTTGGACTTGTTACACTGCTACTGTCAAGATGCGATTTATTTTAGTTTTGTGATATTTATAAACTTTTTATGTTCGTAGTCTGTTACGTGTCTGTATGGCAAGTATTTCGTAAATTATATACCTAACATTATAATTTGGGCTTCGCCCATTCGTTTCAAATTTTTATTCACATTCAAATTACGGCGTTACTGATATCTCCCAAAGGTATACAACTATTGTTGGATGCATCCTTTCCAATGGTCTTTACACCACGGAGCATCCTCGGCTTAAAAGAGCAAATCTCGTTACTGCATTCACTTCATACGCTACGATCCAACGAACAATCAAATTGAATTTCACTCCCGAGTGTAATCGAAGTCTCGTGTCGCTGTGAAGCTACAAGCAACGAGATTACTACAACAAGGCACCAAGTGAAGCTGAGTGTCGCCTAGGGCTGTGAGGGTTAATAGGCAAAGGCGGCTCTTCTGCTTTTCCCGTACATTGTCGAACGAGTGCATGATATTGGATGCTGTTGAAGATCTATTCTAGTACATTCTCTGATGGAGTTGTCTGTGCGTAGATAAAAAGATCAGACCAGATTAAGTACCTACGTAATGGATATTATGCATCTGCATGTTGGTTCTCACACCTATTTCTGTCGTTGAGTGGTACAGGTATGTAACAAGAACTTCGAGAACAGATTACGGAGAAATGTGACAAAACAGTTTAGTAGAAGTAAAACTTAAAACGAGCTGTCAAGATGCGGATTATAGCATCCTCACATATTGTAATTACAAAGAAACATAGAATTAGTTAGTCTAAAAATAGGTAAATAAAGATTCGTTAATAGGCAAATAGTAGTACGTACTTCATACAAAAACACCAACACGAACGAACAGATTACCTTAATTATGTTGACGATTTCAGACTGATGTTAGCCAATCCTAAGCTACCGACCAAATTTGAGTAAAATTGAGCTGTTGTTGAGACATGGATGTTTCAAGATATTAAACAGACGTTTAGCAACTCAACCAAAATTTTTCGGGAGCTCTAAAACCCTTATCGAGTGAATATTTTGATTTTGGAGGACCCAAATTTGACCAACTGCAAATGTTTGTTCAATTCTTATACGGTTATACTGCCGTGCTAAGCCAGAAAGTCGTAACGTGAAAATTTGACCAAATTGGGTCATTGGTACCCGGGGGTTTTGGGGGTCGACTTCTATCGATTTTCGGAGTTTTAGAGTCGTATCTCTATTAGGAATGCCTCATACAAGCCTCCCGACTTTCGCGTTAAGGCGTGATAAATCGATTTTGCTAAGAAACTAGTCGTATCAGAGCGATTCAGGAAAAGAAAACTCGTATCTTGACACTGATAGGGGAATCTGCCTATTTCGACGATACGACTTCTTGAATTTAATCGGCATGATACGATTTTTTGCCTCTGAAAACTCAACATTTAGTGGTTACTTTACGTTTATACTCTAAGTGAATAGACGTTCATTTTTACTGATTCAGCAGTTTTTTCTTACACTCTAAACAGAGATATGGAATACAATTGACTTTGAGCCACGTAACATGACAAAAGTATCAATGTGAAATGGTTTCTTGAATTAAAATGTTAATTCAAATGAATTAATGTCTCAAGAATTAAAATGAACAGAATAGTCGTAACTTCGGGTTTACGAGAGCGTAATTCTCGTATCATCGTTTTTTAGGACGTCCCACAGTAAGACTTGGGCGTCCTTATGCGATTGATCTGGGGTGAAGTTGGACAACACTCAACAGAAAAAAAAAATAACCACACAGTAATCCGTTTTAGACCATTCTGAATCCAAATCCGCGAAAAAAACCATAGGTGTATGTCTGTGTGTGTGTGTATGTGTGTGTGTATAGGTGTATGTGTAGGTGTATGTGTGTGTGTAACAAAATCTTGTGTACTCTGCACAGGCCTTAGTTCTCCACCGATGTTCCTGGTTCTTTTTTTGTTCGACGCGGAAAACTATCTAGTTGTGCACTACGTCGCCGGAATAATTTGCAGCGTTTTTGTGTGCAAATGGGTCAAATAGATTTTATTTTTGTGAAATACCAATTTTATTGATAACAAGTCGATCTGATTAGTAGAAATATCGGTGCAAGATGGAGGGCTCGGAAATCAATGAAATAGGGAATCAAATCTCTATTGTGTTGATTTAATAAAATTGGACAATTATGAACAGTATCACGAAAATCAATATGTTTAGGACGTCCCACAGTAAGACTTGGGCGTCCTTATGCGATTGATCTGGGGTGAAGTTGGACAACACTCAACAGAAAAAAAATAACCACACAGTAATCCGTTTTAGACCATTCTGAATCCAAATCCGCGGAAAAAACCATAGGTGTATGTCTGTGTGTGTGTGTGTGTAAATGTGTAGGTGTGTGTGTGTGTGTGTGTGACAAAATCTTGTGTCGTCTGCACAGGCCTTAGTACTCAACCGATTTTCCTGGTTCTTTTTTTGTTCGACGCAGGAAACTATCTAGTTGTGCTCTACGTCGCCGGAATTTCGAATTTTGCCTTTTAAGGGAGGAAAGGGGGGGTTAATGCTCAAAAAACGTGGGTTTTTGGGCATAATTTTGTGTACTCTGCCCAGCCCATAGTTCTCAACCGATTTTCGTGGTTCTTTTTTTCTTCGACGCGGAAAACTATCTAGTTGTGCACTACAGCGCCGGAATTCGGAATTTTGCTTTTTAAGGGGGGGAAAGGCGGGGTTAATGCTTAAAAAACGTGCGTTTGCGGGCATAATCTTATAAACTCTGCCCAGGCCTCAATTTCCAACCGATTTGTGTGTTTCTTTTTTTGTTTGACTAAAACAGAGTTGTTAAAATAGGAATTCCAATTCCCATTACCCATTCCAATTACTTTCGGAACAAAGTAATGGCCATTCCCATTACCCATTCCTGTAATGGGAATGGAATTTTCAATTACTTTTTCCAATTCCTTGTAATGGTAATGGTTTTTTCAATTCCCCATTACTCGTACATGGAAAAGTAATGGGTCCTTCCAATTACCCATTACAGGAAGAGTAATGGGTAATGGGAAAACCAATTCCCCATTACCACCATTCAATCAGTAAGTTGACCATCCTCCAATTCATAAGGGACCACCCTCCAATTCATGAGGGACCATCCTCCAATTCATAGGGGACCACCCTCCAATTCATAGGGGACCATCCTCCAATTCATAAGGGACCATCCTCCAATTCATAGGGGACCACCCTCCAATTCATAGGGGCCATCCCTCCATCCTTTTCGTTGGGGACTACCCTACCAATTCATAAGGGACCATCCCAACATCCTAATCGTTGGGGACCATCCTACAATTCATTGCAGGATGGTCCCCAACGAAATGGATGGTGGGATGGTCCCCTATGAGTTTGGAGGGAGGTCCCCAAGGAATTTGGGAATGGTCCCCTATTAATTGCAGAATGGTCCACGACGATTAGGATGGTGGGATGGTCCCTTATGAATTGGGAGGGTAGTCCCCAAGGAATTTGGGAATGGTCCCCTATGAATTGTAGGATGGTCCCCGATGATTAGGATGGTAGGATGGTCCCCTATGAATTGGGAGGGTGGTCCCCTATGAATTGGAGGGTGGTCCTCTATGAATTGGAGGGTGGTCCCCTATGAAATTGAGGGTGGTCCCCTATGAATTGGAGGATGGTCCCCAACGAAATGGATGGTGGGATGGCCCCCTATGAACTGAAGGGTGGTCCCCTATGAATTGGAGGGTGGTCCCCTATTAATTGTAGGATGGTCCCCAACGAAATGGATGGAGGGATGGCCCCTATGAATTGGAGGGTGGTCCCCTACGAACTGGAGGGCGGTCCCCTATGAATTGGAGGATGGTCCCCTATGAATTTGAGGGTGGTTCCCTATGAATTGGAGGATGGTCCCCAACGAAATGGATGGTGGGATGGCCCCCTATGAATTGGAGGATGGTCCCCAACGAAATGGATGGTGGGATGGTCCCCAACGAAATGAATGGTGGGATGGTCCCCTATGAGTTGGACGATAGTCCCCAAGGAATTTGGGAACAGTGCCCTATGAATTGGAGGATGTTCCCCGAAGAATTGGATGGTGGGATGGTCCCTTATGAATTGGGAGGGTAGTCCCCAAGGAATTTGGGAATGGTCCCCTATGAATTGTAGGATGGTCCCCATCGATTAGGATGGTGGGATGGTCTCTTATGAATTGGGAGGGTAGTCCCCAAGGAATTTTGGAATGGTCCCCTATGAATTGCAGGATGGTCCCCAACGATTAGGATGGTGGGATGGTCCCTTATGAATTGGGAGGGTAGTCCCCTATGAATTTGAGGGTGGTCCCCTATGAATTGCAGAATGGTCCACGACGATTAGGATGGTGGGATGGTCCCTTATGAATTGGGAGGGTAGTCCCCAAGGAATTTGGGAACAGTGCCCTATGAATTGGAGGATGGTCCCCGAAGAATTGGTTGGTGGGATGGTCCCTTATGAATTGGGAGGGTAGTCCCCAAGGAATTTGGGAATGGTCCCCTATGAATTGTAGGATGGTCCCCTATGAATTGTAGGATGGTCCCCTATGAATTGTAGGATGGTCCCCAACGATTAAGATGGTGGGATGGTCCCCAACGAAATGAATGGTGGGATGGTCCCCTATGAGTTGGAGGGTAGTCCCCAAGGAATTTGGGAACAGTGCCCTATGAATTGGAGGATGGTCCCCGAAGAATTGGATGGTGGGATGGTCCCTTATGAATTGGGAGGGTAGTCCCTTATGAATTTGAGGGTGGTCCCCTATGAATTGGAGGATGGTCCCCAACGAAATGGATAGAGGGATGGCCCCCTATGAATTGGAGGGTGGTCCCCTATGAATTAAAGGGTGGTCCCCTATGAATTGGAGGGTGGTCCCCTATGAATTGGAGGGTGGTCCCCTATGAATTGGAGGGTGGTCCCCTATGAATTGGAGGTGGTCCCTTATGAATTGGAGGATGGTCAACTTACTGATTGAATGGTGGTAATGGGGAATTGGTTTTCCCATTACCCATTACTCTTCCTGTAAGGGGTAATTGGAAGGACCCATTACTTTTCCATGTACGAGTAATGGGGAATTGAAAAAACCATTACCATTACAAGGAATTGGAAAAAGTAATTGAAAATTCCATTCCCATTACAGGAATGAGTAATGGGAATGGCCATTACTTTGGATTAAGGTGTCTCTCAATCCCCCAGTTATTGGTTTCATGTGTACATAATCATAATCACTTCACTCATTTCATTGCTTATAAAAAAAGTAATTTTGAAAAGTAATCATTACTCAAAGTAATCATTACTTTACAACTCTGGACTAAAATAACTTCCCCGTTGTACATGATTTCACCAGAGTACCAAAATTCGCAAGAGGAGGGGGTGAGTGGGGGGATAATATTCACAAAATATCCGATTTTTCAATATTTTGGTTCCTTTATTGCTTACTAATTGTACCCAAGCTTTGAAATTGAGGAAAAATTCTCATTATACCTCTGGATTTTCATGAATTATTCTCTGTAACACCATGGAATTAATAGTGGTGCCACCATGGTGCCAGGATACCATAAACCTCATATTTCGTGGGTTTTTTTGTGTGTTTCACCTTGAATACGGATGTGAACTTCGACGGACTGCCTACCAAAACTAACAGATGAAAGTTCAATGTTACGACGTATTTCCGCTTTGGTGCCAGATTGGCACCATTGTTGGCTTTGGAGATGTGAGGGGGGGGGGGATGAACTCGAATTCGCATGTTGGGTATCGTAGATCATGGATTTTAAAATGCTCTTCAGATTCGAGGCTCCCATGCCGCTAGAAATGTTAAGGTGGATAATGGTGTGGGGGGGGGGTCACTATTTCTTGCCTAAAGTAATAAACCAAATTACATCGAGTTAACTGGTTAAACTGATCTAATGCTTATCCAAAGGGACGTCCCCTGGAATGCATGCATTACTAAACAATATGTTTGACAATTTACACGCAAAAATGTTTAATTTTGACTTCAGAGATCGATTCGGCTACTACGGCTAATTTCTTTTAAGAAAAACCTATACTTGTGGTAAAAAACCTTTTTAACAAAAAAATGGACCGACCTCAAAATTGATGTCCGTAAACACCAAAAAGGGAAAAATAATAATCTTAGGTAATTCAGTTGGGAAGGTGGGTAGGTAGGTACGGATTGAAGTCGCCGCTGTACCCATCTGTAGACACAACCATACGCAAGTAGAGAGTAGACATGCGTCGATAGTGCAATACAAAACAGGAATGAGGGTGGGTATCATTGAGGTAATATATGTGTTCCAAAACTATTAGGTAGTAGGCCACTGCTGTCGTATGAAGGAGGATGAGAGTGTGACAATAAGTGTGAATCCCCGAAAAAAATGTTTGGATTCCAACATACCATCTTTTGAATAGATGATATATAATTATACCTAATCTATTGATCTAATCTATCTTTGATTAGATAATATCTATATAATCTAATATTGCAAGTATTGCATGATGCATGTATCATTGTCTAGATCATGATGTGGGTTTGTGATATGGGTTCATACTCAAATGATCGGTTAGCATTACAACATACGTCGAAAGTTCAATACAAAACCGGAGTAAAGGTAGGTAAGTAAGTAAACAACCTTCTCATGTTGAATCAGCAGCTGTTATCACAGGGAATATTCTTACTAAGATTCATTCACACTTGTTGACACACTCTCATCCTCCTTCATACGACAGCAGTGACCTACTACCTAATAGTTTTGGAACACATATATTACCTCAATGATACCCACCCTCATTCCTGTTTTGTATTGCACTATCGACGCATGTCTACTCTCTACTTGCGTATGGTTGTGTCTACAGATGGGTACAGCGGCGACTTCAATCCGTACCTACCTACCCACCTTCCCAACTGAATTACCTAAGATTATTATTTTTCCCTTTTTGGTGTTTACGGACATCAATTTTGAGGTCGGTCCATTTTTTTGTTAAAAAGGTTTTTATTTTATTATTTTTCCATTTTATAAATTTTTTATTTTTCACTTTTTAGTGGTCCTCAATTTAAATCTGAAATTAATTTACCCGCAGTTTTTCGATCAGTTTTCGTAATATAGATCTATTTCCGTACTGTGAATCATTTCAGTAAGGTGGACCAGAAGCCGTAGGGCGGACCAAATTCTGTAATCCGGATCAGTTTCCATATGTATAGATGAGTTTCCGTTTTTGGATCGGTTTCAGAAGGTATTTGGTTCACTTTCCTACTTAGCAATCTACTCTCTTATCTCCTAACTGTTCGACTTCCCTCACATTTGGTAGGTAAGTACTTGGTAGTTCTGACAACACAATTCAACAACTTAACCATGACATGATTGACGAGGGAGCTATGTGCTACACCCACTTGGTAGAAAACCCTGTCATCACCTAACAGTACTATATACCTCATATCTGGTACGGCACTATTCAGTTCTGACGATCTCCTATACCATTACCTACCTAACTATATGATGGATGACGAGGAAGCTACATGCTACACCCACTTGGTGGAATACCCTCTCATCACCTAGTTGTACTATTACCTACCTCATATTTGGTACAGCACTATTCAGTTCAAATGATCTCCTATACCATTACCTACCTAACTATATCATGGATGACGAGGAAGCTATGTGCTACACCCACTTGGTAGAATACCCTCTTATCACCTAGTTGTACTATATACCTCATATTTGGTACGGCACTATTCAGTTCAAATGATCTCCTATACCATTACCTACCTAACTATATTATGGATAACGAGGAAGCTATGTGCTACACCCATTTGGTAGAAAACCCTGTCATCACCTAACAGTACTATATACCTCACATCTGGTACGGCACTATTCAGTTCTGACGATCTCCTATACCATTACCTACCTAACTATATGATGGATGACGAGGAAGCTACATGCTACACCCACTTGGTGGAATACCCTCTCATCACCTAGTTGTATTACCTACCTCATATTTGGTACGGCACTATTCAGTTCAGATTATCTCCTATACCATTACCTACCCAACTATATTATGGATGACGAGGAAGCTATGTGCTACACCCATTTGGTAGAATACCCTCTCATCACCAAATTGTACAATATCTTATATTTGGTACAGCACTATTCAGTTCAAATGATCTCCTATACCATTACCTACCCAACTATATTATGGATAACGAGGAAGCGATGTGCTACACCCACTTGGTAGAATACCCTCTCATCACCTAACTATACTATACACCTCATATTTGGTACAGCACTATTCAGTTCAGATTATCTCCTATACCATTACCTACCCAACTATATTATGGATGACGAGGAAGCTATGTGCTACACCCATTTGGTAGAATACCCTCTCATCACCAAATTGTACAATATCTCATATTTGGTACAGCACTATTCAGTTCAAATGATCTCCTATACCATTACCTACCCAACTATATTATGGATAACGAGGAAGCTATGTGCTACACCCATTTGGTAGAATACCATCTCATCATCTAATAGTACTATTATAATACAAATATGAGGTATATAATATACCTCATATTTGGTACGGCACTTTGCAGTTCTGACAATGTCCTCTACTATTACCTACCTAATCATGTTATCGGTGATGAGGGGGCTATGTGCTACACCCACTTGGTAGAATACCCTCTCATCACCAAATTGTACAATATCTCATATTTGGTACGGCACTTTGCAGTTCTGACGATGTCCTCTACTATTACCTACCTAATCATGTTATCGTTGATGAGGAGGCTATGTGCTACACCCACTTGGTGGAATGCCTAATAACAGTACTATTATATCACTGATATTTGGTAGGAAAAATCCCATACTTGAGCATTCATAAACACTTTTGATAGGGCTCATGCAGGTTCTGAGCGAATAGCCCACTATAATTTCCCCCTTTCTCATCCCCCGCAGCACCTTTTAGTTATCGGAACCCCCCTTATGTAGCATACCATTTTGAAGCTTACAATCTGACCTTTAATTTGACTATACACAAATAGTCCGTAATCGGCTCAGTCGGATGTCACAGGGCAAGAAGAGTGAATGCGGACCAATATTCCCGAAAACGGGACCACGTTTTTCAACTTCTTTCACAAGTTTTCGATACTTCTAACAAAGCAAAATGAAATCTGTTTGAAATGGGACCACCACGGATACTGGTAGAACACATTTCAAAAAGAATCAGACAGATTGATACCAGAATAAAGAAATGCAAGCGACTCGGACATACAAAAAAAAAAAAAAAAAAAAAAAAAAAAAAAAAAAAAAAAAAAATCGTCGTCCCACGACAACCCGAATTGAGTACCTCCTCTTTCGCGCGCCTTCGGCGCGTTGAAGTCGGTCAAAAAGGAGGAAAAATAATCCCGCGAAAGAATTATTTCGCCACGAAACCTGTTAGGTCGTTTTCCCCAAAGTTGGTTGAAGTCAAGATTCGACTTTCTGGCTTATCACGGCCGTATAGATGAGATTCTCAATGATGTTGGTGTCCTGATCAGTAAGAGCCTCTGCGCATGAGCAAATTTTAATTTTTCGAAAATCACTTTGTCCTGACTTTAAACTAATTGGAGGGTTGTGTGGGATTGTGAGGGTCAGGATCTAGATCACTCCCTCTCCAACCGTCCACCAGATGAGAAAGAGCAACGGCGTCATAATTAATTAAATAGCAAATGAATAAACGAACAAATTGGAAAAAAACGCTGCAAATTATTACACAAAGGTTTTTTCTTCTTTTTCTATATAGAACGTTTCCAAATATTGAATCATGAATATGTTTACTGTAAACGCGTTTTACCAAAGTTTTCTACTTGGTGTTTAAAATTTATTGTACATAAATTGGTTTAGGTAAATCAGTAATGGATAGTAGTACTTGTGAATAATTCCTTGGTACCTGCCTTAAAATACTGGTCGCCTTCAGTTTTCATGCAAGTTAATAATAATCTAAAGTGCCGGATCGTCACAAATTTTGGTGTCGTTACGCAAATTTTAGGAACACCCCCAGCCCAAAAACATATCCATGTTAAAAAACGGGACTTTAATTTTTGGTACATAGGTTCCTATTTCTTGTTATTGACATTTTCATGTCTTTCATATGGCACATAAAAAAAAATCGTCACGAAATTTGATGCGACGAAATTTGTTGCAACGAAATTTGCTAACGAAATTTGCTAACGAAATTTGTCCCAAGTCGCCACAATGATGATTATGACCATCAGAAGTGAAGTTGTTAGGTAGGTAGGTACTTTACAGTTTGATATTACCAGATCAGCTGAGTCGAAAATTGAGCTCCCAGATCAGCTGAGTCGAAAATCGAGCTCCCAGATCAGCTGAGTCGAAAATCGAGCTCCCAGATCAGCTGAGTCGAAAATCGAGCTCCCAGATCAGCTGAGTCGAAAATCGAGCTCCCAGATCAGCTGAGTCGAAAATCGAGCTCCCAGATCAGCTGAGTCGAAAATCGAGCTCCCAGATCAGCATGAAAATGTTTCAATGTGTTGCAGACTCGTATGCAAGCGTTTTAATTTGATCAGCTTCCATAAAATAGATTAGTTTCTGTACTGTGGTCCAGTTTCCCTGCCGTTCAGTTTTTATTTTGATTTTACTCGAATCTGAAAACGTGGAGTGACATGAAAGTCTTCCCCTTCATTACCCTCAGACTAATTCTGCGGAAGTCAGGTCTACCGATGCCTTCCCAGGACCACCTTTGTCGCAAACTCACGAACTTAATCTTTTTGTGGCTTCAAAATTATTATAATATTATTAAATCATAATTATATTATAATATTAGTAGATATTACCTATAGTATATTATATTTCATTTTATTTTAATATCAGCGAAAAAATTGTTGATTGACAAGCCAACAGTTTTTACGAGTAGGTATAAAAAGTTAAACACGAAAAGTTTACCAACGTCTAAATTTCATCGGCCCATTAGTTCATCTATCCTCCGCTAGAGGTTCATCTATGGAGTTTTTTTTTGCTCTTGACATATCACGAAAGATATATTTATGTACAAGTTTTCCGTGGGCCCACATTAGGTCGGTTTGTTTTCATTTATACCTTTTTAAAACAATATAATTTATTCAGTTGGTTTCCATTTTCGTTTCTTTTCTTATTTTAACACAAATTTACAGTCCACTAAAATCCTTAGAAATCATTCATCAAGATTATTAGTATTACGATTATCTTTGAATGATCCACCACACACTTCAACCATATTTTGAAACATCATTCGAGATTTAAAAAAAATCGTTAATAAATTCGTAGAGTCGTGGAGGTCCCAAAAAAACATAATGTTTATCTCATTTTTTGTGAAGACAACGTGTTTTTCAAAGACTTATTCTCCGATTTACGATAAAAAACCACTTTATAATCATTCCTAGAAAACAAGATTTCAACGAAGACTCGACTCTCGAGTATTGTTGGAGAAAAAAGAAGGAAAGGGCGTGTTAAGATCCACCTTGAAAACACTCGCGTTGCGAATCTGCTGAGAGATGAGCCAACCGCCAGGTTTGCCCGAACGCACGGTCAATGTTAAGCTGGGCTTATCGCGTCCGCCGCATCTCCGCCGGCAAACACCGTATTTTCTTTGTCGGTTTAATTCGCACTTGTTCATTTCCTACGCGGATCTACCTGTTAATTAAGCGGTACATTTGGCTTTCAATCTGATCTTAAACGTGTTGATTATTATGAATTCAGATCCCATCATCATCAAGCTCATTACACTCTTACTTCGGGAGGTGTGACTCGAGAAGAATTCTGAGGTTTGGAGACTTGTAGGAGAACTCATGATAAAACCTCAGTCAATCAGGTTATCGCTGGTAAAGATATCATAGACCTTCACAAGAATGAAACATAGAAGTTGTTATGAAATTAAGAGACATATAACAGTATAAAGAGTTGGTATTAGTTTGTTGCTCTCTGCTGATTCCAAAGCGTGTGCTTTTGGTTTATTATTTTCAATAATGAACCTTTGGAATCGACCAAGAAAAAAAAATTTTAACACCCCCTCAAAATTTGATGGTTTACGTTTCAAGGTACGTAGAATCCAAAAATCCAATAAAAATTTGGCCGTCCGTCCGCCGTCCGCCGTACGCGGCACTTTTGCCACTTAGCATTGACCAATTTTGATGAAATTTGGTGTGTAGGCTCCATTTGGGGTCTAGTTGTGCCCCGAAACTTTTGGTTGATGTAGGTCACTTCTAAGGGTTCCAAAATCAATTTTGAAATTTTGAAAACGCCCTAACTCAAAAAATTTTGAAATAAAGGTATTGTTTTTCCTTCAATTTAAGATTCTATAGAATTTTTAGAATTTTTTGAGACCACGCGGAGCTCTGTAGGACAAACCGTTCGCTCCCTACGGAAATTTAAGGGTTTATATATATATATATATATATATATATATATATATATATATATATATATATATATATATATATATATATATATATATATATATATATATATATATATCAAAACACGAGTGTGAATCGCAAAAGAGGCTTAATCTCCGTTCAAATTAGAGCTGAACAAAATGCGATCGATGGTTGGTGATTTTCATTTATTTTTTATTTTTTTGATTTTTTGATTTTTTCTTTTTTTTTCTTCTTCATATTGGATGGTTGGTGATTTTGTAGACGAGTGATCTATATAGAAAAATAATAAACCATTGTGTAATAATTTGCAGCGTTTTTCAATAGCTTCACTGAGGTTTAGCTTGTTGAATTCCTTTCATCCCAGCCTAATTCAGTGAGAATTGTGACCACCAATATATGAATCACGTCTTCCACAAGTTTGTGCATTGACTTCTGTTATCTCAGTTTTTGCTCAATTGTTCCAAAAGTGGTATTTAGTTGATGTAGATCCGCTTACGAAAAGCCAGCTTCTGTCTAGCAAGCATTTAGTTTATCGGTTTTCATGGTCTTTAGTGCTTCAATAGCCGCATCTTAACTCTCCAGTTCCCAAATGCGATCCACCATTGATATAATATTTTTTCCAACTTTTTCAAGTCATTTGGGACCTAAATGACTCAAAAAATTATTTCCCGAATTTTCGGGTCATTTATTTGACTTATACAGGTCTGCACCCTGTAGGGTGCACTGGGATGAGCTGTATACCGTAAAATAATGAGTTCATTCTAAAAATCATATTTACTTCCAGAAAACGTGAAAAACCATAACAAAACTTTAGCTATGTAAAAGAAGTGAATTCAGTGATCACTCATCCAACGATATCCTGAAAAGTACACACAAAATACCTGAATATCACTCAAACCTTACACTTTCAGTTGGTAGGTAATACAATGTACCATCAGGTAAAACTGTAAAAACGACTGCCAAGTCGGTGTGGCACATAGCTCTCTCGCATGCATAACTCGATTGTACAGATGATCCGATGCATAGTAGTTTATCTCAAAACATCAATATCTAAGTACCTTGAACTACCGTATTAGATATAAATTGGATGGAAAATGAAGAATGGCTGTTTCAAGAAAATTTACATTTTCGCCTGCGCAGTGGCTACTATCAGTCAAGGTCAATGATTTTCATACGGAATTACCTCCACACCTCTCCGAACAATCCTAAAAACTGTCATCCAATTCCTTTGAGAAATGTAGGTGTAATGGCTGTCACAAGGATTTTACGTTTGTTAATGCGCAGAAAATACTTTCAATTTAGTTGCGATGATTTTCCTGGGGGATCATCTTCCCCTCAAACCGCACAATCCCTGGAAATTTCATCAAGTTACGTTTGTGCATGCGAAGCAGCTACTATCAGTCCGGGGGTAATGATTTTCATATGGATTTCATGACAGGCACCGGACACACAGACAGACAGACACGGAACAAGGTACCAGAATGTGAAATGTTGTTGTGATCAAATGTTGTGATCAACCATTGCAACTTGATCGCCGATCGCATCAAAGCTGGGAAAAACAAACATCTTCAGTCAGTAATTCCATAATATTGAGTACCAAAGCAAGACTTGCTTTTAGGTACTCAATATTATGGAATTACTAATTATTCTCGATGGATAAATTTACTAATAAATAACTACGAAAATAAATTTACTAGTAAACTTATAAATTTACTAATTTACTAATTATTCTCGATGGATAAACTTCTACGGTTTCAGAAATTTATCCATCGAGAATAATCAATTGTATCGAACCTCAGCAAATAAGGTATTATTGAACTAAATTCACAATAGATTGAATACTTCATATAGGAAATGGAAGAATTACAAGAATTTGAAGTTGTAGCACAATGTAACATAAGAGTGACTGTATGAGAATGGTTTTTTAACCCATTCAGCGCGGGTCTCAAAAGGAGGAACAACCTCCCATCCTGAAGTTGAGTTTTTGTGACACGTCGCATAGCACTTTTTAAAAATTGTTATAATGGTGGTTATGGATAAAAACAGTCAATATCAGTTCATTTGAACCATTTTTGGCGCACGTGGTAATATTACCACACCCGCACGTCAGGTTTGGCCAGAATGCTAACAGCAGAGCGAAGTGTTGCGGGTTAGCATTCCGGCCAAATAGAGGCGAAAATTTAAAATCAAAATGAGTGAGTAGGTACACGAACGCAGTTGGACCCTTCATACCAGATATTATTTATTTCTGTAATGATGAATATAATACACCACATAATGGTAAACATTGTACACATTATTGCACATCAGCATTACTTCTCCATCTTCCTCCATTTTCCTGGCTCAAAAACGCTCTATCCGCCAACGAAGTGTTCAGAATTGCTGCATGATTCATACTGAAGGTAAAAACCACCGTACGGGACAAAGAAACGCGGTACCCCCCTCTACGGAGCGATGATAAGGGTACAGGGTCTGAAGAGAGCAGCGTGGTAATATTACCACACCCGCACGGCGCGAAACCCCAGCTGTAGTAATATTACCACACCCGCACTGAATGGGTTAAGAAACGGAATGAATCATAACAAGCTGCTCAGTGCTCATTTGTGTAGAGGTCAATTTTGGTTTATTATTTTCAATAATGAACCTTTGGAATTGACCAAGAAATAATTTTTTTAAGCCCTCTCCTCATAAATTTGGTTGGTTTACGTTTCAAGGTACGTAGAATCCGAAAACCGAATAAAAATTTTGCGTCCGTCCGCCGTACGCGGCACTTTTCTTAATTACTTCCTTACTTACTTTCCTTAATTCAATTGATTTCGATGAAATTTATTATACGGGCTCCATTTGGGGTCTAGTTGTGCCCGGAAGCTTTTGGTTGATGTCGGTCACTTAGGGTAGACAAATAAGGGCTGAAATCCTCAAAACGCCCAAGTTAAAAACGCTGCAGATCATTGCTCAAAGGTTTATTATTTTCTGTATAGATCACCCTTCTGTATAGATAAATGAATCCTGATTTTATTAATAATAAATCGTCGATGAAGTGAGTTTCAGGAGGCACTCATTTCCATGTCGGTAGGTACTATTTTTCGAATTGTATGCACCTTGAAACGCGAAACATAAAATGTTTGGTTTGCTTTGAGCAATGGCATCGGAGCTCACTCAGCTGATCAGTGATCTGAGGAGTGAAGAAGATCTCCTCGAATGCTGGAGACGCCTGGAAGAGCACTTCCATTCAATAGGATTGAAAATGGCTTCGGAGCTCACTCAGCTGAACAGTGATCTGAGGAGTGAAGAAGATCTCCTCGAATGCTGGAGACGCCTGGAAGAGCACTTCCATTCAATAGGATTGAAAATGGCTTTGGAGCTCACTCAGCTGAACAGTGATCTGAGGAGTGAAGAAGATCTCCTCGAATGCTGGAGACGCCTGGAAGAGCGCTTCCATTCAATAGGATTGAAAATGGCTTCGGAGCTCACTCAGCTGAACAGTGATCTGAGGAGTGAAGAAGATCTCCTCGAATGCTGGAGACGCCTGGAAGAGCACTTCCATTCAATAGGATTGAAAATGGCTTCGGAGCTCACTCAGCTGATCAGTGATCTGAAGAGTGAATAAGATCTCCTCGAATGCTGGAGACGCCTGGAAGAGCACTTCCATTCAATAGGAATGAAAATGGCTTTGGAGCTCACTCAGCTGATCAGTGATCTGAGGAGTGAAGAAGATCTTCTCGAATGCTGGAGACGCCTGGAAGAGCACTTCCATTCAATAGGATTGAAAATGGCTTTGGAGCTCACTCAGCTGAACAGTGATCTGAGGAGTGAAGAAGATCTCCTCGAATGCTGGAGACGCCTGGAAGAGCACTTCCATTCAATAGGATTGAAAATGGCTTCGGAGCTCACTCAGCTGATCAGTGATCTGAAGAGTGAAGAAGCCTTTGAGCAATGATTTGCAGCGTTTTTTACCCACCAACATTTTTTTTTACCTACCAACTTTTTTTTACCTACCAGCTAGGTACTACCTACCACACCATACTGGCTTCACACCTTCACAATCAAGTTTATTAGAAAGAATTAAACGCTTCAGACTCGATTGGAAAAATAGAAAGCTTCTTATGGAAATTTGATTACTGGTTACGCAGAAGGCAAAACTGTATACAAATCGAAGAAATGAACAGTGATCGCATTTTAGTCCGATAAAATTTGAATGGAGATTAGACCTCTTTTGCGATTCACACTCATGATTCTGTTTTATCGAAGGAAAACCTTCAAGTAGTCGTAGGGACCGAACGGTTTGTCCTACAGAGCTCCGGGTGGTCTCAAAAATTTTTAAAAATTCAATACTATTTAAAATTGGTGAAAAATCGATACCTTCATTTCGAGAGTTTTCGAGCTAGGGCACTCTCGAAAATTTCAACCCTTAATTTTCACCCCTTAGAAGTGACCTACATCAACCAAAAGCTTTGCGGCACAACTAGACCCCAAATGGAGCCCATATACCAAATTTGAACCAAATCGGTCCAGTGTTGCTAAGAAAAGTGCCGCGTACGGCGTACGGCGGACGGACGGAAATTTTTTTATTCGATTTTCGTATTCTACGTACCTTGAAACGTAAAACATCAAATTTTGAGGGGGGGTTAAAATTTTTTTTTTCTTGCTCGATTCCAAAGGCTTATTATTGAAAATAATAAACCAAAAAATTGGTATATTTATACTAAAAGGTATGTTTTTCATCAATTTAAAACAGTATTGAATTTTTAGAAGTTAATGCGACCAATCAGACGTTTGATTCCTTTGAAACTTGAGGGGACCACTCCACCCAGAAATTTTTTTTTTCTCGTATTTTTCTAAATATAATTTTATTTAAACTACACAACATGAGGAACATGCTGTAAAAATTTCAGAATTTTTTTATAAGGTAAGTCGTATTTACAGACCACCAAAGTTAGTACCTAACAACAAACACGCTAATGACAATTTTGATAAACGTAAGAGATAGCTGTTGTTGTTGTTAATGGTGAATGAACTCAACTTAATATTTTGGTTTATTATTTTCAATCATAAGCATTTGGAATCGAGCAAGAAATAACAAATTTTAACCCCCCTCAAAATTTGATGTTTTACGTTTCAAGGTACGTAGAATCCGAAAATCCAATAAAAAAAATTTTCCGTCCGTCCGCTGTACGCCGTACGCGGCACTTTTCATAGCAACACTGGACCGATTTGGTATATTGTCACCATGTGGAGATATTGTGTCCATTTCAAGTTTTACTTAGTTTGGCTAGCATTCATTAATCACATTTCGTTACGAAGGCACCAACAATTCTATATTATTCTTCGAATCGAGTGTGAAGCGTTTATTCCTTCAAAATAAACTTGATTGTGAAGCAAAAACGCTGTTGGTGGGTAGTGGCAACGGCCGATCTGTGTTCTTTGCAGGAGAGTGATCTATACTGAAAAATATTAAACCGTTGTGTAATAATTTGCAGTGTTCATCAAATAGTGGAGGTGTGATAATTTCGATCAGTACAGCCCGATCACTGGGGCCTATATCGTGGGAATACTTTCTCCGTTATCTGCCATCGCCATTACGTCAGTATCAGTAAGTCAGTATCAGGACGTCAGTATCAGTATTCCACAGCACGCAAACACATCCATCCTCAAGAGAAGGAATGACAGTCCCATTATGCACAACAATCCCCAATCCTCCCGCGCTCCCCGCGTCAACGCATGCGCGCCACAATCCTCACGGCGATCTACCACAGTTGCTCTCATCTTATATCATAAAGACACCGCGGCTATGTTTAACGACTGTGATTTCCAACCTACCTTGTATACGACCCGAGATACCGAGGATGAGCACAGAAAGGGTCCTGGGGGCGGGGTCAAGCTCTTTTCACTTGCTAAGGGGCAAACGTGACTTGCAGCGCTGGGACTTGGGTGACTCTCTTGAGGCTCGCGAGAGGACAATGCAGCTCATAACCTTTTCAGCTGTTTCTTCCGCATTTAACTCATTATGAGATGCAGCTCGGATGGTCGCAAATGCACGGAGTAGGTTTTGAAAGCGGGAGCACGAAAAAGCATTCGGAAACGGAGAGCGCTGAATACAAACGCCAATTGAGGTGATTTGAATCATCCTCTCACTTTCCAGCGTGCGTGCGTGCTCCGAGGATTCTAAACTGTGCTTCACAGTAGCGCAAGAGAACCTCGGAAGCTGTTAGTACCAGAGATGGGCGAATTTTTATTCATAAATACGATTATGAATACGAATACAGGTATGAATATGGAATGAATACGAATACAATCGTATTCACGCTTTGAAATCGATTTTCCCCCGTATTCGTATTTTGAATACAATTTTATGATTTTTTTCTATAATTTCCCTAAAAATCAAATTTTTTTAACGATTTTCTCTGAAAATTATACTTTTGGTTTATTATTTTCAATGGTAATAAGCCTTTGGAATCGAGCAAGAAAAAAAATTTTAACCCCCCCTCAAAATTTGATGTTTTACGTTTCAAGGTACGTAGAATACGAAAATCGAATAAAAAAATTTCCGTCCGTCCGCCGTACGCCGTACGCGGCACTTTTCTTAGCAACACTGGACCGATTTGGTTCAAATTTGGTATATGGGCTCCATTTGGGGTCTAGTTGTGCCGCGAAGCTTTTGGTTGATGTAGGTCACTTCTAAGGGGTGAAAATTAAGGGTTGAAATTTTCGAGAGTGCCCTAGCTCGAAAACTCTCGAAATGAAGGTATCGATTTTTCACCAATTTTAAATAGTATTGAATTTTTAAAAATTTTTGAGACCACCCGGAGCTCTGTAGGACAAACCGTTCGGTCCCTACGAGTACTTGAAGGTTTTCCTTCGATAAAACAGAATCATGAGTGTGAATCGCAAAAGAGGTCTAATCTCCATTCAAATTTTATCGGACTAAAATGCGATCACTGTTCATTTCTTCGATTTGTATACAGTTTTGCCTTCTGCGTAACCAGTAATCAAATTTCCATAAGAAGCTTTCTATTTTTCCAATCGAGTCTGAAGCGTTTAATTCTTTCTAATAAACTTGATTGTGAAGGTGTAAAGCCAGTATGGTGTGGTAGGTAGTACCTAGCTGGTAGGTAAAAAAAAGTTGGTAGGTAAAAAAAATGTTGGTGGGTAAAAAACGCTGCAAATCATTGCTCAAAGGCTTCTTCACTCCTCAGATCACTGATCAGCTGAGTGAGCTCCGAAGCCATTTTCAATCCTATTGAATGGAAGTGCTCTTCCAGGCGTCTCCAGCATTCGAGGAGATCTTCTTCACTCCTCAGATCACTGTTCAGCTGAGTGAGCTCCAAAGCCATTTTCATTCCTATTGAATGGAAGTGCTCTTCCAGGCGTCTCCAGCATTCGAGAAGATCTTATTCACTCTTCAGATCACTGATCAGCTGAGTGAGCTCCGAAGCCATTTTCAATCCTATTGAATGGAAGTGCTCTTCCAGGCGTCTCCAGCATTCGAGGAGATCTTCTTCACTCCTCAGATCACTGTTCAGCTGAGTGAGCTCCAAAGCCATTTTCAATCCTATTGAATGGAAGTGCTCTTCCAGGCGTCTCCAGCATTCGAGAAGATCTTCTTCACTCCTCAGATCACTGATCAGCTGAGTGAGCTCCGAAGCCATTTTCAATCCTATTGAATGGAAGTGCTCTTCCAGGCGTCTCCAGCATTCGAGAAGATCTTATTCACTCTTCAGATCACTGATCAGCTGAGTGAGCTCCGAAGCCATTTTCAATCCTATTGAATGGAAGTGCTCTTCCAGGCGTCTCCAGCATTCGAGGAGATCTTCTTCACTCCTCAGATCACTGTTCAGCTGAGTGAGCTCCGAAGCCATTTTCAATCCTATTGAATGGAAGTGCTCTTCCAGGCGTCTCCAGCATTCGAGGAGATCTTCTTCACTCCTCAGATCACTGATCAGCTGAGTGAGCTCCGATGCCATTGCTCAAAGCAAACCAAACATTTTATGTTTCGCGTTTCAAGGTGCATACAATTCGAAAAATAGTACCTACCGACATGGAAATGAGTGCCTCCTGAAACTCACTTCATCGACGATTTATTATTAATAAAATCAGGATTCATTTATCTATACAGAAGGGTGATCTATACAGAAAATAATAAACCTTTGAGCAATGATTTGCAGCGTTTTTTAAAATGATTTTCTCCCGAACTCTGAGCATATTTATGACCTAACATTGTCAAAGTAATCAATCGAAATTCGAAACGCTCAAAAATTCTTATAGGATTCTCCACGTAGAATCGAATGAGACCAACACCAGGTCGCTACAACCAACCGTATAGAAACTACGACGACATTTCCGCTAAAAATCGTATTTTTTTACGATTTTCACTGAAATCATGAAAGAAATTATGATGTTTACCGGAAAAGAAGACTTTCTTTTTTCGGCTTTCCTGAGTTTTATTCTTTACCGTTATCGCAATATTGAGGTTACAGTTGAAGCAAAAGGCGCGAAAACTAGGCGGGGGATAGGAAAAGTGAATGCATTTGTGTGCTTAGATACCAAGATGAAGAAAGGACTGAGGACTCCACTCGTGAACTTGAGTTACGTACCTGAATTCATCAATATTCACGATCTATATCAACGGATACAGTAATTTTTATTGCATCGTTAAACTCAATAATTTATTTTATAATGTAGAACCATTATTTATGGGAATACGTTTTTTGCCGCGAAGATTGAAGGTTTTTCTAGTTCGTGTTTCTGACAAAATTATGATCTATCGTTCGCAAGAACGAATGAAGTTTTTATTCACAGCTCCTCTCATTTCTTATGCGTAACAAGACAGAAAACCTAAGTATCTAACTTCACTTACCAATAATGCAATAATTTTGAATGAATTGATAGGAATTAGGGTTAACCAAACCATTAACCATTCATGGATTCCACCACGCAGATTGGGTTTACCGGTTAGATACATAAATACTTACTGTTTCAATGTAGAGATATATACTTACCTAAAGATAGGATGTAACGAGATGTCATTGGACACCGATGACCTTGTTACTTATCTACCTCTTCATTTGCAAATCGATTTCTCTATTGGATTCCTACGTAGGTAAGTAGTATCTCATCAGGTAGGAGTAGAGGAAAATATAATATTATTTATAAACTGATGTGCGGTGATGTGGGCTTCCACATCTTCTTTATCAGTCGTAATCACATTTCTATGCTCGTATGAGGACCCAATAGTAAAGTCATTTGTAATGTCGTTGTGGCAATATTCCGAATTTAATCGAAATTCAGTGATATTTTTGAACAATTTTGATCTCGTGCCCGTCTGTATGTCCATAAATCCTTGAAGCGGGCAAAACTATAAACATTTACAATCCGATTTCGATAGAATCATCAGGGATTGTACGGGTTGGAGTAGATGACCCTCTATAAGAATCATCGATCCCGGATTGGTTGCATTCACTGGCTCGTTCAAATGCAGAACCCTTGTAACAAGAGTATAATTTCCATACTTTCCGTTAAATTTGCATGGTTTGAGCTTATTAGATCTGGATGGTCTCCTACCATATACATTGCGATAGAATTATTAGCAGCCTTTGCTCATGCACCACTTTGAAAACCTTAATAATCATAACTTCCTCAGTTCCCATTCGTTATCGATGGTAGTGTCAGAGATCGTATGATTGAGACTCTGGACGGTTTCCTAATAATATCATCGTCGCCTGATAACCAAATTTAAGGGGTAGTTTGATCTGATCATCAAACTTGGAGATTGAAATTGTATTATTACTATGCATTCAGCTTTGGTGCCTAATCATAAATACAATGAACATTCAAAATCTAAAACAGCTCCGTTAAACTCTATGCACTGTTTTCAAGTCTAATTTGAGGTGGGAACGGTTCCCTTTTCCATGATTTGATTGAATAAATACTTGATACCAAAAAGAGGGTAGAGTACTTGATCAACAAAATATATGGTATTTGCAATTTGCAGCACGAATCACGTGAGGTAGCTACGTAAATTAATGGAAAGCCACTATGCATGTTAAATTGAATCCTAAAACCACTTCACCGCTCAGTTTGACCTCATTCGGCTGGCTGATCCACGCACATTCGGTCCAACTACTCGTAACTTCGAGCTCAGGAACTTCTTGACAGCACTCCTCGATCAACCGAAGGAAACTTCCAATCGGCTTTCGCAGGGAAAGGGAAGTAAGTAGTAAGATTGGAGGAAAAACCTAGTTGGACCAGGCAGAGTGATCTAATGTACGGAAAACGACTTTTAGGTCGAGAGAAAAGTTGAGTGGTTTTATTGAAATCTTCGTTGGGTTGGTAGTTCTGGAGGGCTTTGCGACTTGAAGATAAATGGGTCATTTCAAAATTTGGGGTTATTTTGTCCTCGAACTTTTCCATAAATTATTGTTGAAGTTTTTATGTTTTTTCTCCCGTAAACGTCCTTTGGTTTGGCCACTGAGGCAGATCCTGAAGTGGGCGCACACTTTATCAAGTAGTTTATAGAATTAAAAATTTATAGAAAAAAACGTCTGCCAAGTTGGGTGGGCAGTATAGCTTCCTCACTCATTGTAACATGGACGTATAGAATCAGTTGGCGAAAAACAGGAGAGGAAATGGCCTTGGAGCTCACTCAGCTGATCAGTGGCCACTCAGGCACCTTCAGCATTCTCCATTGACCCTGCCTCTCAAATTTCAGCTTCCTGCGTTCAACAGGAGAGAAAATGGCCTTGGAGCTCACTCAGCTGATCCGAAGGTGCTGAAATTTATAGGGGACCGTCTAGGACCTAACCCGCACAATCCCTGAAAATTTCATCAAAATCGGACCACAGGTTAGTATAGTTTTGCCCGGGACAAGGATTGACCACAGACAGACAGACAGACCGACAGACAGACAGACAGACACGGAACCAAAATTGTTCGGGAAGCTCTAAAACGCAAAAAGCAAGTGGAAATTTTGATTTTGGAGGACATTTTTTTTTTTTCACTTCTTTCACGAATACAAAGCTTCCCTACCTTCGGTAGTGAGGAAGCAATTAAATTTATAGATGATTAAATTTATAGAATTTTGAATTTTTTTCCATAATTTCGACTTTGTAGGGAGAGAGAAAACCAAGTGTGAGTTGAACTCATGAAACCTTCTTATTCCTCCAAATACGAGAATCTTAGTTTAGGAGTCTCTTTTACTTATCGCAATCACAGTCCGAAGCTATAATCTAGGTACATCAGAATTATCAGATTCTTCAAGTCTTTCAATCAGTCTAATCTTTCGTGAAATGTGGGTTAATGAAAAGTCAGAATTATATGACCCAGCGGTGCAAATAGTTCAGGTAACTCTTAAAAATGTAAACGGCTTTAAAAAAAAAAAACTTCTCTCCCTGCAATTCCATCTCTCTTCCTACAAACCAGCCTCTTCCCAGAAGTTGTAGGTAGAGAGGTTGTAGGGAGAGAGATTTGTGAGGTTATCACTCTCTACTGGCCTAACCATTATTGATTCTGAACGTTAGAAAAAATACATAACACTATGGCATTCATAATTGTAATTTGAGTTTAATTAAACTTAGTTGAACACTTACCCTGATGAGTGAGGTGGTTGTAGGGAGAGAGAAAGTATTTACCTACTCTCAAAGCTTCAACACTTCACAACATAACCCACACAACTGGGAGCTTGGAAATTCAACAAACTTCAGTAGCTTCGGAAGCCATCTTGCAGCAGTGTTCACTTTTGTTTTTCATGACACAAAATAATCGTTTTCCAGGAGTAGGCGGGCATTTCAAAAAAATTGTAGGGAGAGAGAATAAAACCTTGTGACAGCATCAAAACATAGCAAAAACCCTTCCAATTCATGGAATTTTCGTTCGTTTCTAATTTATTCCTGAAGAGGAGAGTATCCTGGACCAATTACGTTTTTTACTTAAATTAAAATATGAATATAGAGTTCTCCAAAAATGTTCAAAGTTCCCAACCTACCTTCTGTGACAGGTGTAGGGAGAGAGAATTGGGATCATTAATGATTTTTAATTATCTGAGTTAATTGATTAGTGAAATTCATTCTATGTGATCTTTGTAGATACCAACCTGCTGTATCTCCCTGAAAAAATTCTGAATTTCCAAGACAAATAGAGTGTTCACAAAAGCTGCGTGACAAGAAATAACCCCATATTTTGAAATGACCCAAATGCGATGTACCACGTCATGGAAACTTCTGTTTGTTTAGTAGATGGTAATATCGTGATAGTTTCTCACTTTTAGTTCTAATTTCTCGAAAAGTTTTGAAAAGACGTCCAGATATCAGCTTGTAAACATGATAAATGTATGAAAACTCAAGTCACACATAATTACCGATGAATTATTATGAAGCTTCAGTTCTACATTATGAAATTCATTAATCCAGAGGAAAATCTTCTCGTTCAAAATACGAATCTCAGTTCTTTCGATTTCTATCATCTTGCTGACAACACCCTCTCGTGTTTAACTTTGGTGTTGATTTCTTTCAACCGCCTATTTTGTCCATTCAATGAAAGTGTATAGAACATAGTCTGCTCTGTACAGGCAGTGAAAACAAGTTGGGTGGATACCTTTCCCATTTCATACAGGTAGGCATAACCTTCTGTCCGGACCGTTGTCCCTCGTTGCAATGAGGACCCCCGTCCGTGGGACACCGACTCGCTTTTTTCATGGTTGTTATTGAAATATGACAGGATTTCGATGTAAATACCACAATATAACATAAAACATCTTTATTGCAACGTCTTTCTTCGTGTATAACATCAAATGAATTGGTTTTTATCACAATTTATCGATATAAAAAATAAGATTACTCATTATTTTTATTTTTCACTTCCTGGATTTCATCCAGCTTAGGTATCACATCATTTTGACTACTCAGATAAAAAATTCAGTCTCAATTCACGCTCAAAATGACGTGTTCTACGTAGAATTGGAGGAAACATTCCAATTCAAAACCTCTAGAATCATTAGGAGTCTACTACGTAGGTACCAAGAACATAAAAACTAGGAATAAAAAGTTTTCACATTTTTAGGGAACATTTTCCAAGCAGCCTTTTGTATTCTTTTCAGTCTTCTATCTTTTTGGAAAAATCACATTGTACCTACTAGACATTGAAGGGACTAGAATACTAAAATAAGCTAGAATAAGGAACTAGAATAAAAATCAAAGACAATCTACTAGTACCTAATGAAAACTTGGAAAAAACGTGAATATAACATTTGAATACAGAAAAATGAATGTAACATTTGAATAGGTACAAAAAAATCAATGAAATCAATCAAAATCAATCAAAAATCAAACAGGACCCCCGTCTCGGAGACGTGTTTCCATTCCATCAAGGACCATCCGTCCCATGGACGTATCAACAGGCCAGGACCGACTGTCCTGAGGACGGGTGATCCACTGGAAAAAACTGGTTTGTTGACAACGAAAGCGAGAGAAAAAAAAAGGACACTTACCTGACCTTCCGCAGGGCCTGACAGGAGGGTACTGAGGATATGAGCCCACACAGAGGAAAGGGGTAGGCTCAGGGTGAGGAAAAGCCCCACCCACCCGTCCCAGGGACGTGGGTCCGGACAGAAGGTTAAAGCTGTTCACGTTCTGTGAAGAGCTGCGTAAGTATGTTTTCTGTCCATCCATGTCTGAATGTTAAGCACCAGTTGGGCTGTCCATGTTCCTCTGTGCCCCTTCCTTATCTCTGGCCAGTTAGCCAATGTGCGCTTCCTTTCTCCCTTGGATATGCAGGATCTGACTCCTTCATGTCTTCTATCGAAGATTCTTTTCCTCTCTGACATCATCAGCTGCATAGCTATGATAGTCGTTAGGACAAAAATAGTGGGTTACGATACTGCTCGGTAGGAGCACACAATTCGTAGAGCTCCTCTAAGCTACTCAGCTATTAACCCTTATCTGATGGATGTACCTACGCCTCGTTCAATGTGTCTGCCCATACATTCGCTTCATGAAAGAGAATTGACTGCACGACCGTCATTGGCAATTTTATATTCCTCTTAAGGTGACAAAGAGCAGCTCTGGTGTACTGCCATGTTGTGCTGCTCTGTCAGCAGTTCTTCTATATGGATAGAAAGTTGAGGATGGAAGTGAGGGAAGGTCAGAAAAAACAACCTACATCTAAAAGCCATGCCAGAATGAGTTTCGTGCATATCATTGTTAACGGTTACATAATAATAACTATGCTCCTAGATATGCTACTACAATAAAACAATAATACTGTTGTTACTGTCAGAAAGCAAGAAACAAGTGTTATACAGGAGAACAATAGACAAAAACTTGACATTTTCTTTTACGTGTGTAACATAATCGGCAAGTTGAAAAGCGGACCCATGAAGAGCTAAATGAAAAGTTCAGACACATCCATATGTACTAATAGGAATCAGCAAACAAATAAAACGCGGCTAAAGCATGCTCCATGTTTCTTGCATCTTAGCCAAAAGCTGTAACCAGTAAGCATCCTGGGGTCCAGGGGGGCTTGCCCCCTGGCGAGGCCCGAAGCGCCGAGTTTTTGAAGATATTTAACCAAGAGGTTATTGTGCAATTTTAACGATTCGTGCTATGTGCTACACCCTCTAGACAGACTACTCTCTCATAAAGCTGATACTTTGATTTTCTTAATCATAGCTTATATGATACCTTTGAAAATATGTAACAAGTTAGATTTCAAGTAACTCTACCTCCCACACAATAGAGCAGAAGTCTTTTACTCTGTTCAATTCCAGAGGTTCATCATAGTCCGGTCAATTTAAACATTGAACATCGCAATGGAGCTGCTGGTGTAGTCCACAATTTTTTTCACACTTTTCTCATAACACAGAAATTGGAATGTAAACAAATGTCATATGATTACAACATCCGAATAACAAGCGCCTTTAACCAACACTGTCAGTGACAACTATGCTTCATACTACAATAATAACTATGCTACTACGTCTAGGTGAGAGGGGGGTCCGGTGTAGCTACAGGCGTTGGGGCGTCGTTGTTTGGTGGGCTTTGGACCGACTTCTGCGGAGGTCGTGGGTACAAGGCTCATCACCGGCAGCGTGCGTTTTTCGGCGTCCGGGGCTCTCACCGCTCCCTCGTCCCAACCCATGGCGGAGAGGCAATCGGAAGCCATGAATGAGCGAAATCAGAAAAAATTCTGATCTTCCCTTTGGAAGACAGCTGATGACGTCCGCGACGCCAGAAATGGCAGTTGGACGAAAATTCAACCTGAAATGGTTGTGTACTTTACTTTTACTTCACTCTGCTACCACGTGATAATAACTATGCATTAGAACAATCCCGTTTTGCCCAAAATCTGGCCACCATCTGTTTTCCATTCCTCATAAACCAATGGAGGATGTTCTGTTCAAATGGATAAGTACATAATTATGATTATCGATACGTTGCGTTGAAATTTGCAGCTGTTGCCGAATGGTTATTTTGATGGAGATTTCAGTTTTTGTATGGGTTAGCTATCAGACCAATTATGAATTTTAAAGCTATCAGACCATTTGTGGTGTACAAATGCGTAGAACAGATTTTATTTTTGTGAAATACCAATTTTATTGATAACAAGTCGATCTGATTAGAAAAAATATCGGTGCATGATGGAGGGCTCGGAAATCAATGAAATAGGGAATCAAATCTCTATTTTGTTGATTTGATAAAATAGGACAATTATGAACAGTATCACGAAAATCAATATATTTTTCATATAGTGCTCCCTACTTATTTAATGTTATCAAAATTTTCAGTTTTAATCTTTATTTGACTAATAACTTCAACTGAACCGCATGGGTGAAACTGTTTCTTGCAGTAGGAAGTACCTTTGTTTTATCCCTGACTGGTTAAATTTGAACGTTATGTGCACTCTTTATCCAAAGAGGTATTCCCTGAATGGACTACTAAACAACAACACACCCTCATAGACATATTGAACATAACATACAACGCTCTCTTAGGCGTATTTCGTGAAGAACTCAGTATTTTGGATGAATATGAATCAGATATCTATGGGTCACTATTTTTGAAAAATTTCCGTTAATGAAAACAAAAGGACAATGATTTAATTATTTTAAAATTAGTTTTAATTATTTTGAAAAGCTGAATCTTTTTATTTTTTATACGAAAAACAAACTTGCATTTGATTCAAAAAGCGCAAATTCTGAAGCCCCATTCGTGAATGTTCATGTTTTCAACAAAGAAATGAAAAAGGATGAATGATTGTATTCATCTAATCTTAAGCGGATCACGACGAATAAAATTGGTGAAAGAGATATAAACGCATGATAAAATACGTTTTATTGTTCGAAACTGGGGTAAAACTTTAAACTATCACAGGAGATGTGTTTTCAATTCACCGGGAAGTAAACTGCTATTGGTGATTCAGTTACAGGCAGTAAGTGTTATCGATGTACGCCATCGACCGATTGATTCGCTTAATGTCGATGTGACGACTACAACAGTATTATTTCATCATCTTGCTTGGAGGGTCTCTAAGCTGTCTGTAGTGAGCAGAAAAAAATGTGAAAAATAGCGGACCATAGCAGTGCGAGTTAATTTCAGACAGACGCAGACATATCACTTGCTTCTCGGAAGAAGACGAGGCACTTTCAGGGGATTGTTCCACGTAGACTTCGAGCATATTTCCGCGATGCATCTCAAGCTGTCTTGAGTATCCACCAGAGCTCGACATCGGAACCCCGTAGGGAATATGTGACTTCCTTTCGCCCTTATCGCAAACTAAATCGCATTTACGTGAGACGACCTCAACCGACGACCAGAATTCACGGACGTCACTGAGTGCCTCTAAATAAAACATGATACTTTTTTTCATGAAAAAAACTACAAATAAACTCATTTCTTTTACCTAACCAAGAGAACACTTGGAGTTGGGGAGATTCAACACTCGTTATCCTTTCTGAAAATTATGATTATGTACGCTCTGCCGTCCTCGACCCTCGAAGGAATGGAAATCCCGAGGTGTGAGGTCATAACGACTTTTACAAGCTGGAATTAACCTTGCAGTTAACAGCTTCGGATCTGTATGGATATGGTTATTTAGGTGTATAGTCAAAGAACGGACACACATCTGGTCGGTTGGTGGGCGTTGTTTCGTCTCACAATTATACGGATTTTCAGAAATGAAGAACCTAAATGTTTATATAGCGAGTAGAGGATGAATTTAAATGCAATTTCGTCAGACTCATCTCATAAGACCATATAACTTAACAAACTGGTAAACTCAGGGATTTTTTTTTTTTTGCTTCCGAGTCTACCAAGGTAGCGGAAGCTTTGTTTTCACTTTTCAAGGACGAAAAAAAAAAAGTTCTCCAAAATCAAAATTTTCACTCGCGTTTTGCGTTTTAGACCTTTCTGAACAATTTTGATTCCGTGTCTGTCTGTCTGTGTGTCTGTCTGTCTGTGTGTCTGTGTGTCTGTGTGTCTGTCATGATTTCCTTGTAACGCGCATAACTATACGAAGTTATTGTCCGATTTCGATGAAATTTTCAGGGATTGTGCGGGTTGGTGTGTAGACGGTCCCCTATGAAAATCATCATCCTCGGACTGATAGAAGCGACTGCGCATGCGCAAACGTGAATTCCTTGTAACAGCCATAACTTCCATATTTTCCATCCGATTTCAATGAAATTTTCAGGGATGTTACAGATTAGTGATTAGATGGTCCCCTATGAAAATCATCACCTTCGGACTGATAGCAGTCACTGCGCATGCGCAAACGTTAATTTTCTTGTAACGGCCGTAACTTCCACATTTTTCATCCGATTTCAATGAAATTTTCAGGGATGTTACAGATTAGTGTTTAGATGGTCCCCTATGAAAATCATCACCCCCGGACTGATAGTAGCCGATGCGCATGCGCGAACGTGAATTGCTTGTAACAGCCATAACTTCCACAATTTCTACCCGATATCGATGACATTTTCAGGGATTACGCGGATTAGGTTGTAGATGGTCCCCAATGAAAATCAAGGCCTTAAAATTTACAGTAGCCTCTGCGCATGCGCAATCGTAAAATACTTGTAACAGCCGTAACAGTTGCGTCTGAGGTGAGGATCTCAAAACTAAACTACAAACCCCTCTGTAGATCAGTAAGCAAAGTACTGGACTCACACCTAGGAATTCCAGGTTCGATTCCCAGTCTGGCTATGAAATTTTTTGATTCCCATCACTACCGCACTTACATTCTTCGTCCGAATTTGATGAAATTTTCTAGGATTGTCCAGATTAGCGTGTAGATGAGGGTAGTGAAAGGTACTTAGAGATTGGTGTTTTCAGATTAACTACTATGCATCGGATCATCTATATAATCGGGTTATGGATACGAGGAAGCTATGTGCCACACCCACTTGGCAGACGTTTTTTTTTTTTTTTACGGGGAATCGCTGGACCTCCTGCATTTTGACGTTTTAACGCAACACGCCTCCTCTACCCTTCAAATTCCCCAGCACCAGTCTTTTCTGGTGCAATGTATGAAGCTATACAACGATAATGATTATACATTTGACCAAGGTGTATAAGTCGATGAGTTTAGGAATAGGTTGAAGGAAAATGTAGAAATGTACGGATGATACGAAACGAAGACATTTGTGGGAAGGTACTAAAATACTAAAAAACGTCTGCCAAGTGGGTGTGGCACATAGCTTCCTCGTATCCATAACCCGATTATATAGATGATCCGATGCATAGTAGTTAATCTGAAAACACCAATCTCTAAGTACCTTTCACTACCCTCATCTACACGCTAATCTGGACAATCCTAGAAAATTTCATCAAATTCGGACGAAGAATGTAAGTGCGGTAGTGATGGGAATCAAAAAATTTCATAGCCAGACTGGGAATCGAACCTGGAATTCCTAGGTGTGAGTCCAGTACTTTGCTTACTGATCTACAGAGGGGTTTGTAGTTTAGTTTTGAGATCCTCACCTCAGACGCAACTGTTACGGCTGTTACAAGTATTTTACGATTGCGCATGCGCAGAGGCTACTGTAAATTTTAAGGCCTTGATTTTCATTGGGGACCATCTACAACCTAATCCGCGTAATCCCTGAAAATGTCATCGATATCGGGTAGAAATTGTGGAAGTTATGGCTGTTACAAGCAATTCACGTTCGCGCATGCGCATCGGCTACTATCAGTCCGGGGGTGATGATTTTCATAGGGGACCATCTAAACACTAATCTGTAACATCCCTGAAAATTTCATTGAAATCGGATGAAAAATGTGGAAGTTACGGCCGTTACAAGAAAATTAACGTTTGCGCATGCGCAGTGACTGCTATCAGTCCGAAGGTGATGAGTTTCATAGGGGACCATCTAATCACTAATCTGTAACATCCCTGAAAATTTCTTCGAAATCGGATGGAAAATATGGAAGTTATGGCTGTTACAAGGAATTCACGTTTGCGCATGCGCAGTCGCTTCTATCAGTCCGAGGATGATGATTTTCATAGGGGACCGTCTACACACCAACCCGCACAATCCCTGAAAATTTCATCGAAATCGGACAATAACTTCGTATAGTTATGCGCGTTACAAGGAAATCATGACAGACACACAGACACACAGACACACAGACAGACAGACACACAGACAGACAGACACGGAATCAAAATTGTTCAGAAAGGTCTAAAACGCAAAACGCGAGTGAAAATTTTGATTTTGGAGAACTTTTTTTTTTCGTCCTTGAAAAGTGAAAACAAAGCTTCCGCTACCTTGGTAGACTAGCAAAATTATACTATCAGAAGATACAATAATTTGTTTGAGCTTCTATCCTAAGTGAATGTAATCATTATAGGTTACTGATGTTGTAAATATATCTCTCTTTTTGTTAATGCTATATTTAAAATTGAGTTGAACGATTGTATGGGGAATAGTGAACTAATTTGCACAGGAGCACTGTATGAGAGGACCGTCATGGTCCTAGCCCATGTCCTGTTGTTTTACCAGGGTTACAATTTGAGCCATAAGGCACACGCTTGCGCTTCCCTGAAGAGAAAAATACAGAAATACAAGCAACCGTGCTACTGAAATAATGAATAAATTTATTATAATTTAGATATATAAATTTTAAAAATTACCTCGTTGCAAAGTCTGATCAAATCTCAAATGCTTGCATACGAGTCTGCAACACATTGGGACATTTTCATGTCAACCACTACACAACAAGGTAGTGAAGTGAGGTTGTTAGTTCATGTACCCAAGCATCAACATAGGAAAAGATGTTCTCTACGCAACACAGTGAGTCTATTTTATTTATTGGTCGCGTGAGCAAGACTTGCTTAGTTTTTGTGACGATTTTTCAGTTTTCGTGCCAAAGCGAAGACATGAAAATGTCAAATAAGTTATCATAATTGATGAACAGGAGGAAACGTGTACGAATTTCCTTTTGAACAAACTGACTGTGAAGTTGCGTTTTCTAGGTTTCCTGGCAATACCGGTGCCTGAGAGTTACCACAGATACCACCAACAACTTATGAAACTCCAGGTAGCAAACAACTTGAAACTCCAGCTATGTTTTTGAGCTTTTATGTAGGTAGACAGATTTCAATGCGCTCTGCATGAATATATGCCTAGCATCATTACAATCTTAGTATCAATATCTAACTCTTGAGAGCGGTAGTTGCAGTGCTTGACTGGGCCAGGGAGGGGAAGAGTCCACCTATAGCAGAGGGACATTACAATTCGATTCCAATGGATTCGAAATTTAATTCATTGATCTAGTTCCCCTAAATCTTGAACTTTAGCTATCTAAGTCTCTCTCGCTGTGATAAACCTTTATATTTGTCTAATTGTTTTGTTTTGAAAGCTGGTATTTAATTCAATGTTCATTTAATAGGTACCATAAAATTTAATCTTTAATAATCATGGTTGCATCTCCACCAACCTTCCAAATTGACTCTTGATACTCTAACTGAGTAAACCATCCTTCGAGTCCTTAAGAAGGTAATAAATCAACCAAAAGCTCGGCAAAGACGGATTTGATAATTCAGTAAACCCAATCCGTTTGACTTTGTGTACTTCGTTGGGTCGATCTACATAGTTGCTGTTCTAGATGTTAGAATCATCGTTTCTGCTGAATATATTAGAAATGAGTTGGAGCAATCCATTTTAAAATTTCAATAAAAACTTTACTATTTGATAAGCAATCGTCGGAACTTGAATCTTGAAACTTGTTTTCCCTTAAATATCGGTTTTCGAATTGTCCTGTGACAGTCCTGTATTCTTGAGGTGCGGTACACAAAGCTTTCTCATTTTCAATAAATCAATATCGATTATTCTAAAATACTGAATGAAATTAAAAAGTAAAGAATTACAATTATTGGTATCACAAATACAGACTCTCCGCTCCTCATGAAGCTCACCTTGCAACGAGATATTTTGAACGTACCTGCATGTGTAGGAGAGCCAGAAATAGTCATCCATTCATAATGTTCCCTTGTCAGTTACAATCCTGTTGGATGTGTAGGTACTTTCCGGTAAAAGCTTCCCGCTTTCGCGGTGGTGCGCCCCACTTTGTACGAAAAGGAACCGCAAGGGGATCAGAGAGGCGGAAAAATCGGGCTGCGGGATAACGGAAACGTGGGGGTAAAGCGAATCTATATTTGGTATTGTGAACGGTGGAACTCTTTTAGACTGAATTGGTTTGGAGCAAAAAAGTACTTACCGGTAATATTCCCATATCAGAGAGTGAGCGGCAGTTACGCTTCATTTGATCCTTGTCAACTTGGCGTTTGCAGAAATTTCACGATACAACCTGATACACGAGGTAAACACACTCGCACCCCTACTTATCACACACACACACACACACACACACACACACATATATACCTACATCGTTCATGAAATGCGGTAGCCCTGAATTTCTTATTTGTGTGAATTAATGGGAAGTATCAAATCCATGTTTCCGTATGCTCTATTGCTTCCTTCGTAGTCATCTAAAAACCTTGGAAACCATTGAAATTTTCTCTGATTTTTGTCTGAAGCTACTTCTCACAAAATTTTCCCACAAAATTTATTTCATGACATTTTTCGTAGGACCAATTGTTTCGGAGTTACAGTACTGCAAACAGGGCTACAAATGGCAAAATTACACAATTTTAACTTTCTCTCCACTTGAACGGCAAAAAATCGTAAAAGACATCATCTCTGCGAGAATTTTAAATAATGAAACTCACATTAAGCACAATTTTTGCAAAAACGACGTCTTTCCCAAGTTTTTGCCTTGCAAAGTGGAGAAAAAGTTAAAATATTGATGTATTACCCATTTTGCAGCCCCGTAGCTGCAAAACCATCGCTCATACAACAAAAAACATCGAATAAATTTTGTGGAAAATTTGATGGTGTACAATTTATTACAGACCTTAAAGAGCGAAAAACGCAATGGGAAGGAGGAACTGGAATAAAGCCAAACGGAGTGCCAAAATTTTATGGTTCTTGGGTGTTGTTTTGATAGAGGTGGCCAACCTGCGGCATTCATGGAGGATGCTGCAGGCCAACGGTTGTTCTTCAATTTGTGACATCTCTTTGCCCCAGTATTTAATGGGGAACTAGCCAGTGAGCCCTGATGGCAGACTTGGCTACCTCTCTGGTTGCTTCATAGATCAATTTACTTTGAATGAGAAGGAGTTCTACCAACATCAATGAATTTTTCGTTCGTATTTTCGTGTCGGTTGACGGTGTGGTTGACTCCAGTAAGACATAAACTAAACAAACTACTAATAAACTACTATACAGGGCGTAAGTCTTACTGGTCTGTCATACGGTACCAGTCGATTCTACAACTAATTTGCAACAAAAAATGTCTTGAAGCAATTTATTTTTAAACCCTTTGTTTTCGAGGTTTTTCAACTTTAAACTTTTTTCCTGAATTATGACCTTATGCCATCAAATCGGTCATAAATCTTTTAATTTGCTGTGTAAATTACATTTTGAGGACACCGTTGGAAAGAAAATTAAATTTCCTATCGGATAGACACCTTAACGTTTTTTTGAGTCAAGGTTCAAGTCATGAAAAGGTCCTATAAAAAAAGAGTTTTAAGTAATTTAGGAAACCTCGCATTTTTTCAATCGCAAATTGAACTACGAGTCTCATATTTTTTCAAGATGCAAGAACACTAAAAACTGCGCCAGAATCTCAGCTTTCCAATGGTATAATTTACAAATATTTTACAACCGAATTTAGGGGAGAAATTTGTGTTTGAACGAGGAAAAACGTGCACTTTTTGCGCTGATTTCGTTGAAAAAATGCATGTTTTAAAAAATATGTTTTAATTATACCATTGGAAAGCTGAGATTCCGGAACAGTTTTTACTGTTCTTGCATTTAAAAAAATACGGGTTCTTATAGTTCAATTTGCAATTGAAAAAATGCAAGGTTTCCAAAATTACGTAAAATTTTCTTTTTAGAGGACGTTTTCATGTCTCAAACCTTGACTAAAAAGAAAGTTGAGGCATCTATCCGATAGAAAATTTAATGTTCTTTCCAACGGTTTCCTCAAATTGTAATTTACACAGCAAATTGAATGAGTTATGACCAATTTAATGACATAAGGTCAAAATCACGAGAAAAAAATTTAAAGTTAAATAAATCGAAAACCAAGGGGTTTAAAAAAATGTCTTGGAGACATTTTTGTTGCAAATTAGTTGTAGAATCGATTGGTACCGTATGGCAGACCAGTTAGACTTACACCCTGTATACAACATACCATAGACTATGCTTAATGCACAAATATTATATGGATACCTCTTAACTTATATGCACTGCCGAAACAGCTTGAGTAGTGGGAAACTATGATTGTTGATTATTTATCTTGTTTTGAAGTGTATGTTCATATTAACCCTCCGTCACTAACACTGGGGTCTGAGTCCCTGTGAGTACGTCATTTCGCAAGTGTAACAAGGACTATACTTAGGTGGGCCGCAAAGTACCTTCCCTTCCAGTGTCGCTGAAGCTTCTGAGAAGGAAGGAATCTCCATCAGAGTTAAGTAATTGATGTTATCCTCATACTAAAGTTTAGAAAAGCATGGAAGGGGTTTTTTAGACCCCTTGTTAGTTTGCATGTTCATCATTTTTCTAGCCCAAACCCCATGTTAGTAGTGTTATAAAAAATCTGATTGAATTGTTTGTTTCTTTGTTGCCCAGAAGAACTCTCTTCATTGGAACAGAAGCAATCAGAAAAGAATTGGAGCCGCAGAATATTGTCGGAGACTGAATTTTCTCTTCACTGAAGTGTTCTTCACTTTCCATTGGAATTTATTTTCCGCTCCGAATTATTTTTTTCGGAATGTTTTGTTTTCTATCTTATAAATAATGTGTTGATGAACTTTTATTATTTCCAGATAATAAACTAGGATGTTAGAATATAATATACTGAAAAAGACTGAAAATCATGAAAATCTTAACAAGAAACCAAAATGGAACTGGAAGTCTGTTTAGCATGTATCTAATAAAATATTTATTCGGTTATGGGACTTTTTTTAAATCCTTTAACACAAAATAGTAAGTATGGGTTCATTGTCCCCATGTTTGTACCGGTGTTCGGGTGATACTTGTTAGTGAGGGTTAAGTAGGTACCAATTTATCAAGTCAACTATTTGGAAACCTGGGTTGGTATTTTGTGATGATCGGGGAGATAAATTGGCGTTGGTATACTCTTCTTTAAGGAGGTCTCAGTCGGTCGCCGTCCGTTCTTAGTATTTCGCGATGTTGAAGGGCAAAAACTTAAAATTTTGTACCTAAATTTGAAATTTTAAAGGATTTTAGAAATTCATTAGTGCACGGCCCTAGGGAATTCAAAAATCTGAAATTTTGTCGCTGGAATCGTCAAAATCAAACATTAATTGCCAAAGAAAAATGGGAAAAACTACTGATTGTACTGTTATTCCCATATTTCTCTGGCAATTATTGTTCGATTTTGATGATTTCAGTGGCAATCTTTCAGTTTTTCAATTCCCAAGGCCCTTGCACTAATTATTTTTTTAAATCCTTTAAAATTTCCAATTCAAGTACAACTTTTCAAGCTTTTTCCCCTTCGATTTGGCCAAATACTGACCCGGTACGAGGAACGAACGTCGACTGACTGAGGTAGGTACTTTACTAATAGGCATTAGTTTGTTGAGTATATGGGATAGTATAGTCCAATAAGATATTACATGCATTAAGATTTTATATGACAAGTTGTCAGTTGTAGATTCGATTTCATTCAACCGATTTTCAATAAATTCCACCACAAATCATCACAAATTAGTTTGCAATCAAAGGTAGCGGAAATGAAAGTGTGTGGTAGAGATTCACTTACTCCTCTCGAATAAATGCAAGCCCATGCAATGTTCATAATCGAATTCTGTTCGTCGGTCAATAAGCACAATCGGAAAGTAATTTTCAAAACCCAACTGTCTGAGCTTTTCGAAGGACTTTCCCACTTGAAAGTTCAGGCTGATAGGATGATAATAAGTCCTCGTGAAAGTGTGAAGACTCGGGTTGACAGTTTTAGGCGAGAGGTCGGCTTCAACTGAAATCCGCCAGATTTGGCTTTTCACGTCAAAACCAACCCCAGAGAAGCGCCTCCTCAGTTCTCCGAAGCTACCACACCTGCTACGCCCAGGAAATTAAGTTGTAACCGATTCAGTAACTACCTACACCTTCAGAATCCACTACCAAACTCGAGCTGTAACAAAACGGGAGGGCTTTTACCCTGTTTGAGAACAAACTCGTTCCCTACCATCCGGACTGAGTAATAGAATGAACTTCCTCCCTTCATTTTCGGTCTCCAAATGCTGTATTCGAGAAAGTCCCACAACTGAAACACAAACATCTTGCGCTTCGCACAACTTGTGACACTTTTGTCTGTTTTAGAACTCTGTTGGAGAAATTCATCTTTAAATCCTGTTTGTCACAATTAAACTTTTACCAACAGTGTGTGAAGTTGACGATATCAAACAATCCCAACTCAGCCCTGTTCCAAATACCATGTAGAATGTCTGATCTAAATTCAAGGAAACACATACAACAACAATTTTACAAAGGAACGCACATAATAAATGAATTACTTGGATCGATTCTTTGTTTCTCCTCACCTTCGGTGAGGGAAGGTCTCTAGTAATTAAATCAGATGGTATAGTATAATCAAGTTTTATAGATCACTGGCACACAGGCACGTTGACCTTGGCATTTTGTGTCACACTTTCAACTAACACAATCAAAGTAGCATTTTACAATTGATCCCACCCTTACGTAGAAAATCTTTAAAAAAAATAATGTACTATTTGGTACATTTGGGTATTTCAGGAAAATTCTTGGCCCAGAGGGGGGGGGGGAGAGAGAGAGAGAGAGAGAGAGAGAGAGAGAGAGAGAGAGAGAGAGAGAGAGAGAGAGAGGAGGATAGGGAAGGACTTCATTGACAAAACAATAAATAAACGTAACATGGTTTATATATTTGAAAAATGTAACTTCTTGTTTTCACTCATCACAACAAGCATTACTCAATTTATTCCGTGTTGCTGCGGAGGATCGTGGTTTGCTCACCCTGTGAATCTCATATCATGTATGTTATAAATATTATGTTAGTTCATACACACATAGATAGATCACTGAATAGAGAGAATAGTTTACACGACATTCTATCTGACTACAAGGTTCTCGATTTCCTCAGTTACCAGTTAATTCCATTTCTGTTGCTCTTATGGTGGAGTGTGTTGATGCTATCAGTAAATATCTCAAAACTCAAAAAAACAAAAAAAAAAAAAGAAAAAAAACACCAAACCAAAGTCTCTGGTGACATAGGTATTTTATGACACTCTTTTTTGTTGGGATATATTTTCTGAAAAATTGACGATAATTTGTTCTCAAATTTTGTGTTGAGATTGATTCCGGGTCTAGCAAGGTAGCGGAAGCTTTGTTTTCACTTTTCAAAGTTGAAAAAAAAAGTTCTCAAAAATCGAAATTTCCACTCGCGTTTTACGTTTCAGACCTTCCTGAACAATTTTGGTTCCGTGTCTGTCTGTAATGAAATCCTTGCCAAGGCCACAAGTTTTACTTTTCTCACTCGATTTCGATGAGATTTTCAGGAATTCTGGGAGTTGGCGTGTAGACGGTCTCCTACGAAAATAATTTCCCCTAGACTGAAAGTAGCCACCGCACATTCGGTAGCCACCGCACATTCGGTAGCCACCGCACATCTATACAATCGGGTTATTGATACGAGGAAGATCTTGGCAGACTTTTTTAAATTTTATAACGCATCAGCTTATGGTTATCAAGTTATTATTCGCGAGGGAGTTGAACTGCCCAAACGACCTTGGCTGACGCTATTGACCGACAATGCAAAACGCAATGTTTACCTCCCCCAAAATGACCAAGGTAAATCATTAGTATAAATACTTCTTTCAACTAAATCAAGTCTAATCGTATTTCGACTACTTATTGGAAAAGTAGTAAGAAGCAACGAGAGAAATCTTCAAGTTGAAAACCTTTCCGACATCGCAGAGGCTAATTAATTTGATTAGAGCGATCCACCGGCTCTTCAATTAATCTACCTTGTTCTCTTAATACCAACGTCGCACTATCCCATCTAAGGACTTCCAAGGTATTGAAAAATGGAGGATCTTCAGGAGAAGAGACGCCAAGAGTAAGGATGGTGGGGAAGGAAGAGAGCCGGTAGGTTGTTTTTATCTTGACTTATGGGACAGGTCCCTTGCTTAGTTCGATCTTCTTTATTTTTCGCTGGAGGTGACCCAGGGCGTTCACCCAACTTAGTGAGTACTCGAGGATACCAAAAACAGCACAAATGAATAGAACAGCATTTGCATCAAGGCCTTTTTAAGCAAGTTTGATTCCACTAATGTCCATCCGTCTGTTGGTCGGTCTGTCACTCAGTCTCCCTATAATGTCAATTTTTCTGTTGGTCGTTTAATTTTGTTGACCTTCTTTGGGTTCATGCCGGTTAGTCCCTATTGGTCCCCTATAAATGTAATCGTCATTAAACCAACAGTGTAACGTCTGCTCATTCACACAACTTGATTTTCCTCGATCTTCTCTTGGACTGATTTTGTTCAAATTAACTGATTGTTTATTGACTGTATCAGGTTTAATCAGTGTTGATGGATTTCATTAGTATCCGGATTTATTATCAAAATCGGAGACGGTATCAGAATGGTACGTGAAATATCACAATCACCAACAAAATCGCGAACAACAGCCCTATGATAGGTATGGAACAATTTCATTTTCGTCAAATTGAGAAATTTTCACGTGCTCTTGGAAATATTGCCTAACATGGCAATAATAAACACAAACACAACATGGCAATAATTGCCTAACATGGCAATTGATACACAAATATTTTGGTAAATTGACATTTTGATTCAATAGGCTGATACTTTGGATATTTCAATATGATGGACATTTTGATGAGGTTGAAATTTTGAAACAATATACACATTGGAACGATGGACGTTTCTACGTTGATACTTCTGAAACATTCAATTATAAACATTGAAGAGTCCGTCCACGTATCCCTACGTTAGAGATTTTATTGGAATGGATATATCAATATTCTGGTTCGTTTTAAATTTAATTCGTTGGACATTTCGAAAAATTGAATATTTATTCAAACCCTTGTAATAGTGATTGGCTTGGTAGCGGGTAGCTTTAACTTTCCAATTACCTTCGAAATAAAATTAATGGAAAAATAACTTTTTTCAGAAACAAGCTTTTATTTTGTGTTATTCAAACGAACTAAAAAGTTAAAATAAATTACCTCTAATAAGAAATATAACACTTTACAATGATGAAACTTTATCAAAGCCCCAATTTTGGTTTATTATTTTCAATAATGAAAAACAGTTGTTTAACCCCCCTCAAAATTTGTTGGTTTACGTTTCAAGGAACGTAGAATCCAAAAATCGAATGAAAATTTGGCCGTCCGTCCGCCGTACGCCGTACGCGGCACTTTTGCCACTTAGCATTGACCGATTTTGATTAAATTTGGTATGTAGGCTCTATTTGGGGTCTAATTGTGCCCCGAAGATTTTGGTTGATGTAGGTCACTTCAATGGGTTGAAAAATAAGGTTTGACATTTTGAAAATGCCCTAACTCAAAAAATGTTGATATAAAGGTAGTATTTTTCCATCAATTTAAGATATTATAGATGTTTCAGAATTTTTTGAGACCACGTGGAGCCCTGTAGGACAAACCGTTCGTTTCCTCAAAGAATTTAAGGGTTGGACGTACAATAAATCAGAAACACGAGTGTGAATCGCGAAAGAGGCCTAATCTCCGTTCTATTGTTAGCTGGCCGAAATGCGATCGATGTTTTTCTTCAAGTTGGTTGGTGGTAACAATGGCAAAGCCGTGTCCTTCGCAGACAAGTGATCTATATAGAAAAATAATAAACCTTTGTGTAATAATTTGCAGTGTTTATAAATAAAAGCGTGTTACATTGTGATATCAAGAGGGAAAAGGATGTGCTAAATGTAACACGCTTTTATTTATTCAATATCATTGCGCAAACTCAAATTACCGCAGATGTAAGTTTACATTTATTGATTGAGGACAATTATCTGCCAAATTGTAATATATGGCGGAATAATCATAATAAGCCCGAGATTTTCCCATAAAGACCGTTCTCATTATCGTCGTGCCCAGAAAACTCTCATTCGTTTAACAACGAGGTATAATAACGTAATTGCGGAAGGTTCCAGCTAATTTACAAACAATAATTTGTTCTTGATGAGTACCGCACTTCAATTTTTGGACGGCGTTGGTGGAATCTAATTTACGTTCGGATAATGGAAGCGGACTCTGATTATAATCATGACGCACGTGATCACTCGCGACACTTTGTCATACGGAGTGCGTTCGTGAGGGGATCAAGGGATTAATTTTCATATTCGCAAAGTGGACAGCTCACCGTGAACTGACTCTGTCATCCGCGAAAGTCGGATTAGCCTCTATTCAGGAGGAACATATTAGTAGCCGTGCTCTATTTTGAGCAAAGTGAAGAAGAGAGTCAATTTATCGGAAAATGTCCTTCATTGTGTGGATAAAAATGGGGTCTAAGTACCCTTATCTTGGTAAGAAAAAGGATAAAAGAAAAGAAAAATTGAATAAATTTTGATCTTGTATTACATAGAAAGGAAAGTTGGTAAAATGTGAAATTATTAAAAATAATAATTGTCTGTCTGACGACGATCGAAATGATGTAGTAGGTGTGAAGAGTGATGAATCAGTTGGTGGCCGAAAAATTTTTATAGGATTTCCAGGAATTGAACCCGAGATGTTTTCATTAAGAGATTGTTACTATATCCAGTACACCAGGTGGGTTAGGTGAGAGACAGTGAATCAAATTTTGTTATCAAGCATGTGTGTTCGGCGGAAGACGTACAGCAGAAATTGATGACAATCAGGAATACACTGATTTACTGAATGATGGGTCACAGTACCTTCAGGACAGCTTGATGGAGAAGAAGGTACCTCCTGAACTTGATGATGATGGGGCGTAACACCGTTTTTCTCCACTTCAAGCAAAGGAGAAGCTGGCCAGCATGAGTTGAGCGCTCTGGTGTCCTCAGGATGATTTGGAACCTCGCGGAAGTCACCAATATTCACTATTACTGAGATGAACACAGATACTCGCACTCCAGAAGATAGTCAGCTTCATTTAGAGAAAGCAAGGTTGGAAACTTGGAAGAGAGAGCTGCAGTTAGGTGTGCTAGACAAAGGACTCAGAAAAGACTGACCTTGTGGGAGACCTTGAGGGGAAGGCTGGTGATGGATGACCTTGGCGCACTGAACTTTGATATTATTGGGATTTTATCACGGTTTCACTCACTTCTTAAACACTAACTCTCAACCTTCAGTGGTGAATCAGATACCTACCTACTTTGTGGTTTGCATCTTGGGATTTGAAATGAAATTACTTGTAAATTGGCGAAGTGCCAATTTTTAGAAAATAAATTGGTACTTGCTGGAACATTGTGAATAGGACCAAAGTAGCCTTTAGAGAAGTACCAAACCAAATAATAATACCAAACCATCCTTAGTAGCTCTCAAGGTCATTAGCAGATAATCCTAGAACCAACAGGAAATTACACCAAAAATGTGCTGCCATTCGGATTTGGATCAGATTTTTACCCGCGAAAGCTGATATTAGAATAAAAAATGGACTATGTAGAATTTTGTCTATATTCTCGAAAACGGATTTAAATCGATTTTGGCAATTATATCATCATTAGCAACAAACGGAAAGTGAAGGTCCATCACAAAAAACCCAGCTCATAGTACGAGTAGTCTCATGATGAAAGAGATATAGAATCTCATTGGTCGAGAACGTGAAGGGCATGCCCAATCAGATGTTTTTAGTAAGAGTAAAATGATCACTTCCCATTAGCTCAGACAAATGAAAGGGGTAGACAAAGTGAAAGGGGTCTCAAACATTGGTGAGAGTGACATTGTGAAGAAAGAAAAACCAAGCTATTGCCGGAATAAACCAGTCGGTAATGAAATATTGAAGTATTTGGGCTCATACAGGATTTACAACTTGAAATAATTTCTTTAAATAATTTCAAGCTCATCTAAAATAACTCCTTATGAGAAAAAAACCATCAAAGAAACAAAACCATTAATTCCAGCGTCTCCTCTTGTCACTCATCTTCTCGAACCAAATTAGACACCACAACCTTACTCTTTCCCTAACAAACATATTCCTTATTATACTTACAGGTTATCCGATAAAGATACAACCAAACTTCACGGGTCTTCACAGTTTATAGTATGATTCTGATGTGAGAATTAGCACTAAAGTCGCACTAAACTTTCTTCCAAATTTTCTAAGCTGAAGTGAAATTTTTTTCCAAATTCAACCACTCGGACGTTATAAGAACGAGTAAGAATAATACGCAATCATTAAACATGAATTTAAAAAAATCCCGTGTACACATGTAATTTGCAACAAAAAGTGCGTCGTAGAAATATCTTTTTAAGATGATTCTTCTTCGAGTTATTTTACTTTTCAAGATTTTTTCTTATTTTAAGCCCTGTCTCACCAAAATTACTATAGTTGAAAAGATCATTAAATTTCCCAACAGATGAGCTACAACACACATTTTTAATCTTGCATCTAGTTAGATTTTTCCTAGTCCCAACTTAAAACTTTGCACTTTTTGAGTTTTTCAACCGAATTCTCATGAGATTTTTACCCATTTCTTGTAGAGGAAACTCAATGCGGTTTTCAGCAAAAACATCATCAAAATCTCAGCTTTCCAACGGTATAATCAAAAAATGTTTTACAAGGGAAATTAGGGGAGGAATTTGTGTTTGAACGCGGTTAACACTTTCAATGCGGGAGCCTCTAGCCGCCCAACGCCACCCACTGCACGCTACCTGCCCGACCGAGCGTCAACGTACAAGGGTTGCCTCGAAGGTACGACTGAAACTTGTGTTCAAACCTCCCAATCTGCTTCCGACGCTATCTAGCATGAAGCCAGGAAGGTATTGAAGGAATTTTCCGCCCAACTGGCGCTTGTAACGGTTATTTCGGTAACTCACTAACCTTGGAATGCGATGAGTCAATGCAACGGGCTCAGTCTACCCGAGTAGACGGCAGTGGGCTGGGGAAGACTCTCCGTCTACCCGGGTAGACGCCCGCACTGGAAGTGTTAAACGTGAATTTTTTCAACGAAAACGACGTTTTGACGGTAGGATTCGGGGTTGGATGGAGGTTGGGATGAGCGACGGCGGAGGAGACTCCCCGAATACTTTCATCAAAATGTCGATTTCGATGAAAAATTCCCGTTTAACCCTAATTGAACCATGGGTGTCACAACTGTCACCGAAAACATCTTAGGGATTCCACAGCTGTCCCAAGATGTCACCAGATTAACTAAATTTAAACGGCAATTTGAACATTATGGACAGAAGCTGAATATTCGAAACTTTTTTGTAAGTTAATAAAAATTAAAAATTGTACTTATTACAAAAATTTTGAACTTTGAAAAAAAAAGATTAATTTCAATTTTATTGAATTTGAAGTTGCAATTTAATTTTGGTTGCTCCTGAGACACCTTGAGACAGCTGTGGAGTTCATGAGATGTTTTCGGTCACACTTAGTGATTTCAAGGTCCAATTAGGGTTAATCGCGTCCAAATAAAAATGTGTCCCCTAATTTTCATTGTAAAAAATAATTCTGAGGATGTTTTTGCTGAAAACCGCATTGAGAATTTTGTCAGGAACAATCTGACTAGATGCAAGGTTAAAAATTTGTGTGATAGCTCACCTGGAAATTTAATGCTACTTTCAACGGTGAAATCAGATTTGAATTTGCATGAAAAATAAGGGAGCTATATTGATATCAGTGAGACAAGGTTGAACGTGAAAAAAAAAATCTTAAAAAGTAAAATAACTCGGAAACGAAGCATCTAAAAAAATTTCCACGGCCCACTTTTTATTGCAAATTACTTGTAGAATTGACTCCTGAAGTTTGGGCGCATCTTTCTCTGACACCCTGTGGAATCAATGAGATCCTTCATATCTACTATTCGAGGCTATACTTTCAGTTTTTTTTCCGATAAATTTTGATGATTCATAGATATGGACAGAGCTATAACCGACAAGGTATGATTATCCGATCATCCCTTGTCTCCGGTACTTTGTGGATCATACCCAGAGGGAAAATCCAATCCTAACAGCTACCTTGAGTACATAAACGGAAAAGTTTTGTATCACACCATACCTAATGTTTTCACTCAATTAATCTCGTTTATATCACGAGTGAGACTCAACAGCCCAGTTTCAATAAAAAGTTTCTTAATAATAAAAGGAACTTTCTGAAATAAATTTAATTCGCTGCTCGATCCTCCTTCCGGCTTCCTTCCGGTGCCTTCTACTAACTTTATTACTTTTTCTACAGCTTCCGCAAGTTTTCAACGGCTTTCCTCGACTCCACTCCGTGCTTTTCATACCATTACCTCCCCTCCAGTCCCTGCAAAACGTTTTACGACTGTTTTCAAGTAGGTTGGTATTTCGCGTAAATGTTCCAATTGTCACTTCCGTGAATAATTCCACATCTTGAAGGTTGCTTCTAGGCGGATAGTTGGAACAAAACAACATTTTTATTATCTAGACTTTATTATTTATTTATTACGCTGGCCCAGTTTACAATCGGGTAGAACCAAAGGCCGACAGCTGGTTGAATGAACCGTTGTCCGTGAGATAATCGAAGGTAAGGGATGTTATTTGTAGTCTCAATAATATTCGGATCGTTGGTGAACCCCTCTTCATCCAAGGGGGTGAGACAATGAGTGGCGGTGAGCGGAATCATCAAAACCAATTTTTTGCTGTCATCAATTATCTTCCAAAGGGAAGATCAGAATTGTTTCTCCTCTAAGGAAGACAACTAATTACCTCCGCGACATCATGAATGAAACTCAAACGAAAATTCAACCTGAAATGGTTTTGTATGATTTTCCTGGGATCAAATCGTGATATTCCTCGGCTTTTGATGATATAAACATGAATTGATTTGTTTTTTGATAATAAGCAGCTTCTGTGAGACCATGAAGTCATGAAAAGAGAATAAGGGATCAGCGCTGTCAGCAGTAGAATAACGTTTCATCCTGTTTCCAGAGCGTGGAAATAAATTTGGCACGCAACCTCTTAGAAACCCCTTCAAGAGATTACAAGGTGATTCAATGTGATGAGAAGTGAATAAGGGATCAGCTAGAGCATTTTTATCCCTAGAAACTGGCGGAAAGTAACCAATAAACTTGAGGCACAGAAAGACCTCCTCCAAAAACCAAATTTCAATATAAGTTTGGTAAACGTTTGTGGGCAAAAAGTGGCAAAACGCGACAATTTGCCGAGTTCCCATGACAAAATTTTGGTGAAATTGGGTAGTATTTGGGCTCCATTTGGGGTCTAGTTATGTCCCGAAGCTTTTGGTTATTGTCAGGTAATTACTTTCTTACCTTCCTTAGGTTATTTACAGCTAGTTAGTGGAAGGTTGAAATTTTCAAAATGCCTTACCTCGAACATTTTTTATATAAAAGTATTGTTTTTTTATCAATTTTAAATGGTATGATATACTATTCTAAAAGTTCAATATATTATATTGGATTTTTAGAATCAAATGAGACCACCCAGAGCTCTGCTGACCCAACCGTTCGTTCACAATGTGGATTGTGATTTTGTGGTTTGAACGTGGGGTTCACCATCAGTTATCATTGTGGTTTATCGAACTGATATGAAATTTGGGAAGACGAATTTAATTCAGGAGAATTTATTGTCTCGTGTTTATCTGAGAGACTGAAGTAAGTTGAAACTGGATTTTGAGAGAAGTGGAATTTACTTGGGAAAAGAATTTAAATAATAAAATAACCACACAGTAATCCGTTTGTAGACCATTCTGAATCCAAATCCGCGTAAAAAAAACCATAGATCCCATTTGATCCAAAAAATCAAAAACGACCCAGAATTTTTTTAAAAATAATTGTATCTCTTTCTTCGATCATTAGAGAACATGTTTCAAAAAAAAAAGAAACTATCGACTGTTGGAAAGAAGGGGAAAGTAAAGAAACACAAACGGTGGATACAGCTTTCGTACAAGTACGCAACCTATGTCTTATGTTTAATAAATTGAGAGCTTTCCGATGAATGGTGAACGATTTTTTTGGGGTGAAAAATGAGGAAGTTAGTTTTCCCTAGGAACGATTGGTTGTACGTGAAAATCATCAGAAATTTCCGCGTAACGCTCCCCTCATAACGCTCCCCGCGTGACGATCCCCGCGTGACGATTTTTCATTTATGTGCCATAGTAAAGACATAAAATGTCAATAATAATAAGTTTTAAAAAAAATACTAATAATACTTCTTCTTCTTCTTCTTCTAGTGCCGTCTCCGTTATCGAAGGTTGGCGATCACTTCAGCAAACTTCTCTCTGTCTTGAGCAAGGTGGAATAAATCAGCTGCTCGGTCAATACCCGTCCAGTTTCTAATATTAGATAACCACGATGCTCGTCTTCTACCAACACCCCTCCTTCCGCTGATCTTGCCCATCATAATGGTATGCAAGAGGCCATACTTGGTTCCCCTCATGACATGCCCCAAGTAACCCACTTTTCTTCTCTTTATAGCGGTCAAAAGCTCTCGAGACACTGAATTGTGCTCCAGAATGTCGTCATTGCGCATTCGAGCGGTCCATGGGATCCTTAGCATTCGACGAAATAACCACATTTCAAATGCTTCCAGCCGGTTAGCGTCCGCTGCCTTCAATGTCCATGACTCTATTCCATACAGCAATATCGACCAAATGTAACATTTGACGATGCGCCACCTCGTGCTATCTCAATGCGGCTTCTGATCTCTCCCTCCAAAGACCATGTCTCTGAAACCCATTGACCTAGGTACTTGAACCGGGCCACCTGCCCAATCTGCTGATTGTTAACCGACAATTGTACAGCCACCCGTCCGGTCTTGCTAATCACCATGGACTTTGTCTTTGCAACATTCATGGAAAGACCATATTCAACACCCGCCGTGGAGACTCTATCCAATAGAGCTTGCAGTTCTAACTCAGATCGGGCTAGGAGAACTGTGTCATCTGCATACCTTAAGTTGGAAATATGCACTCTGTTCACTGGAATACCCATATCAGAATCATCCAGAGCTTCTTTGAAAACCTGTTCTGAATAAATATTAAAAAGAAGCGGTGACAGCGTACATCCCTGTCTCACACCCTTGGCCACACCGACTCGCTCAGAGAGAGATCCACCAATACGTACCTGGGCAGTTTGCCCCCAATAGAGGTTCCGTATCAGCCGTATGTCCTTATAATCCAAGCCAACGCTCTCCAAGATCTGGATAAGCTTCCCATGCATCACATTATCAAAAGCTTTTCGAAGTAAATAAAACATGCATAGACTGTACATTGCTGGTCCAAACATTTCTGTACTAGGACTTGCATTGCGAAAAGGGCTTCTCGTGTTCCAAACGCGCTTCGAAAACCAAACTGGGAATCACTGACTTCGGCTTCTACTTTCCTCCACAAACGGTAGTGCAAAACACGCAGAAGAATTTTCAATGCATGGCTCATTAAACTTATTGTCCTATGATCACTGCATTTCTTTGCATTGGGCTTCTTGGGCAAAGTTACAAACACAGAATTCAGCCACTCTGCAGGCAGATCACCACTATTGTAGATACGATTATAAAATTCAGTGAGCCTTGCAATGCTATCGTCATTCATGAGCTTCAACATCTCTACACTAACTTCATCCTGGCCAACTGCTTTTCCTGTCTTGGCAGTTTTAATCGCGTGATGCACTTCTTCCTCCAAAATTGGGGGGCCCTCCATTTCCTCACGGGAAATCAAGTCATACACCTGCCGATCATCGCCAAACAAATCCTCCACATAATTCTCCCAGACGCGACATTTATCCTCTTGAGAAACCGCAACTTTCCCGATTTCATCCATTATGACTGATGGGCAATTCTTCCTGCCCGTGAATGTTAACTCTCGGATCTTCTTATGCATATTAAAGTCATCATGGATGCTGCTCAAAGACTCGATTTCATCACATTGTGCCATTAACCACTTGATCCTCGCCTGCCGAGCTAGTGCTCGGATTCTCCTGTGCAACGCCCCATACTCACCGCTGCCTTTATTTTTCAATAAACGTCGTTGCTCCATCATTTCGAGAATGTCATCAGTCATCCATTTCTGCTTCTTCTGGGGAACCTCACTGAGATTGTCCTTAGCAGCAGTATTAATGGCATCCTTTAGCTCAAAATAATAATAATAATAATAATACTCAGGAATATTATATTATATTCTCAATTATTTCATAAATTTTTAGTTATTTATTGATTCTATTTAACAAAATTAATTTGTGTACAAATTGAAAATTCGAGAACTAGGAAGAATTTAGTTTTTGTTACGTTAAACGAGGTTCAAAAGGTTCGTAGAGTCTTTTTTTGAATTCTTGATGCAGATGAAGAGGATTCCGTTAGAATGAGTAGATCGTGTTTCTGATACGAATGGATGTGTATGAATGGCTCATATGTCCCAATTTTTATAAATAATTTTTAGCCTCGTCACCACGTATTTTGTTGTGGCTCGGATACTCGGAGGAGAGGGTAGAATTGACGCCGTTAGGACGGTTTTAACGATTTGACCGCTTGGTTTTGTGGGTTTGTTTTGTATCTTTGTAAGAATCTGTTTGATCTGATTACAAATACTTTTAGCATTACACGACTAAAATCACTCGCGATGAGATTGTGGAAAACCATTTTAATAAAAACGGAGTTGAGTAGAACGTTATCTATTTCCACGAAAAAAATGAATTACAAGTTGTATAGATTTCGTCGGTTAGGTCATCATCAGTATTGTTTGTTACTGATGATGACCTAACCGTCGAAATCCATATAACTTGTAACTCATTATTTTCGTGGAAATAGACAACGTTCTACTCAACTCCGTTTTTATTTAGCCTTACTCGTAGAAGATGTTATCAAGTTCTCGATTTGTTCGCGTTTTTTTCGCACTCTTGCAATATTTCAACCCTCACAAGGAGCAATAAGGCCTTCAAAGGAGAAACATCGGCGTTATGTGACAAGTTGGAGATGCGCGTCGGATATAATTGATGGTTTCCGCGACTTGTTGCTCAAGCAGGGGAGGAATTCCAGAACAAGGGGATTATACCCCAACCTTGGTCAGGGACTTAAATGGTGACTTGACCTGTGAGAACTACCAGGCACGTAGTTCGTTTCCTTTTTCCATAGAGGCGCTAACAAACATCCTCGGTGTCTTGGATGTACAATAGATCGACCTTGACTTTTTGATGTTGATTCTATCATCGGTGTAGTTGACGTCTTGGCTCTGTGGGTGGACAATGGGGATTGAATACCCGGACTGAGTCGGATACGTGGCTCGAATCTTCTGAAGGGTGTCATGCAAATCGAGGACATGATGGAAATTTGTTAATTAACTCGGTCGGTCATCATTAGAACGTTGTTTAAAACGGAAGATGACAACACGGTGACACACAAGGAGTGGTAAAGTAACTGTACCAGTCTGCAAACTCAATTTTATACACTCACCGTAGAACAACATAATCCTGACACACAACAGCATAAAATCTATGTACACAGACTAGAGCGAGAATGATTGAATTGATAGTTGTTGATTGAAACGTTAAAACTCCCTAAAATTTGAATTACTTGAATGAAACATAATTAACGAATTTTAGGAAAAGTGAGGCAATGAGTAAAGGCTCAAAATTTTTAATAATAATGGAAAGTTTTAACCTTTTTCCAGAGCAATTCGTATTGGTACGATTGAATGTGATTAGATGTGGAGGAGATTGCGGTCTCAATTTCCCCTCTTTAAGTAAAGGGCTGAAATTTGGTCATTTAATAACGGATGTCCTTTTTTTTAGTAAAATTTCAATTTAGAGGCTCACCGTCAATATGAGTGTAGGGTTTAGGGAAGTTTAAAGGAAAGGAAGTTTAAAGTAGAGGGGGATGTTTTATAAATGAAACGTAGGCAAATGCAAATAGAATCGTTAGAAATGAGAGTGTTTTGAACAACAATGTTAGAGATTGAATGAAAAACGCTACAAACTATTACAGAAAGGTTTATTATTTTTCTGTATTCATCACTCTCCTGAAGAGAACACAGCCTTGCTCTTGAAAATTACAACCCCTGTTTTTCACCCCTTAAAAGTGACTGACACAAATCCAAAACTTTGCGACAAAACTAGACTCCAAAATATAGCCGGTATCCCACATTTTGTCACTATGGATAGTACAACAGACGGCGGACGGATGGATTTTTTAATTTTTTTTTTCCCATCCCATTTTTTACGTAATTGAAACACGTAAAAACCATCAAATTCCGAGGCGGGGTTACACAAATTTTCTTGTTCGATTCCATAGTTTCATTTTTTTAAATGATAAGCCAAGTATTTCTGTAATACTTGAAGATGTACAAATTTTGTACATGGTTTCCGAAAATTCACTCATTCACTAATGTTATACGGATAGGATTTTTTTGCTGCAAAAATTTCAATATGATTCAGAATTCGATCCCCGCTTTCGAGAATTCTTCATAACTGATATTACTCTTATGATCACTATGATGTTCAAAAGCAATCATTCAGCAGCCAAAATCCAGTTTAAAAAATCCACCAAATTTAAGCAAAATCGTCGATTTTAAGAGTTTCTGAATTGTTAGGTTAGCACTTGCCCGAACAGTACTTTAGGTCTCAAGTGAATGTATTAATCTTCTGTCTCGTCAACGATTCGATCGGTTCAATCATACACCCAGAAATCATCCGAATTTCAGCAGTTTCGAATAATTTAGAACTACAAACCCGTAGTTTAAAGAGATTATGTTTGAGCATGCGTACAGGATACCATGATGTTGAGATGAAACATTTATATGAGTACTTGACTCTTATCTTCACGCGCAAAAGCCTATGGAATTCCATAAAACATCGAACAACATAGTTTCCTTGGTCTTAAGAGAAAGAAGGGCGTTCTTTCGGTTAGAAAAGAGAGAGAAAAAAAAATCCCTCAGGAAAATGTATCCTATGTATCGTGAATGTATTGTACAAGTGAATAACGTCTGCCATGTGGGTGTTGCACATAGCTCCCTCGTATCCATAACCCGATTGTATAGTTTATCCGATATATAGTAGCTTATCTCAAAACATCAATTACCACCATCTACACGTCAACCCGCACAATATCTGAATATTGTTGGAAAATGTAGAAGGCTGTTACAATGATACCTTTGCCCATGCGCACAGAAGACATTCAATTTGGGGGCCATGATTTTCAGAGGGACCATCTCCACCCCAACTCTCAGAATTCCTTGAAATGTCTTCAAAATCAAATGGGAAATGTTTGTAAGAAAATACATGTTTGCGCATGCGCAGTCGAAACATACTTAATGGCGATAGAATTGAATAATCTCAGATTATTTCTCACATAATTATGTGCATGATTTATGGATTTCAGCATCAATGTAGCAAATTCTAGCATTTTTGAATGAAGTAGCTTTCAAATTTGCATTCGAACACAGTAATATTAAAAGTAAATTAAACAATCATCCCAGGTTGAATTTTCGTCCAACTGCCTTTATTAGCATCACGAACGTCATGAGCTGTCTTTCAAAGAGAAGGTTTGTAATTGCCTTGCTTATAAGGTTACTTATTGTCTTACCCGCTTAAGCGGAGCGGGGTTCACCAACTCAAAAAGTTATCAAGGCCTGCTATACCGCCTTGAAGGGTCACCAATCCAGATAATCTCCGAGACCAACTCGCCATTACTTCGGTGATCTCACGAAGAACGGTGGATCTTCGGTGAACCGATTCATTAACCCTCCAATTCCCTTTAGCCCCCTGTAGGGGACCTCACTTTAGTTCAGATTTATGACTACCAGTGAGAAGGTAAACTCCTAGTTCTTCCTCCATTGAATCTCAGAGATCTCTAGTTTGTAAAAACAACAATAGTCCTAATATCACCACCTAGCATAACCTCCATGGTTGGTTTCAAAGGTGGGCTCCTAGTGAAAAACGTGCTTTTGTTGACACTGTTCACAATAACTGAATAAAATGACCAGAGAGCGGTAGTTTCACGAATTTTGGATGTTCTCGTATGTAATGGAATAGTTGCTATGAATGGTCAATCCATTGCCATGGGATTTAGGTGTGATATGTGGTTGTGGGATACTTTGTAATTTCGTGGTCCCCTGTAGGGGACTTTGGGAAGAGGCCATGCTTGAACCTGTGGTCCCCTTTGGGGGACTCTGGGAAACGGTATGTCGACATTCGTAGACGTCTTGATCAATATATCATTACATGTTATGCCATGTTTTTATGTTTACTCGTATATTTTCCATATTGTCACCTTTCCTGGTGTTTTTTGAATGAGGTGCGCTCGTCTCCATCAGAGCCACAGGGTTGTGTTTACTCATCATCATGTTTGAAGACCTCCCATGAAGTAAGTAAACTATTTTCTCAAGCATAATTATTATTATGACCCCATGCATGTGTGTTCCACATTATTACATGTTATAACGTGTGTTGTTTTGATAAGTCTTCATGAAGAAAAAAAATGAGTATAGATTTTGATTTTACGTGTAGTTGTGTACCTACCTCTCAAGTTTTTATGCCATCTTGGTGCGCGTTAACGTAGATGTGGCACCGTTGCTTCCTCCTTACCGTTAGAAAAGTTTTGTATTCATTATAACAGGACTTTGTCAAGTCATAGGAACTTAGTCAAACATGAATTATTATCCTCTTGCGAAGAAAGAGAATTATTGTAATTCATTTTATCGAACATCATTTCATTATTATGTATCTTCAGGCTAATAGGATTTTTATTTGTTGTGATCGTTCCTGGTGGTGCCTTTAATGATATCTTATAAATATCAAAGTACCTAACAATTCATGGAAATAGTGATTATAATAATTGGAAAGAAAAGTATGAGGTTTTGACCTTTCTCAAGATAATACTGATGAGGATAATATCTAAACATCGAAGCGATCCTGGAACTTCGCTTATGAAATGCTATTTATCCATCTCCTAATAATCCACCTGAAGTGAAACAGGGCAATTAATCATACCCGATCATAATAATGACTATGAATTGTTAATCGCTTATCGATTCTGCTTTACCAAAGCGGTTATCCGAAGTATCTCCCCATTTATTACAGACGAAGTTTTAAGAAACCATAGAACAAGAATGTTTGTTACTGATGAACTGTTATATTTGTACCAAAAAAGAACGTTTGTTACTGTTGATGCGCTAAGCGTCAAAATCGAGTCAACTTTGTGAGCCTTATTTACTTGGGATTTTCGGGAATTTTTTTTTTATAATACTATAAAGTAAGGTTGAATATTTTGATAGTTATAGGGGTGCCAAATGAATCTTTCGAAACTGATCCAAAAATTATTGATCAGATTTTTTGAAACCGTGATGTAATTAGGGAAAACTAATCCAAAGAAGTTCGCCGAGAAACTGATCCATAAAATGTGGGTTTAAATTCTTCATTTACTCGGCAACCCACATAAATATATTTTCAGGGGGTTTTGATCGGCTGAATCAAAATTTGAGGTAGGTAACAGATCGGATCGAAAAACAAATTTATGACAACTCAAAGTTATTCCTGAAAACAGAGAAACCCAAGTCTCAATCCACCAAAACTACAGACTGCATAAAAAGCGCGTCACGAAATCGATGAAAATAAATTTGGTTTCTCGCTCAGAGAAATTCAAGAAGGTACTGCGTTGGAGCTTCCATTAGTTTAAAGAACTACCCAAAATCATTCACTACTTGATGATGTTTGACCCTGCAATCGTTGTGTACCATTTCTAAGTCCTCAATCTTAGTCGAGTACATCTGGTGAACTTTCAACGTTATCGATGTCAGTGAAACTTTCACGGTGGAAAACTATATTGTCAGAAAGTAATTATTTCTTAAGCAAGTTTTCCTTTGCTCGAGATCGCCAAAGCGAGAACTTACAGACACTGGAGCGACGACTCCCGTATCTCTCTTGGGCAAATGATTCCTTTTACATCTATTTGCCTCCCTTCTCCTTTCATTCACGTTTCAGCTCTTTATACAGCATCTTTGGAGGGCAGACCACAAAGAGAAAGACAAATTTGATTATAAATGGGTTGTTCTCTGAGATAGGAGCAGCCCAAGTCCTTTGAGAAGCTATGAAGTGTTCCGACCATCACCTCGAAGTTGCCTTTCGTTTTATCACGCCTCCCTTTCAACAACGGAGTGAGTTTCAACAACGAGAGTATCACTCTCCGGTTTGGAAGTCGGGGAGCGAGAAAGGAGGAGAGACGCCCGAATTGATCGAGTTGAATTTCTGTCGAGAATAGGAGGATGGTGGTCAGATACTTTTGAGTTCCGTGACATTTAACAACATTGACGCTCATAGACTTTAAATTAAAATAATTATTTCTACTTATGTAGGAAGAATTTTACTGTTCCTATCCATGAAAACTACGATTATGTTTGATGACACGTTTGAGAAATCTTTCCCAACCATGTTAATTTTTGGTTAACATTTTGAAAACGCCCTAGCTCAAAAAATTTCCATATAAAGGTATTTTTTTCCTTCAATTTAAGATTGTATTGAATTTTTAGAGTTTTTTGAGACCACGCGGAGTTCTGTAGGACAAACCGTTCACTCCCTACAAGAACTTAAGGGTTGAACTTTTCCTCAAGTTGTACTCTGTTTTGAGTCCTCTGCTTTTTCTCAAGTTGCACTCTGTTTTGAGTCCTCAGCGACCAGTAATCGAATATCTCCGTGAAGGAATTCACAACTCTCAGTTGTAGTAGCTAGGTAGTAGCTATGGTTAGACCACCTAACCTTCACTGTAAACTTTGATGAGTATTATTATCAAGTATAAACAGTATTATTAATGGGGTCTCAGTCGGTCGACATTCGTTCTTAGTATTTCGCGAAATTGAAGGCGCAAAAACTTGTAAAAAAAAGTTGTACCTAAATTTGAAATTTTAAAGGATTTTAGAAATTCATTAGTGCACGGAACAAGGGAATTGAAAAACTAGAATATTGCCACTAGAATATTGCCGCCGGAATCATTTATATCGAACAATCGTTTCCAGAGAAAAATGGCAAAAATTACTGATTAGACGGTTTTTCTCATTTTTCTCTGGCAATTATTTTTCGATTTTGATGATTCCAGCGGCAATATTTCAGTTTCTCAATTCCATAGGACCGTGCATTAATGAATTTCCAAAATCCTCTAAGATTTGAAATTAAGGTACAACTTTTCAAGTTTTGCGCCTTCAATTTTGTGAAATACTGACCCGGAACGAAAAACAAACGGCGACCGACTGAGACCCCCTTGAGTACGACTCGTATCATGTCAAGATTATTAACTTAGTGAGCATTTCAATTATTAGGTTATAGTACATAGGAATAGAATAATGTACTACCTATGTGGGTAAAATAGGAATAGTATCATAATATGATATAGTATATTATACTACCTATGAGTACCTATGAGACCTATGTTAATATATTATTAGTTAATATATTATTAATATATTATATTAACGTAGGTCACATAGGTACCCAGTTTATAGGTCGGTCACTGTATTAATCATAGATAATACGTGTCAAGTATGAATTTCAAGTAAGAATTAAAACTACATATTTAAATTCAAAGTCAATGTCAACGTTTTAATTTAATAAATTTTGTATCCTATCTAATCATTCATCATTTAATGATGAAACAAAATTTATTAAATTAAAACGTTGACATTGACTTTGAATTTAAATATGTAGTTTTAATTCTATGTAGTTTAAATTTTAAACTATCGTAAATTTCAAGTTTTCTCCTTGATCGTATAAGTATCGTAGACTGTTGGATTTTTGAAGAATTAGCATACCATTTTGTAACTGAGAAACCAACAAATGGTAGTTTGAAGGACGTCGATTATTTCTATTTCAAATAAACTTCATTGTGAAGGTTTGAAGGCAATATGTGTGGTAGGCAGGTTGTAGGTACCTATAGTTGGTACTTAAGTAAAAAAATCACATTTGCTTAGTAGGTAGGTAGTGAATATGGAAAAGTTGTGATCTTAGCAGATGATTGTTCTATACAGGAAAATTATAAACCTTCATGAAATAATTTACAGCGTTTTTTAAACTTTTCAAGCTCTCACCTCTCTCTTTTTGAATCGGTCTCTTTCGAATACTGATGAAATAAATAATGATAATAGTTAAAACAGCATCCTCTTGAGGCCAGGCCTCTACTAATTACATTCTAAGTTTGAGCGAAATAGGCCATTTAGATCGTGTGAAACTTTTGGGAAAATCACGTTTAGAGGTGTTTTGTACACGAGGCAGTCTCCACCTGATTGTCTCCACCCAATTGTGTGGGCCTTCAAATTTGATATTACCTGCAGGAATAATCAGGTGCTTCTCCCTCTCAATTCATCAAAGGCTGGAATAAGACCCCAAACTCAGACACCAGAGATGGCGACTAGCTCGTTTGTTTTTACATCGCGAAACTCCTAGCTCGAACATACCGAGGATCGTAAATGTCAAAACGATTACCTCGTAACAAATTCAAGGTCGACCTATCTGCAATCTTCCTTCCCCTCCCGTCCATCGAAGTTTGGGTCGGTAAATCAAAAGAGTCTGGAAGAGTATCATCTCAGGAAATTCGAACCAGCCCACTCCGGTCCCGGGGGCGTGCCTACAGGCATATCTCAGTCAGTAGCCATTCTGAACCCCCACACGTCAATACCTCCCAGAATAAATCAATTTATTACTTCAAAATCAAAACCACCTTATAAAAATGTGGTTAAATTGAACATTATCATGATTAACTCGTGTAATTTGCCGGTCAACGACATCCGTTATAGGAGCCACCGTCTTGATTTTAATATACAACTTCCATTCATTATTGAAAATAATAACTACCTTTCATATTAATCAACCTGTTTTTGTGACATTTTTCAATCGTTACGTTCAATTTAATGATTATAGATTTCTTATGTGATGGATGAGAAACTCAACACCAAGCTCAAATACCTATAATGATTTAAGGGTGCCATTTTTTCTTGAAAATACGGTTTTGCAATTTTTTCAAAAAAAGAAAAAATAGGTGAAAAAATTATTAAATTTTTAAATAGCCTCAAAATTGTTGTAAAAATATGAAAATTATATACCACATACATTTGTTTTGGGACACGAAGAGTTCGGGGGAAGAATGGTTTTTTTCCACTTTTTACGAAAAATGAGATAAGACCGCCACTCGTTGCCTATTACACGTAGCTACAACTTGTGAAATTGTCACAGGGGAAAAGTGTTGTTTCCGAAAATATTACACGGAGAATGTTTGCTATACTGGGGAAGAATGGTTCCATCTCGCGCGCCAGGAAAGAATGGTTCTTGTCACGCGCTCCCTCCCGCCCCTGGGAGATGGAGTCTCACGGCTTTTGTGATTCTGTATCATTTTTTTGTTTTTCCCAGGGTAAGGTCCTGTTGTTTTCTAGTCTAGCTCAATTTTTCATGATTTCCGGTACCATTCGCGTCTTGTATTCGTGTACTGTTATTTATTAGGTTCAATGAGTGCTTCAAGTGAAGAGAAAGACAATCCTAACAGTGTGGAGTGCTGTACTTAGAAAAAAAAAAGAAAAAAAACGGAAAAATCGGGACGAATCGCCGACGTTACTAAAATGCTACAAGCCTGTGCTTCACCAGTGCAATACCAGTGCTTCAGAAGTGTACCTGATGCTGAAAAAGCTCGAATTTTACGTAAAAACCAAGAAGAAACCACATAAACAAATAAGTATAAAAAATGTCCGTTAAAAAAAACTTATTTTGGAAACTTCAACATTTCATAGCTGACTGAAACCATCTCCAACCAAAGAGATCCCTCAGCCAAGCCTTCACAGGGACAAACAAACAAGAAAAAATCCCCCAAATACAGCCAATCATCCCCAAGAAGAAGATTTGCAACTCCATGCTTCCCATAAACGCATTGAAACACAGAGATTTGGAGTTTCTTAGACATTTTTTGGAGTAAACAGCATTCTAAGAATTTCATTCAAACCACGAGGAACGGAACCAAAAAGGAAAGAGCAGAAGAAAAGAAGAAGAAAGATTACGACAAGGAAAGCGAAGAGGACGTGATCAGTGATAAAGTGATCATTGGTGACGAAATGAAGGGAAAAATGGTTGCTGTCCGAACCTTCCGTTCATTTCTTATTTTTTTCAGTAAAACAAATAGTTATTTTTAATTTTTCATTCTTTAGTACAGTTCAATAAGAGTATTAAAACATTTAATTTCGTCGAAATCGGATGGAAAATGTGGACGTCATGGCCGTTACAAAAAAAATTCATGTTTGAGCATGCGCAGCGGCTACTATCACACGCCAACCCACACAATCCCTGAAAATGTCATCAAAATCGGACAATAACTTCGTATTCTTATGCGGGTTGAAAGGATCTCATGACAGACACACAGACCGACAGACACGGAACCAAAATTGTTCAGAAAGGTCTGAAACGTAAAACGCGAGTGGAAATTTCGATTTTGGAGAACTTTTTTTCTTTCAACCTTAAAAAAATGAGAACAAAACTTCAGCTAGGTACCTTGGAGACTCGGAAGCAAAATTGAATATGATTGGTCCTTACAAATTAAGGCATAGCTTATTTCTTTCCCACAAAAGCGGAAGAGTGTCTTCCCGAGCAATATCCGTTATTATTTCAGAGAAGCATACCAAAAACCGTGTTTGTTGTCAAGACGGCCTCAAGCTGTGGAAGTACTACCTAAGTAACTAAGCTACGCTTATTACGAAGTTCAGCTTCTCGACTGGTGGAAAACGGGGTAGAAACGAGTCGGACGGTTTAATTTGCCGTTGACAATGACTGATGAATCTGTAGGTATGGAGGGTATAGAGGGGTGTGGAGGATGAAGTATACAGGGGGCTTAGCTGGTTTCATTAGCCGCTTTTGCCTCCCCACGCGATACAGTGTTTATCTAGACGATACTTAATTTTCCACCTGCAGAGCCCTTTTGTGTGACGACTACACTAATCATCCCCTCAATAGTCGCCTCTCTTTCTCTTGCTCGTCCTCTCACTCATTCTCTACGGGAATCCGTACGAAACCCTAGTACGCCAATACAACACAACTCAAACCAAAATTAACCCTCATTTCCAAATAGAAAGAGATTAAACATTTTGTTTCCTCACTACCGTTGGTAGTAAATCTTTGTACTCAACTGAAGCTACTATAGAAATTAGTAATTCAGCGTGACTGTGAAATCTCGTCAGTGACACAACAATATTGGTCCTGAGGAGGGCGACTCTGGAAACTCCACAACAGATAGATCTAACTGCGAGGAAGTGTATTAGAAAATGGTTGCCCCTACCGTTTGCTCTGTGAATGCATAAATACCCATCGACTAGTGAGTTATGGTGGTCTTGGAGTCAAAAATCTGCTATAAGAACTAATAGTTAGTTAATAGTCAGTGGACCGCTCTCTCACAACTTTTTGAAGAAGTAAAAACTCGGAGGTCGAATTGCCAGGGCACAATGCCTCCGTCCTGCTATATTGAGCTGAAAATTGTCATACTTTGAGCTGGCACAGTATGGATCAAGAACTCTTCAGCGAAAAACACGGCAAATTATTACATAGAGGTTTATTATTGTTACTTATAGATCACTCGCCTCAAAAGACCATAGCTTTGCAATGGGGTACTTCAGTAAATTTTTTTAAATTTTTTTTTTCAAAAGAGTATGGCTCAGGAATAACGGTAACCGGGTCTGTTCGTCGAGAAAATGTTTTTCAAAAATCAGAGAAGCTAAGGAAAGTTGAAGATTTGAACGGTGTGACGTAGCTAGCTGTTGTGGTTTGAGAATTTGCGCTGAATTACGGTAATATTTGGAACAAAAATGATCTGACTCTAAAATGAAGGTGACTGACTCTGAATGATTCTAAGGGAAGTATATACTCGGTAATTTAGTGTGAATTTTAGCAAAAGGGAATTGTTGTTAATTTGGCTCCTGTCTGTATAGAAACCGGCTTACCAAATTAAGAGGGAAGGCCTCTGGTCTTCACAAAACCGGCTCACCTAATGAAGTTAATAAAAGTTGGAGGAAAGCTAAGTTGTAGTTTCTGGTCTGTTAAACCCAGCTCACTACGGGAGTGTATTTGTACTAAGTCTTTTAGTAGGTTGTTTGAGGTTTGTTGATTGAGTTGTAGACGGTTGTTGGTATAGAAAATGGTATGGCTCTTTTCCTCGGGAATCGGGAATATATAGTGAACCCCCACCTCTGGATTCTAGTCCTCCCGGAGGGGAGGTCTGTTGTCCGTTGGCGTGTTCGTACGTTGTGACCTGAATTCCGAGGGAAAGAGACCGTTACTTTTTATTTGTGAAATACGACATAGTCTGGAGGCACAACATACGTCCCCCAGGATTTTACAAATAAAAAAGAAAAATTTAGCTTAAAATTATGACTAGATACATGGTTGAAGTATAGTACAATGGTAAAACAGAAGATGAATGCAAGGTTTGAATTTAGGGAATTTAACATTTTTTTGAAATTTCGGAAATTTGATTGAAGAATTAGAAAATTTTGATGTTCAATAAATTTGAATAAGTTGATGCTGATGATGTGGAGCTGCGTGATGAGTGATGAGGCGGCGCTGGGTAGACCGAGGATGACAGCGGCGGTAGCGTAGCACCGACGGAGGCGGAGCGCGCGCGGTCGAGACGACGGTAGTAGGCGCCGTCCCCCAAGCTTTCCTCTGCACCGTTTGTAGTGCAGAGTCCGGCTAGGTTTGTGAGAGCATAAAAATTGAGGGGTGTTGGAGTGTATACCCAACAGTTTGCGGAAATTCCGGGCGTTTTTCCCGCGACGCTTCCTCCTGCTGGGTATTTCAGGATGGCCGGGAGCGGAAGGGGGGCCCTCCACCATAGCTAAATATGGGGAGGGTTTATATTGCGGAACATAAGGTTCGACGAAAGTGTTGACGGCCTTTTTGGCAACATAGAAATCAATAATTATTCGGGCTCTTTTGGGAGGATTAGGTAGCCCTGTGATCGGAATGGCCTTCCAAGGTTTATTGTTTTCTTTTTCTTTGGAATACTGTTCTTTCGGAATATTCCTTGTAGTGGTTCCTTGGATTTTTTTCGGCCGTTTAGGAGGCAGAGATGATGGGATCGGGGACGGTGGTGCGAAAATCGCTTCTAATTCCTCTTTCGTGAAGAGGAGGTCCATCCTGTTGGGTAGTTGCGAGCGTTGTGAGGGGTTGGTGCGAGAATGCAGTCCGTCGAAGTAGGGGGTTGGGATTTCCCGACTCTCGGCGGTGAATGACCCGTTATAACGCGGGGCAAGGACGGCACCTGTCAAGCAAAATGGTTCTTTCAGAACCGTCTAGGTCTAATGTGACCGTCTTGTCGCTTTTGTTGATGACTGTGAATGGGCCGGAGTAGAGAGGCTTTAGGGACTTGTGAAGCCCCGGCTCGCGGACAAACATTTTCTTGGCCGTATAATAGCGATTCGGAAATGCCCAATCGCGCGGTTTTTCGACTTCGGGTTCTCGAATGATAGTAGGTCGCGGATGGAAGACGTCCGCGGGAAGTCGGAGTGGCGTTTTAAAAGTCCTTTCCGCCGGGCTGTGGGAGTCCTTCGATTGTACTGAATTACGAAGGCTTAAGAGAATGTGTGGAAGGTCGTTTGTCCATGAATCCGAAGTAGCGGCCGTTGCAATAGCAGTTTTGAGTGATCCGTGGTATCTCTCTACTTTTCCGTTAGACTGTGGGTGGTACGAAGTAGTGCGTATTTTTTCTATGCCCATTGTCTTTAGGAAATTGTTGAATGTTGCACTTTCAAATTGTCGGCCTTGATCTACTGTCAATAGGCGAGGGCAGCCGTACCTACTTATCCATTGTTCCATGAGGTGTTTGGTGACGATTTCGCTCGTTATGGTTGATAAGGGGATGCATTCTGTCCATCCCGTCGCTCGATCGATCATGGTTAATAGGTACTTTTTTCCTTGAGATGGGCAAAGCGGACCCACGAGATCTAAATGAAGATGCTCAAATTGAAAAACGTCGTCAAATTGCATGGGTGGAGGGTGTGGATGTCTGTACGTTTTGAAACGCGCACATTTGAGACATGAGAGGACCCATTTTCTGATATCAGTGTTCATCCTGGGCCAGAAAACTCTTGATCTGAGGAGGTCACGTGAAGCTCTGATCCCAGGATGATGTAGGTGATGATAATGGTTGAATATTGTTTGTCTCAAACGTGGCGCGATATACGGACGAGGTGTATCAGAGGAAGTGTCACACCATAGTTGGGTCGTTGAGTCTGGTAGGTTGCATAGCGAAAGTTTTTTGTTGTCGATAAGGTTTTTCATTTCGACATCCTTTTCCGGGTCTTGTTCCGTCTTGATGGTTGCAGGAGACAGGAACGACGTTATTTCGTCACTTTCGGACGGTTCACTCGGACGAGAGAGGGCATCTGCGACCGTGTTTTCTTCTCCCGGTGTGTATCGTAGATCCGTAGTGAATTGTCCGATAAATTCTAGTTGACGAATGCGGCGAGGTGAGGCTGTTTTCCGGGATTGCGATAGTGCGGTAGTAAGCGGTTTGTGGTCAGTTACGATATAAAAATTTCTACCTTCGAGAGAGTCTCTAAAATGTCGAATAGCTTCAAAGATTGCCAGTAGCTCTCTGTCAAAGGTAGAATATTTTAACTGCGCTTTTGTTAATGTTTTTGAGAAAAACCCAAGTGGTTGTGGACCTTGGGGACTCTGTTGTTGTAGTACCGCTCCTATTCCATGATCTGAAGCATCCGTGGTGAGGTAGAGTTTAGCGGTAGGCGACGGATGGGCTAGGAGAGCTGCATTTTGTAGACTCGCTTTACATTTTTGAAAAGCGGTTTCGCGTTCCGGTGTCCACTCGATTTTTCGTTTATCCCGTTTTTTTTGGGGGTTGCGGGATAGCCTTGATTAGGGCGTCTTGATCGTGTGCGGCGTGCGGGAGATGACGTCTGTAAAAATTCATCATCCCTAAAAAACGTCGTAAATCAGTGACGGTCGAGGGAGTGGGGAAAGTCAAGAGTGAATCGACCTTTGAAGGAATAGGGCGTATTCCCGACGGTGAAACTTGATGACCTAAGCATGTGACCGTATTTGCGGCGAGTACACATTTGCTCTTGTTGATTTGAAGTCCCTCTTTTTTGAAGATTTCTAGGACTTTTTCGACGTGTTTGTAGTGTTCCTCTTCCGATCTTGATGCTATAAGAACATCGTCCAGGAAGCAAAAGACGAAGTCTAGTCCCTTTAATATATTATCCATATAGCGCTGCCATGATTGGGCGGCGTTCCGCAGGCCGAAGTTCATCTTCACGTATTCGAAGAGGCCGAAAGGTGTAATAATAGCCGTTTTGGGAACGTCCGCTGGAAATACGTCAATATGGTGAAATGCTTTGGAGATATCAAGGGTCGAAAAATATGAGCAGCCGCTGAGATGGGAAGAGAAATCCCGGAGATGAGGAACGTTGTATTTGTCCGGGACGGTGATGGAGTTGAGCTGTCGGTAGTCGCCACACGGGCGTAGGGAACCGTCGGGCTTCGGAACGACGTGTAGTGCGGATGACCAGGGGGATTTTGATGGTCGAATGATGCCTTCCTTCAAGAGTTTATCGAAGTGGTTGCGTACTAGGCGAAGTTGGTCCGGGTGAAGTCGGCGGGCTCTAGCCGAAACCGGCGGACCTTTCGTTTCTATGTAGTGGTGTGTGTTGGATAGCTCCGAGGACGATCGGGGAGATGCCGCATATTCGTTGAGAAGTTTGGTGAATTTCTCCGGTGTAGGGGTCGTTGTAATTCCGGAGTTGATCGGAGATACGTAGCCTTTTATAGGTTCTCTGGAGGAGGGGTTATATAGCCTTCTGTTCTTGAGGTCTACATGTAATCCAAAGTAGGCGATAAAGTCGGCGCCTATTATTGGTTTTTGCACATCGGCTACGAGGAATTCCCAAGAATAGCGTTCATTATCAAGGAAGACTGAAGTTGTGTATTTTCCGTAGTTCGGTATTGGTGAACCGTTAGCGGCGAACAACTGATGAGATGAGTTCTTCCTTGAGCGTTTGACGAGAGTGTTTGGGATGAGAGAGACGCTCGCTCCAGTGTCGATTAAAAAGGGTAGGTTCGATCTCCGACATTTGACGAATAGGCGGTTTGTGATGGTCGATCCCGCCGGTGCATTATGTACCGGCGGGTTTGTTAGTTTTCCTGGTACGACACCTTTTTAAATAGGCAAGGTTTTGCGCATCGTTTTGCGAATTTGCCAAATTTAAAATGATACCAGCAGTATTTGTTGCCTGGTGATTGCGAGCGGGAGCGGTAATCGGCGTTTTTATTCCGTGCGGGTGAAGGAGATTGTTTCCGGGGTTGATAAGGTGAACCGGGCGGCGATCGTCGTCGGAAGCGGTGCGGCGAAGGGGTCCTGTAGCGGGATTGCCGTGAAAGTATGGGTTGAACTTCGTCGATCGCGCTGTTTCTCCTCTCTTCTATCGGAGCTATACGGGCGGTCGTTCTGATTTCCGCGACGGAGTCCGCAATTCTAGCAAGTTGGTCGGCGTCTTGGTGTAACCATGGGGCGAGCATTGTTTGAATGTCGACTGGAAGCACTTTTATCCAGAAGGTTTTGGCGACATCGGAAGGAAGAATGTCACCCATTTGATGTTTAATTACTCGCAATAGGTGAGAGGGCTTCTGATCTCCGAGGTGTTGGGGTTCGGTCAAGGCGATTAGTCGAGCATGTTGCGAAGGTTCGTAAATTTCGATTAATCTTTTCTTTAGAACATCGTACGGACTGTCTAGGAATTTGTCGGCAAGATCCGCTGTTTGTAGCGCTGCATCGTACGGAAGAAGGGGTAGAACTTTTGCGAATTTTGAACGTTGGTTGGTGATACGGGCGCCAAGGAAAGCTGCGTCTATTTGGACGAACCATAGTCGTGGATCATGCTTATAGAATGGTGGTAAAGTAAGTGGAATGTTTACCGTGGCCGATTCGATGTTTTGAGACGCCGGAGCGGAGTTGTTGAACATCGCGGCGAGTGATGTGGGAGCGCCGCTCTGTCGATCTTGGCCCGTCGGCGGAGTTGTGAAGCCGTTGTTTTCGTGCTCGATGTCCATGTTGAATACGAGTATCTTCCCACGTCGGGTGCACCACTGTTGTGGTTTGAGAATTTGCGCTGAATTACGGTAATATTTGGAACAAAAATGATCTGACTCTAAAATGAAGGTGACTGACTCTGAATGATTCTAAGGGAAGTATATACCCGGTAATTTAGTGTGAATTTTAGCAAAAGGGAATTGTTGTTAATTTGGCTCCTGTCTGTATAGAAACCGGCTTACCAAATTAAGAGGGAAGGCCTCTGGTCTTCACAAAACCGGCTCACCTAATGAAGTTAATAAAAGTTGGAGGAAAGCTAAGTTGTAGTTTCTGGTCTGTTAAACCCAGCTCACTACGGGAGTGTATTTGTACTAAGTCTTTTAGTAGGTTGTTTGAGGTTTGTTGATTGAGTTGTAGACGGTTGTTGGTTTAGAAAATGGTATGGCTCTTTTCCTCGGGAATCGGGAATATATAGTGAACCCCCACCTCTGGATTCTAGTCCTCCCGGAGGGGAGGTCTGTTGTCCGTTGGCGTGTTCGTACGTTGTGACCTGAATTCCGAGGGAAAGAGACCGTTACTTTTTATTTGTGAAATACGACATAGTCTGGAGGCACAACACTAGCCAATCGTGACGTAGCTAGCCAACTGTCTTTGAAAAAAGTATCCATGCACAGGGAAGCGATGAAACCCTTGGAGGACCTCTTGGATACTACAAAATACTACTCACACACGCGCGCGGCATAAGTGTGTGTGCGTTAAGGGAGGCCCGCCTTTTTCAAACGTGTGATCTCTTTAATTTATTTTTCTACCACATGTTATGGTATCATTAGGCTTAAAGTTGAAGTTTATAGGTTTTCAAGGGTGCTGAATTCAAATTTGAGGTAAAAATCCTGAATTTCCGACCCACTGAAATACCCCATTGTCGCTACCTACCAAGACTACCAACCATAATAGTATCTGTGCTTCACAATCAAGTCTATTTGGAAGAAATAAACGATTCACACTAAATTCGAAGAAATACTGTGTTATGGATGCCTTCATTAATAAATTTGATTACTGGTTTCTACGGACTCAAAACTGAGTACAATTCGAAGAATCGAACATGGTTCCAAATTTGGTCAGCTGAAATTTAAACGGAAATTAGGCCGTTGATTCCCATCCACTACTCAATGATATACTGATGAATGTGAACTCGCTAAGGGAATTTGGAACTTCTGTTATCTTCTGTTGGGAATTCGGAAATATTTGGCAATGAGGTGGCAGATCGGAATGCCAGAGCTGCTACTGAAGAACAGATATCCATACTCATAAATATAGTCCTATATAAAAAAATGTGATACGGAATCGCTGGCAAACAGAATGGCAAGGCATGACGCATCAAAAGTTGTGGGAAATTACGAAAAGATCTCCTTGGTTTTCTTTTTGCCGAACCATAAGACTATGCGATGTAACCGAGGTGAATCGACGCCGAGGGGAGGTACATCACGGACGAAATACGTACAGGTACTTCTACCATGTGCCATCAGTTGGTACTAGAAAGAAGCATTATAAGGCTGGCTCTGATAGGATGGACCAGGACATCATCAAACCGTGGAGCGCTCAAAAAAATCCTATGGAGTGAGTTTGACGTGGCCAATTGATGGAACTCAATTATTCTTTATGAGTAATTTGATGTTCTGTGTCTTTTCATAGTGTAATTCTTGAATAAATAACAACCTTCTGATGAAAATCTTCGTTTCGACACTTACTCTCATTTTTGTAATGCCGAGAGTGTTCATATGGACACGGCCCTTTACGACGCCCAGAAGCTTCGGGGATTTTCAACATAATTTTTCTGGGCTCATTTAAAAGCTAAATGGTCAGGAAATCATGAGGATTTCAAAATCCGCGGACGAAAAAAATTCTTGGCGTAGCAGGGTTGAAAGAAGATTAGGCCACTTCGATTCACACTCGTGTTTCTGATTTTTTGTAACTCCAACACTCAAGTTTTCATGGGGACCAACGGTTCGTCTGAAAGAGCTCTGGGTAGTCTCATTCGATTCTAAAAATTCAATACTATTTTAAATTGAAGAAAAAACATTACCTTAATATTGAAAGTTTTTGAGCTAGGGCGTTTTAATTCAACCTGAGAAGTGACTGAAACCAACCAAAAGCTTCGGTGCACAACTAGACTCCAAATGGAGCCCATAAATATACGAAAGTTCATTAAAATTGGTCCTTGGGAACTAAGGTGAGTGCAGTGAACGGCGGACGGACGGCAAAATTTGTATTCTATTTTCGGATTCTATGTACCTTGAAACGTAAACCAACAAATTTTTATAGAGGAGGTGGGGGGAGGTAACTTTTTTTCTTGGTCGATTCCAAAGTTTCATTATTGAAAATAATAAACCAAAACAGGTATGAAGATCGTTGGGTTTGTTGATAATAAATTCTGATTCTCTACCAACAGAGATGCGGAAGACGAGAGGCTGGCGAACTGTATAAATTCAGCTATGCCGAAACGCATGTCAAAAACCCTGAACAGCCACTACACATGTGCTCTAGTGCCTTTCAGCGGTACAACTTGGGTGTGGTCGCCATAACGCTGCCCTAGTAGGTGGTCAATAGGGTCATCGTGATCTCTAGGTAATTTTTGATAAGGAGCCTTCATAATTGATGTCTCTGTGATCTCTTGCTCTGGACAGAGATCACTGTTGCCAAAATTCATAAATATGATGTTGACGAACTGTTTGAGGTTTCAATTGGCTCTTGTTGACATCAGCCAAGTCAAAAAACGTGATTGGGGAAACGGTTACCCAGTGTGGGATATGGCATGTCCGCTTCGGATCTAAGCCAATGACTCTTCCTCCTTGATGGAGGAACATTTAAGTGGTCTGCATGGTAGGCGAAGGCTACTCAAAGATGCGTCACTCAAACTCAAACCCCATGGAAAGGAGAAACAGAACCAGAAGAGCCCAATCCTTCCTCCATTAACTCAGGAACAAGCCAACTCAGTACTTTCCCTCTGCCCAAATGTCATGGAATCGAACATTATCATACTGCTCTAATGGAGCGAACCACTTTGTTTGACCTATTGTACAAATTTCCAAGAGAACTGGTAAACGATATCAAATAAGCAATTTGAATGCTGAATAATTTTGTTGAATAGTGTGAGCTCCTGCTCTCTGGGCCAAATTCCCAGTGAAACGGGGCTGGGCACCTCTAGCCCCCTTCGGCCAGCCTCGTAGGTGACGTCAGAGCTCGGGTGGACAGGAAAACAACCGACGCCGAACGCCACCCCGCGCGTCCCTCCCTCCACAGCTGGGAGGGACCCAACGGTCTCTCCCCCACTCTACCAGCCGTCCCCACCAACACCACCAGGCAGGCGGAGGGGGGAGCATCCACCTGAGCTCCAAACCAACCAAGGATACGTCACTCCCCACCCAGATGCGTTCAAGTCTAGTTGAAAGCGAGTTAGCCCCATCACTAGCTATATTCCTCCTGTACCCCCCCCCCCTCGTCGCCACGATCGTCATGACCCACTGGACAGCCATCGCCACGACCAACCATCTTCTTCATTGCCGCTCACTGGAGGATACCTTCAGGCCCGAAGCGTCAGTGCTAAAACAATTTATATAAATTTATTGGCCAATAATTTATGAGACTGTGTAGAAATAAGAGTCAAAGAACAGTATAAACATTTTGAACAATGAGTAGTAATCGCCACATGGAACTTAAAACTAGAATATTAGAGTCAAACTCATATTACAACTTACCTGAACTTTTGGATGATGACATATGCATAGAAGATTGATCAACGACTTGGAATAACTCTTATGTATTGTTTGTAGAGGAAATATCATTATTTATGATCTCATATATTTTCATAAAAGCCTTCAGCAAAATCGCCACACTTGTGGGAAGTCACTTGCCTGTTCCTAATACTTAATAAATCTACCTGCTAGTTGTAAACCTGTAGTGCTTATTCGAGTATACCTGGTTTCAGTTAGTAACAAGAGGCAAGTGCATCGCCACACCTCAAATTGGTTATTAGGTCCCTTCAGGACAATAGTAAGCCCCTCAGGCAAGGACACACCTGTGTACCTCTTGATACCTTTTTGCCCTTCAGGCTTTCAACTTTTCAGTACGACGATCGCCACGAAGTCGCCGACGTTGCCACGCTAGTCGCCACAGGTAATTACAATTCGCTACCATTCTAAATTTAAAGTGTGTTTCGATATTTTGTTTTCAGCTAACTAAATTTAAAACCAACCCCCCAAACTCGTGTGCAAAAGTTTGGTGCTTGGGTTCGCTGGTTTTCACCAACGAACACGACCCCCAAACGCCCTTAACCGCTTGTTGGCTAAAGTAAATTCAGCTGCCATCAAGCATGGGGCCAAAAGGCTTACACTAGCATAACTAGGTAACGTGGTCCAATTTTGGTTTATTATTTTCAATGATGAACTTTTGGAATCGACCAAGAAAAAAACAATTTTAACATCCCCTCAAAATTTGATGGTTTACATTTCAAGGTACGTAGAATCCAAAAATCGAATAAAAATTTGGCCGTCCATCCGCCGTACGCCGTCCGCCGTACGCGGCACTTTTGCCACTTAGCATTGACCGATTTTGATGAAATTGGGTATGTAGGCTCCATTTGGGGTCAAGTTGTGCCCCGACGCTTTTGGTTGATGTAGGTCACTTCTAAGGGTTCCAAAATCAATTTTGAAATTTTGAAAACGCCCTAATTCAAAAAATTTCGATATAAAGGTATTGTTTTTCCTTCAATTTAAGATTCTATAGAATTTTTAGAATTTTTTTTGAGACCACGCGGAGCTCTGTAGGACGGACCGTTCGCTCCCTACGAAAATTTAAGGGTTTATATTGAAATATATATATATAAATCAAAACACGAGTGTGAATCGCAAAAGAGGCCTAATCTCCGTTCAAATTAGAGCTGCCCGAAATGCGATCGATGGTTGGTAATTTCGATTTTTTTTTTGATTTTTTTGAATTTTTTCCTATTTTTTTTTTTTAATTTTTTTCCCCCTACATACCTATTGGATGGTTGGTGATTTTGTAGACGAGTGATCTATATAGAAAAATAATAAACCATTGTGTCATAATTTGCAGCGTTTTTATAATGTTTACAGTGTGTTAAAATCGTTCAAAAATTAAGAAATCTGGAATTTAACATAGAACTGAAGCTTCCCGCGTCTCTCATGCAAACAAGAAGCCGATGCAAGTTTCTTGAAGGTCGTTCGCATGAATCAGTGATCCCGGACGCAGACTATAAACAACTTCGATTTCGCGAGATTCCTCATTCAATGTCAAATCTCTTCGTCCAACTCGAAATGACATAGCGTATACTCTTGATAATGGTTCCTATATGAAAGGAGACGAGTAGAAACGTGAAGGGTGCCCAAGAAGGCAAGAAACTTTGTTAGCTTTTAGTAATTCGCCTATATTGATATAGACCTAACGGTATCTTGTATGAGACGATCGCTGTTATTCAGGTTCCATTACGAACTATCCGGAAGAAGTCAGTTACCGTCTGATGCAGGAGACGAAGCCGGCAACCCCTGGCCTAGATACCTACTGATGGTAAATCATCACAATCTTACAACAGAATCAATAAAAACAGTTTTGGTTTACTATTTTCAATAATGAACCTTTGGATCGAACAAGAAAAAAAGTGTAACCTCCCCTCAAAATCTGAGAAACATTATTTGGTTTTCGTTTCAAGGTAAGTAGAATCCGAAAATTTGATTAAAAAAAAAAAAAGTTTCCATCCGTTCTGGCACTTTGCCCAGTTTCTGTGGACCAATCTTGATGAAATCTGGTATATGGGCTTCAAATGTGCGACGAAGATTTTGGTTAATGAGAGTCACTTCTAAGGGGCATAAAGTGGGGAAACACATTTTCAAAATACCCTAGCTCAAAACTTCCGAAATGCAGGCTTTTTAATTTATTTAAAATAGCGACGTTTGAAAAAATATTTGACACCTCCCAGAGCTCTGTGGGACCAACACAGCTGGCGGAGTAGCTCTTAATCCAGTACTAAAGGCTTCACAACTGCTCTCTCTCTCAACGAGTAAGACCATGTCATATTCTACATCTTCTCTGCATTATCCTTTTAAAAGTACTGAAAAAACCCGTCAGAAGGCCGAAAAGTAACGATTTTTTATTTCGCCTAACCAAACCTCGGTAGCCTCAGCAATGGACATTGCATAAATACCTACCTACGGGGTTTTCTTCTTTTTTTTCTCTCTCTCTTCGGCAGGCAGGTGAGAAAATCTTTAAGATCAATAGGTGGAGTTGGATCTCGTAAGATATCTGGAAGGATCCGCATCTTCCGGTTATGTGGGATTCAAACCCACTAAAAAAACACCTCCTTTTCTCCCACGTTGGAGCTCAGCCCGGAACCGTTTAACATATTACTTCGGGCTGAGTCCTGGGGCGTTTAATCAGAGATGAGGGGGCAGACCAGATAATCTCTCCTTTCTCTTTCTCGTTCTAATAGTATCTTCCTTGTCAGGATGCTTTCTGTGTACTCTGCCACAGCAGTCCAGCTCCTTTCACCTTCCAGCATCCTGCTGACAACATCCTCAGGTGTTGAACTCTGGGAAGCTAACTCCAGGTCTGCCATCAGCTGGTAGACCTACCTACGTTTTATTTATTTGAGATCGTGCCACCACATGTAACATGGAAGTACCATTGAGGTGGCCGGCGGTTCATCGATTCATTTCAACCCAGGGATTAACCGTTCATGAATAATCAAAAATGATCCAAGCTATTTTCTCGCAGAGGTGAGAGATCTTGAATTTTCATTCGGTTGATATAAGCAGACGAGAGTATATTACCTCCGAGAGGAAAATTCTCAATTAGAAGTTCTGAAAACGGAAAGAATAACGATTATAAATATTGATGATGAATATCGATCGAACGGCCAATATTTGGGGAGGTTTAATAACTGGAATCCCGCGGGGTTGTTGACCCATTTCAACTTCCTCAGGATTTTCCGGTCGGTCTGAAAACACCAGGTTTATTAGACCCATTAGAGATTAAAATAATTGGATGATTCCTGGGTGAGGAGTCAAAGGATTGTGTTTACTGATGAGGTCTCCAACGTCGAGGAAGCTCTCAGGGTGGTCGTATCATCTTGGAAATTGACATTTTATCCTCACAGATTTCCTCAGGAAGGATAGACGACGAAATCGGTAGGTACAATTAAACTCATTCAAAAAAACATAGTAGTAGTTAAGGTTGTCACAAGGATTTTTGTTTATTATTTCCAATCAAAACTTCGAAAAAAGAAATTTGTTGAACAAGTTGGAAATTAAGAGGGTCTCAGTAGGTCGCCGTTCGTTCTTCGATCCGGGTTAGTATTCCCAAAATTGAAGGGGCTCAGTATTCAAAATGTTGTATCTAAATTTGAAATGTTCAAGGATTTTAGAAAGTCATTAGAGAATGGGCGTAAGGAATTGAAAAACTAAATTTAGTTTTTAACAATCTTTTAATTTAATTTTAATCTTTTAAGATTGCCGCTGGAATTATCAAAATCGAACAAGGAACTACGATTCTGAAGACGATGTTTCATATCAAGGAATTTCCATGGAGATGTTGAGGTAATGCTCTGTAATAACAAATTTAACAATCTTATTAGAACTCGTGCGATGTACCACGTTTATCCCACCCCACTTGGTTGACGTTTTTATGAAGTTAGTTACTTACCGATGAATATTCTGTCTCTAAATTACAAATGTCAATAAATTACTCATAACGGCTCCGAGCTGTGTGGTTTTCCCTGGAAGGACATCGGATACGTGTTTCAAAGCTGTCAACTCATTTACGACCGATTTACCTCCGACGGATCGGACATGCTTGTCTGCAACAATCATCGACGTTTCCAATCTACACGAAAGGTGAGCCTTCGTCGTTTGTTTCTTGTAAATACGAGAATATCCGGGTATTTTCCCTTGTACGGCGGTCGAAGTGGGCGCTTCTGAGTCACCTGAAGAAATTTATGTTCCCTCGCGAGTCGGACTAGTTGGGTGAACTTGAGGACGTTGACTCGGTCATCCAGTTGAATTTGGAGCTCGATCTTCACCTCTGCCCACCGTTTCTGCACGTGGATCGAGCCCCCAGACACGTGTCAGGAGGAGTATTCAGGCCAATTCTGCCCTTCCGCTGGAAAGGTGGTCCCTAAAAAAATCGAATTTGGATTAGAAGCATTTTGGTTTACTATTTGCGTCGAGCGAAAAAAACCTTCCACGCTTCATGATACATAATATTTGAAACAAATTGAGTCAGAATTTGAATTTTGTGATTCGATTACACCATATATTTGCTTTAAGCGGCAATTTAGCCCCTTGACGTTGACCACAACTAATTAAATTTGGTTTGAATTCGAATCGTGTTCTATGGGTGGAAAATAAAAAAATTTATAATTCTTTAGATCGAACACTTTCTTAATAAATGCATGGTTTTTCTTTCTAATTTATTAAATGATTAAATTTTAGATTAGAACGAGACTACCCAGAGCACTCTGAGCGCGCAGCTTAATATAATCAGAAACAACTAGCGTCTAAACCACACCTACAGCATTAGTTCATGTATCCTCCGCTAGGGATAATAAAGCGTTTTACCTTTGAATCATGAATTGAGATAAGCCTAGTTACCTATTATGGTAAAACTTAATGCGATGCAGGTGATTCAAGAGAAAAATGCTTTTCTATCCCTAGCGGAGGATGAATGAACTAATGCTGTAGGTGTGATTTAGACAAAACCTCAGAAACATGGTCTGTGATTTGAGAATCCGTTCAAAATTACTCGACTCCAATTTAGGGAGCACTTATGGAAGGTTCCAGTTCCACCACTCGGCCGCCAGAGAGCATCAGAAGGATGAAGAACAATAAAGTAATGACTCTTTCTCACTCAGTTCATGATATTGAGCTAATGATTATTATAATCATAATAGCGTATAGCATGAGTTAATAATAACCTAAAACAATTTAAATTCCACCTCAAAATTTCATGGTTTATATGTTTCAAGGTAGGTATGTAGGATCCGAAAACCAAATTTTGTTTAAAAATGTTAATTGAAAACAATGGAATGGATATACCTAGGCCGTTTTGTCGGCAAATCGAATTTTTAGCAAGCTTTTAAAGCGGGATACAAGCCGTTTAGGAAGAAATTCAACGCGTGAGGAGATTGGCCTAAAGATTCAGAATCCGCGAAAAAAACGAAAAGTGTAAAAAACGGTTTGAAAGAAAACTCTTCAATTAATTTGTGAATTTCATACTTTCCTTGGAGCAAAGAATCGGCCAGGAATAATTCCTGTTAATTAATTATTAACAAAATGTGACATCTGTTTTTATCAAAAAAAAATCCGTGTTCTGTATTTACGGATCAAATAATAAACATATTGTTTAGTAATGCATGCATTCCAGGGGACGTCCCATTGAATAAGCATTGGATCAGTTTAACCAGTTGTTAAGTGATAAAACTGTTTCACTCGATGTAATTTATTTTATTACTTTAGGCAAGAAATACAGACCCCCCCCCCCACCATTATCCACCTTAACATTTCTAGCGACATGGGAGCCTCGAATCTGAAGAGCATTTTAAAATCCATGATCTACGATACCCAACATGCGAATTCGAGTTCACTCCCCCCCCCCCTCAGACAATGGTGCCAGTCTGGCACCAAAGCGGAAATACGTCGTAACATTGAACTTTCATCTGTTAGTTTTGATAGACAGTCCGTCGAAGTTCACATCCGTATTCAAGGTGAAACACAAACAAAAAACAGGAAATAAGCGGTTTATGGCATCATGGCACCATGTCCTGGCACCATGTTGGCACCACTATTAGTTCCATGGTGGTACAGAGAATAATTCATGAAAATCCGGAGGTATAATGAGAATTTTTCCTCAATTTAAAAGCTTGGGTACAATTAGTAAGCAGTAAAGGAACCGAAATATTGAAAAATCGGATATTTTGTGAATATTATCCCCCCACTCACCCCCTCCCCTTGCGAATTTTGGTACTCTGGTAAAATCATGTACAACTCGGAAGTTATTTGAGTCAAACAAAAAAAGAAACACGCAAATCATTTGGAAATTGAGGCCTGGGCAGAGTTTACAAGATTATGCACGCAAACGCACGTTTTTTAAGCATTAACCCCCCTTTCCCCCTCTTAAAAAGCAAAATCCAAAATTCCGGCGCCGTAGTGCACAACTAGATAGTATTCCGCGTCAAACGAAAAAAGAACCACAAAAATCGTTTGAGAACTAAGGCCTGGGCAGAGTACACAAGATTATGCCCAAAAACGCACGTTTTTCGAGCATTAACCCCCCCTTTCCCCCCCTTAAAAGGCAAAATTAGAAATTCCGGCGACGTAGTGCACAACTAGATAGTTTTCCGCGACGAACAAAAAAAGAACCAGGAAAATCGATTGAAAACTAAGGCCTGTGCAGAGTACACAAGATTTTGTTACACACACACATACACACACACATACACCTACACATACACACACAGACATACACCTATGGTTTTTTTCGCGGATTTGGATTCAGAATGGTCTAAAACGGATTACTGTGTGGTTATTTTTTTTCTGTTGAGTGTTGTCCTCCTTCACCCCAGATCGATCGCATAAGGACGCCCAAGTCTTACTGTGGGACGTCCTAAAAATGTTAAACAAAAATTTGTGTCCACCGACATTAAAATTTTTACTCGAATTTGATTTACAGAACTTTTTGAACAACTTTGGTTTTACCTATTCATCACAATTTGAAATCTTGATTTGGTCATATTTTTAGGGAAGTTTGAGGCTGGGACCAAGGAGAAAGCACATTGGTTTCATGATCAGTTCAATCGACTTCACGGAGTTGCTATTAGTTAACATGCCAAAAAAAAACTTGATTGCAAAAATTAAATTTTGTATTAGGGAATTCACCCCCAATGCATCAGGATTGAATCCCGTGCACTGGCAGTTGTTCCGCTTGGGACTATCCTGTTCCAGTCACCGAGGCTCTGCTGTCTTGCAGGCCCTTCGTTGGTTGATAAGTCAACAAATAAGCGAGCCGCTCAGGAGTGCTTTTATACAAACTAACAGTATAGTGACAATCGATTCCCTCAAGAATTCATCCAATC